>CM074189.1:4103155-4481065 GCA_037179385.1 Holothuria scabra | reverse complement strand
CTCGCAAACTACTCCACACTACCATACACTAGAGAGACACTGGTAAATAAAGTTTTTTTTTTTATACACATAGCTATGATGTTCCATGTAGACAGTGTGAAACACCTTCCAACAACAGGAATGTGGTTCAGATCGTATAGTATATGTAAAATATGTGTTTACTCAGTATTACGTCAAGTTTAGAATTGGAAAAAGTCCATTTACGACATTTTAGCCAGTTTATTATTTTATTGAAAGTACCGAATGTAACCTTTTGTGGAAAGATGGAATCATTTCAAGTTAGTCATTAATACGGTAGTTAAATGAATTTTTATAACTATTGCAGCTTGTATTATCCTTCTGGGGTTGAAGAATCTTTCTTCGGTAAGAGCATCAGCCTCTCACGTGGAAGGCCTAGATTCGATTCCCAGGTCGAGTAATACCAAAGACTCTAAAAATGGAACCTGATGTCGTTGTGCGTGTTACCCAGCATAAGCAATGGAGTAAGGAAAACAAACCAGTAATCCACAACTGGAAAAAATGGCCGTAGTCGGCTCGACTTAAGCCAATAAGTTGGCGGTAAAGCTCCCATCTACCTGAATAACTAACTCCGTTTTCATTATTTTATTTTATCAGGTATTAAATCCACCTACTATGAGAACAGGACTGACACTTAAGATGAAAATCCTTGAAGACCATGATTCGACATCTATAACTGACTGCAGTTTAACGTTGATAGATGTGACCTGACATTTTGATTTGAATTTATGTGATAAAAGTACCCAAAAAGGACAAAATAGTTCCAGATTTAGATGTCTGGAATACGATTGATTAGAAATTAATATGTAAAATTTTAACAAGCTAGATTTGTTAGTAAGATAAGATTTAACACGAATGTGCTATATAGTGTCATACTGTTCAAATACTGTTCAAGTCCTCCCGTTCAGTCTCCTCTTACGACATGTGGGGATTGCCATGGGCACATTCTACAAACCCCAGTCCAGAGGGGGACAAGTATCGAGGGACTTGCTCAGTTTTGTGGCGCCGACAACTCGCCAGTCATAGGATAAGTAATAACGGTTTTATGACAAACTTCTCGCCACACTTCTCGCCGCACACAACCTCCTCACACCAGCAGTTTTACGTCATCCTCAGGACCCGCTGACAAGCTAGAATGAGGGCTTGAGGTAATGTAGTGGATAGGGAAGGGAAACTAAACAGTAGTCCATGTGCTTGGGGAGAAAACACGGTCCATAAGTACATACGATATGTATGTTAACTATATAACTATGTGCATATCTCTAAAACGTTTCCTGTAATAAATAAGCATATATGCAAATGCAAACGTGTGCATAAATTAAACGGGGGAAGTGAAATTTTATTTGAAGTGGCTTCAAATTAGGATATATGTTAATTGTTGCTGGTGGCTACGGCTAATACATTCAAAAGTCAATAAAATCTGCTTTACGACATAGTTTAAAGTGAAATACAAGCTTACCCAACCAACATGCCCAGTTGGGCCCTGACTGGGCTCCAGCTGGGCTCAGCTGGGACCAATTCGTGTTTCGTAGGTGTTCAAGCGCGGGGCCCAATTGGGCTAGCCTATCCCAGCTGATGCCCAGTTGAAGCCCAGCTGGGTCCAGCTTCAGCAACTGAAGCCTAACTGGGCCCCAGCTGGGCTTTAGCTGATGAAAGCTTACCCAGCTGGGCACCACGTGGGAACACCTGACAAACACGAATGGGTCCCAGCTGGGGCCCAGCAAGTAGCCCAGCTCAAGCCCAGTTGGGGCCCATCTGGGCCTGTTGGCTGGGTAGATGTGTGATTGACAAAGAGAACAAAAATTGGAAGTGACCAAACAAATCCGGGTAATAACATTTAAAAGCCACAACTAGGTGAAAAGAATGCGAAAAAGTATCATTTTGAAGAAAAAATAATCAGCATTAATTTCCGACAATGTTAGGAATCACGAATGAGATGGTCCGAAAATCGCAGCTTAAAAGTAAAATTTAAACTCACTGAGTTGGGGAACATGTTAATGTGGCTTAAAATATAGCCGCTATCGGCAATGGGATGCTCAAGTTCCAGCCCCCTTATGGCCTGGACACCCTTCTCTTTATTAATAGTCCTACGAAATATTAGCCTTATACGAACTCAATTCCCGCGGATGACTTAGGGGATAACCATCTCATCTACTCCATAAGAGGGCATTACGAATCTTAATCTAATCAAATTTTACAAGGATTTTTTTTCTTTTAAATATGCGCTAAGTTGTTTCATATTTAAGATAATACATTAAAACGTGTATCTAGTATAATTTTTTGTGAAGTACCTACTGGAATACAGTGGTCAATAATATTTTAACACGTTGGATACACTCGTGATAAAGCCTGCGAGTAATTTTCTGCTGTGTATTTAATATCATCAGAGATTCATTGAGATGCATCCATCCTCAAACAGTTTACTCTATCAAACAAGGTTTCCTTTTTACACAGAGATAACATTGAAAATGATAGATAGGTTTCTGTCCCCAGCCCGACCTTCCGACTTTTTTGATTTAGGAAAACCTAGTTGTTGCCGATCACAATCTTTCAATCACTAAAAGTGTACCTCAAGTCAAAAAATTTAAATATATATATTAAAGAGCATGAAAAAAAAAACTTCAAACAGTCAAACTCTCGTCTTCATTGGACATTCCTGAGCTGAGATATAAAATGTTGAAGTTTATTCACTCAACTCTAAATGGGATATAGCACAATAATTTGTGATGTCTTTGTTGTACTATTCAAATTAGATCTTTGTATTTCTTTATTTTTCTGAAAGTTACTGCACCTTGTACCAAAGTGTGATAGCATTCGTACTCTTATGAGGTGTTGTAATTAACTAAGCCCTCTCTGTTGCAATGCTATGCAAGCAAACAGGAAGTTTTCAAGGTCATAAAAACATTTTAATTTCAAAGGAAAACGAAGCAGGTGAAATGAGTTGCACAACAAGAAAGTCACAAATTATTGCACAACGGACCAATTTGTTTTAAGTGAATAAACTTCAACATTTTATTTCTCAGCTCAGAAATGTCTTATGAAGATGGGAGTTGGACTGTTATAATTCATTTTTCATGCTCTTAAATACATATGTTTGAGTTTTTTGACTTGAGGTACACTTTAATCACATTACATCAGTGGCCTTATCTTATTTCTCCGGCCTTTTTTCCACTTCTCTCCTAGTTATTTTCACAGTCTATCTAATTTTAGCGAGCTATAGCACTGCCTAAAATTCTGCACGTATTCTTTCAAACCTTGTGTTGAGAATAATCCTTTATATTAGTAAATATTGGCACCTGTTCCAAAATGCCAAATACGCTCATCAAAGATTTGGAAGGCTCTGTCAAATGCAAATAAAGTTGGTACAAAAAAAATCCACCTTGCGTGAGATTTCAATCGCTAAAAGGGATAATGTATCACCCAAAAAAATGAATATGCATGAACAAGTACAATCCTTCAGTAGAGTGACATCACTTTTTCACGTGTCAATTAAATGTTACATTCACAGCAAGTAAACTGCTTACTAATAAGTCAGTCTTAAAAAGTTGGTTTAAAAAAATCACCAACACTGGTCACGTATGTCAAATACCTGAAATTGGGTAAAGTTTTCCCCAATATGTGTTGTTTATTTGGTTACCCCACAAGCTGGTTACACAATTAAGTGGTAAAAACTCTTGGATAAACCATTAATCAACAATTATTGGGTAACTTCAGGTATTTGACATACGTGACCAGTGTTGGTAAGTTTTCTTAACAATGTTTTAGAGTGTTGTAGAGGAAATACGTGATGATTTCCTTGAGTTAGCTTTTCTTCTGAAAGCAGTTTTGGCGCTAGGTAAAGACGGTTCGCACGTTACCATCTTTTTGCTTCAATCGTTTCTAGATATCGTGTGAAATGTTGAATAATGCGTTTTACTTTTATGAACCCATGCTATTGGAAGTTAGCTTTTGCTCCATTCCACAGTAGTATTCTTCGTAGTTGGAAGTTATACATGTGCACTGCTGCTATTTTATGGACTTTTAAGATGGACTGCACCGGTCCTATTACGGCACCGGAGGTTTAAAACAACGAATTTAACTAGTGTATTCGGGTTTTATGAAAGCTTTACAGTCGTTTTTGTAAATTATTGTGTCCTGTTCAAGGGAAGCCCAGGACGGTGTTTATGAAAACAAAAATGAAAGAAAGAAATCACAGTAACTGTGTACTAATTGGACTAGGTTTATGGCTTCATTCACCTACGGCTAATATTGGACTGGGAGACTGTAAGAAGTTTGTCTTTTCTTGCTAAAACTTCTCACGTTTTTGAATTTCTTCGATCCCTATATGACCTACTATTGCCTAAACACAATTGAACAGTTTGGTTCCCTTGCATACGTTGCATGGTTAGTTACTTATCTGTCAAGAGGTTCAATTTGTTACTTGTGAATACCAGTAAAGTGGAAGAAGAAACAAAATATAAATCTGTTTGTGATGCGGACGGTAAGTTGTAAATTTTCGGCGTAATCCTGTAAAAACATTTGAGCTTTAAGTGTCCACCGTCTCTTAACAATGCTACATCTTGACAGGACAGAGTCTCAAAGGAACTTATGATTGGGAGAAATGTATCGCAAAACAAGTGTCACGAACAAAACAAATATAATTATTAGATTGCATAGTTATGGCAATTTTGCGCGTATATGCCGTATTATTTCACTAGTCTTTATTGGTATTTGATTGGCTTTCAAATGAACTGTCAATAAAAGGAAATATTGAAATATATAGAAATGATAACTGTGTTGATATGTTCTTTCTTTGCATTTTATACGAATGAACGGCTTGAACATGCTATCTGTTTTCTATGTTTAACAAAATTAAATAAATTAAAACCTTTGAAAACAATAGGGCATCCTTAAAATTCCATGCTCATTACACACACACTTGATGTAGTCAGGTTTTACATCTGATTAATTGATTGACAGCAACAGACATATTGGAATACACAAAAAGTTACGTAACATTTGGGGTTAACTACAGGCCATTCAAGCATTAGTCAATCGCTTTTCACGCCATGTGAACACAATGAAAGCATAGAATACCTGAGAGCACAGATCATGTAACAAACTCAGATACCAGTTACACCCCATACCGCCTTTGATCTTATGGGTTGACTATGTTGCTTTCTTGAGAAACAACATCACGGCTTGACCTTGCACTAACTTTGGGTCAAATACTCTATTGATCTCATCTCATAGGGAAAATGTCTTTCTTTTTGCATAAGAATCAGAGAAGTCATTGCAGCCTCTCCTTCAGGTAAGATTTTATTTGAAAACTGTATGAAAACTATCTCTATTTACCAGCGTCATGACAGACTTTGTATTAACTCACTTTTTAGTGACCCGAAGCGCCAGGTACTAGTTCTCCATTGACCTTGCACTTTGAGTGACTGTTAATAGTTTAGGCTATACTCACCACCAAATTTTACACTGCAACTTACCGGTTAACTACACTACATAAAATATAAAACAAGATACGAAATTCTGAACTATGAAAAAGTACGCACCACATTTTTTCATTCCATTTATATTTGTTTTTTCACAGGACAATTTTTACTAACAAGTTTCACAAACAGACGCATATCAAATTGTGTGGAAGAAAGTGCACTACGAAACCTTGTTAGTCTCGTCAAAAAATGAAATCCTCTGAAAACGAAGAAATATACAAAAGGGCAAACTACCCTCCATTACTACAAAAAAAAAAGAAAAAAAAAAAACAAGTTAACGTAAAAATTTACAAAAACTATGTGGATATTACGAAGAAGTAAGTAGAAGTCAGATATTTCCACGCAAAATACACGAAGTTTCATATGAATTTTACAATCATGACGTTTACACAAACAAGGGATGTTGCACACTGCCTTTTGACGCCTAATTATCTCTGTAAAAGAGATAGATTCAAGCCATGCCACTGAAAAGTAACGAAATGTTGTTAGATACAAAGTTTCAGTCATCTGACTCGTACCTGAAATGTTCAGGATTCGATTCCCAGACCCAGTCATACTAAATACTTCACGAATGGAACCTACTGGAGGTAAGAGGAGTGATGCTCGGTTTAAGCAATTGAGTAAGTAGAATTATTCAGTACCCCTCATCTTTGCGGCTAAATTGAACCAGCAGGTAACAAGTTGAGGAGTAAAACTACAAAATGCCAAATCAGTCGAAGGTTTACTTTGCCAAATGGGACGAATACCTAACCGTAATTGCAAATACTTAAAGGTAGTGTGACATGTCAGCAAAAAGCACTGAATTTTTTTGATAGTTACGGAGAAAGGTCTCTGAAGTAAGTATCCGTTGAAATTATGTCAATATCTTTTACCGTTCTCAAGATATACCTCTTCAAAGTTTGCATGTTTCTGAAGCAACTTGTTGGTTATGCAAAAATAGTGTTTTTGAGCGTTGCACAGTATTGACATTTCTTTTGTTAACCCTATATTAATTATCTCTTAATTACTCATCAGAGAGTTATAGTTTGGTGATTGATACTGACGATTTTCAAGGACACAATTTCAACTTTCAAAATAAACCCTTCAGGGAACACTAATGTTACAACTGCCCTTGAAATTAAGATTGCAAAAACAAAGGATAACATAAGCCATATATGGTATGTCCCTCCCGTGACATCACAAGATTTACATATTGAGTTCATATTTATGTATGATTAAGTGCAAATCAGAAATAAACCCGTAAAATGGCCAATTTGTAACCAATTTTGATGGAAATTGCGGCAATTTTCTTGATTTTTATTGCTTTTTACATCAAATAACCAACTTTGTCATTTTGGTGTTACACTACCTTTAAACATATCCAAACCAGCAAACTCGTTTTTAAACCACTCTTTTTCCCGAAAAATTGCAATTTGGACCATCTGGTTTAGCAACATCAAGGGTCCAAGGAGAGAAGTTCGTTAAAAAATAAGGCATCGTAACAACATTTTCAACTCTTAATGTTCTTAATGTAATTAGATGAAATTGGAAGTAAACTACTACATCTCGTCCTCTATGTGGAGAGGTTAGATTATATCCTGATATTATAATTATTATTTTGTCAACGCGCTTGAAAGTTGTTTCAGTAAAACCCTTTCCATGTTGATAACATCATAGCATCAACCACTGTATTCCTAAATTTGTTGTTTAAAAACAAGACTTTGAATTAAAATTCTTTCGAACTCTTCAGTGATCTTCAGCATATTTTTATAGTTTCTCACACTAGCTCTCACCCCTGGAAAACAAAATAAGCAATTATAGGGTAACGTTTATGGTGTTAGGTAAATGGAATATTCTGTATATGCAAACTGCGTATCAGAAGGGCTAAATTCCTTTCATTAATGATAAATGCACTTTTAAAAATCCCATCGATTGTCCAATTCTACCTGTATAGTCTTTTTGAGGTACTTCGGTTTTCTCCCATTTGATTTAAAACTTACCATCAGAATCGGATGACCAGTCTGAATTAATCGCCTCCGGGCTCAAGCAGTTAATAATCAGACTGTCTTTTATATATATATATTGATTTCAGTCAGGATTGGGTATTAAAGTTTTTCAGCAACTTGACATATTTCTTTCAGAAACTTGACTATACTATCCACTACAGCGATTCGGTCAAATTTTCATACATTTAAGGCAATTAACTTTGAATAGTCATGTGTCTGTCATTATGATTGATCTTTGCCCTAAATTTTTTCGGGTGAAAACAAAAAATTTCTTTTTATTATGTCAGTGCAACAAGTAGTTACACTTTAGTTTCTATTCACTCATTGTTTGATGGTACACACGGCATAAAGAAACAAAACTTAGAAATGGAAGAGCTTTGGGTGACAGATGAAAAAAGAAAGGGGGAGTATCACTTTCCTTGTTAATAATTATTGATAAAACTCAATAAATTACCACAGTAGTTCTAGACATGTTGACAGAAGAAAGCTTACAGTTTAAAGCAGCATAAATGCTTTGAATTGCTTAAAATAATTTTACGAGTGAAAACTTCCTTATTGCAATTATTGGTTTCTACCATGTTTCAAAACAAAGAACTTCTTTACCTGTAGAAGCAATATGACAGTGTTATTTGACTCACAAACCAGCATTCTGTTCACCCAAAGTCTTGTTGTAATTATAGGTAGGCCTAACTGTAACTAACAGTATATGTAACTATTACAAAAGATTTAGTACAAAATGTCATAAGACCATAAGAGGTATGTTTCTTTCTAAGCTTTTCTAGTTACAGAAGCTGCAGATTTTCATATTGCTGTGCTGGGAGAAACGTTTACGCTTAGATGTAACGCAACCAGGCCTTCCACCGAGGTAATTTGGCAGTTCAACCATCAAGATATTGGGCATTATACGGAGAGGAATGACAGATATCATGTGGATACTGACGATCGTCGGTTAACCTTTTCACTGGAAATACAAGATGTTAAATTTTATGACGCAGGTGATTATACATGTATTCATTCATTCAGAGGGGAACACTTCGTGGGACGTGTGTATACTCTGCAAATAACAGGTGAGAATTTATTATATTTTGCACATAATTCTAATTGAAGCTTATATTGCTTGAAACAAATTTATGTAATTGTTACAACACTTAATTCAAAAGCGTGCGATTCGATTATGTTTACCTTTGACATTTAGCTTTAAACTTTGTATATGTGTCTTTCGTATTATAACACTGTCCAAAATATCACTTAAACTTTGATTTTAACTCGTCATGATGTTGCGTTTAAGAAGTATAACATTTGGCTGTCAGATTCGGAAAGAAAAGTTTTCAGCACATACCTAGAAATAACAAATCTTTCAACTTGTACTTCATAGCGAGTTTTTTTTTATCTTTTAAACTCTAACAGGAGTTTTGATAAACTAGATAAGTAGTTCAGACGAAGTCTTAATGATGAATTTCTGTAAAAACATGACAAACCCCAGTTGCAATGCCCATATGGGGTCTATTTTATTTGGCAGCCAAGATTCATAAGGGCCCCAAATGGATAGCCTCCATGCATAAGGGATATTATAGGGATGGCCTATATTTTCCTTACATATCATTATTTACATTTGCCCCAGCACTATTCCATACGGGTCTTAAGGGTGCTACGGGCCATGTGGGTCAGTCCATATGGGCCAATTATTAATCCAGGGTGTGAAATAATATGGGCCCATTGTGATCCAAGAAATCGGTTCCGAAACAGTCCTAAATGGTAAAGTTACCCCAGATAATGTAATCATTGGTTTACTTTACAGGTAATCCGACATTAAAGTTATCAGAAAATGAATCCATAGAAAATGATACAATTTTAGCCAAGTGCTGCTTGAAGATTGGACTGGCGGGCCGCCCCATGACATTACTCTGGTTTATTGGGAAGCAGCCGTTAACAGCTGGAAACAGGACGCAAGTAATGGACCGCAAACAAGTGTATGAAGTAGAAGTCTGCAGTACGATATATTTTCAAAGTATTAGATACTTTCATGACCTTTCATTGACATGCGTGGTGCCTGACCCATTCAATATTTCGACTTCTCGGAAAATAAAAGTACTTTGTGAGTGATCCTCAAATCTATAAAAAGAAGTCTTAAAATAACCTAAGAATCTACAAAAAATATCTATTTTTAAAAAAATAATTAAAAAGGATTGTTCCTGCCTGAGAGAATACTGTTTCTGTGTACATGTTAAATTATGGTTGTATATAAAGTGAAGATTAAAATATTTGCTGTCACTATTTACAGAGGAATGGCATGCAAATGAATTATAATTGTATGTTTTATTTCATTAAGAAAGTAAGAACCTGCCAAGTGAAATAAATATCCTCAACACCCTTGAGCATTGATAGATCTGCCCACTGTAGTTTCCATAAAATGTTAAAGTTAACTTATTCAATATGTCTGCTCTCAACACTTCAAATTATAAACAAATATCGCGTAGTTGTATGGTAAATAGTATATACACAACATCGTAATAGTTTCTCATTATCTGTGTTGAATCATTACAAAATTTACTCTACGGAACATTACTATCTATCACCGCTTAAGATATGTTTATATTTGTATTACACGCAAATCTGAATAAAATTGTGTAACACTCAGAAAAATTTGTAAATGAGTTACGTTTGCTATATTTCCTTCCAATTAATGTCGTAATATATCCATGTACTTTTCGACAGATTCAGGGGGAGTAAGGATGCTAATGACATCACATATAATAACCATGTCCAAGAAGAAGGAAGTAAAGGTCATCTGCCAGGGAGAAGGTAATCCACAACCTGTTGTAAAACTTCAAAAGAAAATTGATCACGTGTGGTGGGAATCACCAATTAAAGGAACTCTCATTGAGAGGAAGGGGTGCAACACAACGTGGCTGTTTCATTTTTATAATACAAGTAACGAAATGACAGGGACATATCGCTGTGCGGGAAGTAACAGTCTCGGTGGAGGGTATTCTACAGAGACTGTCCAAGTAGTAGGTGAGTTGGTTCAGCGGGTATTACTTATTTCTTGATTTGTTTCAGTGTACTAAAGTAACTGAACCATACAGTGGGTGCACGCATTTCATCATTTACAATATCTCAACATTCAGCTGTGGCAGCTCAGTACATTTGATAATAATTGAATAATTGGTAATAACACACTTTAGTAGAATCGCAATCTTCAGTAAGGAAACAAAACACTCCACAAATGTTTGACGAGCTTGCAGCAAGATAAGTTAGATATGTGAGTAACTTGGAAGTTACGATTTCTGTAAATTCCATGGACTGATATTAGTAAACATTTTTCTGACCAAGTCACTTTAAAGAGGATGTCATCTGACAGTTTTCCTTATTTACACTATGAGAAAACATTTGTCAGTGTCTGAGTTTCTTCCAGGGTTGCATTCAGCAAAGCAACATATTGTTATATGTCAAGGATTCCAAAGGTAAACACCATTTTTCTTATGCACTTGGTTAATGTAAGTAAAGTTGCTTTTTTGTAGACATTCATCGACAAGGAACCACAACTGCAATTTACGTGTTGCTTTGCGTTGCTGTCATTACTCTTTTAATCTTCGTCGTAGCTAAAACAGGTATAACATTTGACAACTTTCTTTTGTATTTTACGTGGCTAGACTTTATTTATTTAACATATAAAAAACATAAAATACAAGGCATACTACTCTGTTTGAAAGGGCAGTTTAAAAATTGAAAGCTGAAAATTTGGCCGTAAAACCTACAATGAGAAATTGCAGATGTCTCTAGGTCGGCGAAGGTTACAGTTTCAGGTTACTTATTCCGTGAATACAATCACTTGTTAATTCTCCACTTTGGGAGGTCTCTTTTTGACAAACTGTTCACCCAAAGTTACAGCGAAACTTTCATAGACTTAAATTCCACACAATTATGAAATATTAGAACAAATACAGCTTTCCTTTAGGACTTTTACGGTAAAGACAAAATGTCACATTGACCAATCCACCATTCATTTGGTCCAAGACAATACTTGCTCAGATTAAAAACCCCCAAACCCCCAACATATTTAAAAAAAGGGAAAAAAAAAAAACACTCCCCAAAAATTAAGGGTACTGCTAGATGTATGGTCAACATTTTTGACAACACATTTTTGTGTTGTAAAATCTTTTTTTGCGTGTTGTCAACATTTTTGACAACACGCATTTTTTATTTATGAGAGTATAGGCTTAGGGTTGGGAATGGAAGTTTACTTTTCTTATGTCTCGAAGGCAGTGGATGATACCACGAGTACCTAAACAATACTTAAATATACATTTATAAGCTGCTTCAAAGTTATTTAGGAAATGTTCTCACCCTTTTAAGGGTGCGCGTGAACCATACCCGGAGCCAACATCAAACCTTTTTTTTATAATTTTCCGAATTATCTTCGATCTACTTGTAAAGAGTTAAATGTGGTACCACGTCATGTGCGTAGTTTTACTATAATTCATTTTAGCATGTAAGCAACGACACTACAGTTTGAATTGACATTAACGCCTCGTGTCAAAAGCGATGTCACACCATAAATTAAATATATATGGTTCTTCTTTCAGACAAATGCTTTTCCCTTACAGAAAGTTTGAGGTGAGATGAGTTGCATTTTAAATTGATATTATTTTGCTTGTTAATAAGACTTCGTTTAAATACCACAATAATCGATAAGTTGCTGCTTGAATTTAACCGCTATTGTGAAAACCGAGAGAGTAATTGCAACATCTGTTTCAGAAAATCACTTCATACAGCATTTCATTTTACCAGTAAATTTACAGGATCAAAGGACAATGCCCAGTGCACGGTCAAAATGACAAAATACGACTCAAGCCGTGCTCACGCAAACACCGTACAGGGTAAGGAATTATATTGAAGTGAATGGCGTTGGGGGACTTAGATTATAGATCATACCAATGTTACGTTTCTATCTGTTTCAAAGTTCAAATATTTACCCTAAAAAAGCTTATGTCAGGCATTTCACTGTAATAAAGTTGCTATTGAAAAAGTAAAACAAGTACGACTGTGCTGTGGGCAGTTAACCTATTCCTACCTTTCTTAACAGAAACTACCAGTATCGATGAAAGCAATCACTTATACGCAGGGTAAGACACATCCCGAAAAGCGATAATATTAATTTACACACCTGTATATATTCAAATAGATGCGTTATTAAGTTGGTATTTTTCGGTCTGGTTAAATGAAAGATAATGTTCACGAACCAGAATAGACGAATGTATTGACTTAGCAGTCTGATTCAGGAATGTAAAAAAGTTATCAAGAGGATTTTTCCTTACGTTAAATTTTATTGTTTCATATGATTTTAAGTCCTTAAAAAGTCATCTGTATAAAAACCCAGTTACAAAAATATTTCAAAGCAAACATAATTTCGAAGAAAGTTTGCGTTTTGAATGAGTCCATAATTATGAGTTACTTTGTAATAAAATTGCGAAAACTCTCGTTTTGATGTTTCTTGTTTTTATTTTCGCCTCAATTGTCAATTGGGACCCTTTGCAGCTCCAACCAGATTTCTCCAAGTGGTTCACAATATACAAAGTTGATTTCAAAATCCAGCAAAGGTAATGTGACAAAGGCGTTGAAAACTTTCCTTGTACATGGAAACGAATCCACAAGTACCCTTTTCAGTTGTTACAAAAATGTAGTGAATATATAAATGTGTTTTATGCACTTGTGTATGGATGTTCCTCCATAACGAGTGGGGGGTGGTTCTGCATTATGTTACAGAAAAATGTGCAGGGCAGTGTAAGGGATCAATCATGAGTCAAATTATTGTTCTATAATTTTGCGAATGTAATAAATATGGGCTCAATTGGTACATTGCATTCTGTGCATACTTTACAAAAATTGTATTGATAGAAACAATCACTGTTTTAAAATATCAATTGACATTTATTTACGGGTTAAAACGCGATGAGCAGTGCATATGTATAAAAGATGCATGATCGTAAGGTTAATTCAGAACCCAGATCCGGAATATATCCAGCGATACCAATCTCCCAAGAGGGTACATCATCCCGGTAAAGAGTTATTTCACTATGTTCATTCAGGCACAGCTATATTGTAAAAAAGAACAGAATTGTGAAGAGATGTCTAAATTAAGACACCACCGCTACCAAGTAAAATGAGCTCGCGCAATACTAGTGCATTACGAGTTTTTAACGGGGATAAGGCACGGTCACCGGCCATTAATGGACTAACAGAAGGTCATCATATAACAAAAGTATGAAATTTGGTTACGAAATTCTATTATTTTCTTGATTTTTTCACATCGTCCAGTAAAAACATCAAATTTAAATCAACTTGCTTATATAAAAGTTAAGACATTGTTATCTCCTAAATGTTGTCGAATCAAAAATCTTTATGATGCCATTTTCTTACATTAATTTTTTTTTTTTTTTTGTGGAGGAGTGCGCCTTCATAACTCTACTTAAGTATTATTTGCCCTGCTTTCAATTCTTATGTTCTTTTCTTTTTTTTTATAGAACATTCCAATGGTCATCTGGATAACAATGAAAAGAAGTAAAATAAATGTTTTTCTATTATATTTCTCTTTCTATATATTGTTTATGCTATTTTTGTATACTCATCCCGAAGCAATAATGTGAAATTTTTCTGGACGAGGATCATTGTAAAAGTTGCGTAATTAAGTAGTTTAGTAGAATCGGAACTGTCTGGGGTGAGACGATTTTGCTGTTAAAAGAAGGGTTTAAGGTTACAACAGGATTAAGTATGTTCGAGGGGTACTCATTCTAACCATTTTGGTCAAGTTTGCATTGAAATCCGATGTGTGGTTCTCAAGATATGAGCGCTTAAATTTTTCACATTTTCAAGAAAAAGTGAACTTGAAGCAAAAACATATGACATCATATCCCCATATTAGTGCCCAGTCTTTTGTTTTTCTTTAAACTTTAGGGATAACTTTTTTTCTCAACAAGCCCGTACTATTAAAATGCAATTGCAAAAGTGACATGAGAAATTAATAAATTTTGCAACCACACAGGGAGGCCCCATTCCTATTAACTTGAAGGTCAACACAAAAGTCTGATAAAACAAAGAAAATAAAGCATTCCTTTTCAATGGGAGGAAGTGATATAAGCTCTGATGTCCTCAAGCTCAATTTGGAACACAAAAATACTGAATGGAACTTTTACCACACTGTGAAGACTTGGTTCCTTTTTCACATATGAAAATTAATTTTTTTGTTAAACTTCCCCTTTAAATCTTTGCTCGTTACCAGCATCCTCCAATTCAATATATAGTAGTTTCATCTTTTTCAAGCAGTAAAACTGAAGGCAAGCGTTCCAGTTATCTAGAAGTTATCAGTGAAATTGAAAACTCTGACAGTGGCCCACACTATCACACTATTGAAAGAGCATCTGGTAGGTTATTCTAAAGTATTTCATTTCTTTACAGAGGTATAGACGAATCCGGACAGTCAAATAATGTTCTGGTTTTAGTCGGACATAGCTGGGTCCATTACCCTTAATCTTTCAATTTCCTTGCTTGCCTGTATCATGGATGGCTAACACTAAATTGTATCCTGATTCCCTCAATTTCACTGAATATGAGGGTTTGAAATTCATTTAGACATTAAACAAAGACGAGTTATGGCAGATGGACCCCCCACTAATGGCTGCCTACAGTAACTAAAAACAAGGGCAAGTCGGATTCACATGTCAAAAAGTTACACGTATTAGTAGGTCTCAGATATGGTAACCCATGTAATACCCGTTTTTCATTTAGTAGATGGGACCAATGGCAAATTCTAATAGATGAACCATGTAAGCCATATTCGGAGAATTCAGTAACTGCTCACATTTAAAAAGGATATTATCTTAGGAACACATGATGTCTAAAGAATTGCTATTATATGAAAGTTGGAAAGACTAATCTTAACCTTTTGAATGATTCTGAGTTAAAGGCGGTGCTATAATACTTCGGAAATTGTAGTTTAGTTACACCTTGCTGTACTTAAGTATGTAGTGAAATGATAGCTCTGTGGAAAATACCTCATTCTGAAACCTTAATTTAATATGTACAAATAATATTCCTATTATTCTTTGTCATTGTTAGTGATCCAATCCACATACTATGAGGGAGAGTTTCGTAAATTCGACGAAGGGCCAAATAAGGATTCCTGCGCAATGAAAACCTTAGTTGTGAAAGCCGACATGTAATGCCACTGTGTAACAAATACAGAATACGTGTAGGACTGAGCACAAAACAGTGCACTGTGTAAAAAGTGGATACCTGTAGACTTGGCTACTGATGGGACGACCTAATGATGAGAAAACTGAGAAGCTGGAACGTTTAATTTTAATTAACTGTAGTAGATTTTATTACGATTTACATAGCTCGCATGGCTACCCACAATGATGCTGAGGAACGGGATCTAAAATTTAAAATGCAATATAATATTGCCCCTTTAATAACATAGTGCGACTAAGAAAGTTGTCCAACTCAGGAAGCCGTCTTCGCTCGGGCCATCTGTCGAATGGAGCACGAAGTCTATGTCAGTGGCGGCCTTTGGGAAACTGGCTAAAAACTGGGAATACACTAATCTCAGTCTGATGGAAAAGTTTAGTGCAGGTCATATGAGCAAGATTGGTACGGGACTGCTTCGGTAACACGAGATCGCTATATGTCTATAGGAGGGTAGGCGAATCGGATCGTTTAATCCACGTCGTGACCCTCCCGGGTACAATTTCCTTGATGAGCAAATATGTTGGATGATCATGTAAGGGTAAACTAACGTTAAACGTTTTACCAGCTTTATTAATACTATCCTCGTTGCTCTTTAGTTCTTGACTCATTTGTATAGGAAATATGTACCTTGAACTGTTTTACAGACATTTTGTGACGATTTATCATTTGATTACAATTGAACATCTTTTTAATATTTCAGTGGTAAGTCACACCATTACTTGATAGCAAGAATGCAATTCGTTGGATTACAAGTATGGAGGCTTTGCAATTCTGTCACGGATCCGCCGTAATGGTGGAGGACAATAATGCCGAATAGGCGGGTTTGCACTGAACGTAGGCTACTTCACAGTGTGCACTGTGGTATGCGCAGTGAGTAAAAATTCACCGAGCAAGCGCGTAGAGTGTAGTCTATTACGTAGTTACATGTGATCCAACATGGGAGCCGGGGAGAATAATGAAATCAGATGGAAAGCGTGTTGTCACCACTCTGGATATAGTTTCTTATTGAGCATTAAAATATGATCTGTCGTCCAATCAAAGTGCAATTAACACAAAGAATAAAAATGATGATGTCACAAAATATCGTCTGTCCATCCAATCATTTCACAATCGAAGTTTAGACACATATATTCTGTGACGTCATCAGAAAGCTTTGATGGCATTTTTGCCATGAGACGAGAAGTTAGCCTTAACAAGGGCCATAGATTTTTCTATTATTCAAGCAAAAATTCATTCTGTCCCAAATTGTCCCGAAGGTCTCATTGATGATATTCATAATATGTACACACCATCTTTCTGAGTGATCATATGTACATGTATGTACTTGTGATTAAAGGATTGAATTTAATTACTTCCTTAGGGTTCAGAATTTCTCTACAGTACATGCTTGTATACCAATAATTAAATAGTAACGGATGGTTTATTGAATATTTGTTATCGTCTCTTTGACAAGGTCATTTTCTTTCCAGTGAGCGACTTGCTACTGTAACTTGCAATTTCAATTTAATAAGTAAGCTTAACATCTACTGATGTTTAAACACTATTTAAGTTTTTGTTAAATCATTGATATTGATGCTTCTGAAATTTAAAAGCGAGAACGTAAGTCTATGTACACACGTTTGTTCATTGCAAATAAAGAGTCTTACCATACACAGAATCATTAAACGAGTGATAATAAAAAATGTAATCATACGAAAGTGTAACCTATTTATTCACCACCATATGAAAAATAATGATGGCACTTGACTTAATCAAACGTTCCACTTGCAAGCCAAGTGAATGTAAAGCACAATGTCATACATTTCACTTAAAAAAATCGACGAACTGGAAAAACAATAACAACACAATAAATTGATTCTGAAAGACATTTGTTAATCACTAAATTAAAAGGATAATAACCCTGCAAATGTTGTTAATAATAGTGTAGAAGAATATGTGATAAATAATCGATTTAAATTGAAAACAGATATTTGTATAATATTTGGAATGTTTCCGCAATGACGAAGATTATTTACATCAGTTCTGCCCTTAAACAATTCCGAGCGGTTCTGGGTTAAACGGTTTGCAACACTGAAATATATAAAGTGGAAACATGCTAAAGTTATAGAAAAACGTAACAATCAATATTTCAAAATTCAACTAACGTTTGCCTCTTTAAAAGGATTTAGCAATTTCCACCTAAATTGATTTATACCTGAAGTACACTTAAACAAGATGCTGTTATCTTTGAATATGAATAATTATGCACATTTATTTTGTTAGAGCTTTGCGTGCATACTTTTCAAGCATTAAATGTATCGTGTGTGCGGTGTGTTAACTAAATGCCGAAGTCGAGCGATTGTCACAACCACTGTGACCTCTTACTTTATCACTCCTCACCATTATGCACACTTGCTGCAACATGACACAGGATTCCACCCGGATACTTTTAACTTCGTCAACGTATAAAATAAACAAATCTACCGGTAAAACTGTTAAAATGATGTATTACTGGTTCTCATTGAAATTACAATGCCTTTATCTATTGTCAGCAATCTTGTATATAGCCAGATCTTAACAAGTGTAGTGTCTCAGGAACCATAACAAAAAGGTGACAGCTTCAAATCTGACAGATTTAGGTAAAAACCTCATGAAATGTAGAACACGTAAAACCGAGGTATCCAGATATATGTTAAACACGTAGATCGGTGATAGGGTAAGACTTTTTTCGATTACTGAGGAGTAGGTTTTCTTGTTTTGATCGTAATTTGTAAGTCCTCTGTCTTGTGTTACAAAAGTTTCTCAGCATAACCCCTATAAACATACACAACTGAAAAAATGTGCCAATGATGGTTAATAAGAAAATAAAACAGATACATCTGAGCAAAAAGGAAGAACTTTTGTCTAAAATGAGAAAGAAAATTTTTTTCGTTTCTTCATTTAACTTATCTGTCAATGAAAGACCTTGTACGCAAAAACTCTCTGGCACATCCTTGAAAACAAAATTTAAATTCAAAACGAGAGTTTCTCTTGCAGTTCTTCCTCAAAGAGGGGTTACTTGTACTTTCGATTTAAGTGGCTATTAAGTGGCTAAATTAAAATTCATTCTTCCCCGAAATTGTATAGGGAAATATTTAAAACTGAGATAACCTAGAGCAGCTAAGAACTTATTAAAAGTTGAAAATTTTCAATTAGGCGGTCTCCTTGACACTAAAGTATATACCTTGTCCACTAAAACTTTTCAATATACCTTGATTGTTTATTGCCAAATTTCAAGATTCATGAAAGTTATTAACAGAGAAACTTTTCACTTAAAATTATACGTGTTTGAAGAGACAGTCCCAGCCAGTAAAGACATGGTTTTTTAAAGATAGGGTGTATTCTTTCACAGTTGTGAATATTGCAACAGCGCCACCACTTGTTTTCAAAACAGTGTTTATCCGTATTTCTAACGTGGCAGATTAAAGCCAGCTTGAATCCGAGTGTCTCTATTGCAGGTAATCAGCAAATAGTCTATTCAATCTGTTTCTTGATGATAGGATTGTAGTTAATTACATAGCACCAAATGTGAAAGATGTGCTCGATAAATCAAAAGTCCTTAAAACCGGAGTCGATAGAAACAAAAGAAAGGTACGATGATAATTTGAACGACATGTTATATTAGCTGCATCACTCTCATGGCAAATCCAGTTATTTTGAAATTGGCTATTATTGATGACGCTTTGTCGTAGTTGGTTTCTAAAACAAAAACCGATAAAAAACGGGTCTAGTTGGTTTCTAAAAAAACCGATAAATGTCAGTATAGGGACAACTCTTATTCAGCTCTTATTTAAATATATGCGGAAAATAACGTATTTCATCAACTAGGTAACGTCAGATAATGAACCACTAACCCCTACTTAAATTCCCCTACTTAAATTATACATCCCATTGCATGAATGGATCAATGGATTTTGTGTTTATATATCTTTCAACCTTATAATCACATTTGCTGCAACGCTATGACGATTTGAAATCCTGCATTCATGTAATGAAATGCAGCAAATAGCTTGTGCGTAGCGTAAAGATAACTGGATCACCTGTATCCGTATGTTATACCAAGTACTGACACACGGTGGAGGATCACAATATTAATAAGAATTAATAAGGAGTTTAACATATGATAGTAAAAAACAGTGAGAATATTTGTCAATACTCAAATCAAAGCTATTTTAGCTGAATCTTCAAATAGTCCAAAGATGAAAATAACATGAAAAAATAAAAGTATGAAAACCATAGGTATGTATTCTCTGCTAGAAGGATAAAATAGACAATACCTCGATTCTGGGTGAATGCTATCAAGACTCTGACGGGCTTAAAGCTCATGAAAAATACTCCAAATAGAAATAAACAACCACAATATGTGTCCTGATATTGCTAATAACTATCTACAGTGGGTATTTTGCACTGAAAAATGCTCAATGCCACATTCGTTTGTAAAACTGTGGCATATGGCATTTCAAACTGCATTTTCGAAGGTTATTTGTATCGCACTTTTGTAGAATCACGTGCTTCAGACAGAATTGGAAACAAGATTTAGTAACTTCTTATGCAATCCAGGCAAAAAGTGACCTTCCTCGTGAAGTTAAATGGAGTTTGGGAAAAGAGTGCTTCTTCAATGCCATTACGGATCACGTCAGTCATATACTCGAGTTAAAATGTTGAAGCACCTGAAGGTATAGGCTCTACACTCCAAAAATGTTCCAAAGATGACGACTTAATTCTGGCCGAACACCGAGTTTTACGGCCCAGTTTCCAACCTACTGGTTCAAGTCGAGCCGGTCACGGTCCATTTTGTTAGTTGTCGCTCACTGGCTTGTTTACCCTACTCCATTACTTATGCGGACCATCACACACAACGGCAGTAGGTTCCATTTTAGAGTCTTTGGTATGACCCGACCTGCGAATAAAGCCCAGGCCTTCCGCGTGAGAGGCGAATGCTCTTACCGTTAGACTAAACACGCGATCGACTTGCCTCATGAAGACGCCTGGTTTAATGCAATATGTGTTTAATATGTAGCTGGATGATATGTTATGGATGTGATATCACGTATAGATTAGCAACATGTGTAACTGAACAAAGAATGAATTCAACTAGAAATTTATGACACCCATACATACTGAGTAATAAATACTTTTGAATAAATAATTGGAGCCATTTTATTTAAAAATACTTTATAGAGCAGTACGCATTTACAAATATTGTATAGAACATTACGTGCCTTTACTGTAGGAGTAAGTAACACAATGCGTAACACAATACTGCTTGGATTTAGAATGGATAAATATGCAGAGTATTGCAGCTACAGTTCACCACCTCTTTATTTTCACCACCTCTTTATTCCTCATTTATTCATTTCATCTATACAACTGGACTAAAAAATTTCATAAATTCTTTGATAACGAGGCTAGATTTCTGAGTTGTGAAACAGTTTTTGGTTTCCTGTAAGGGAATAACTATGTAGTTGTGCAGACGTAAATGACCTTTGCAAAACCAGGGGTAGGATCGTGGATTTTAGTGAACTTTATAGACCTTCTGGCTGCTCGTCGGATGTTCTTTGTACATGCAGTGTGTCTGGCAGTTACTTAATTTTCCCTTAGCAAACGTTTAACAATTCAGTTTTGATTCTATTTATAAAAAATGAGGCAAAAGAGTATATAGAGGCTTTGCGATATTACGTCACGGATTTGTCATGCTGGAGGACAATCATGCCAAGTACCTATGGTTTGTGCTGAAAAATTAGCGCTGAGGTTTAAGGGGTGGGTACACATCAGCAATCAAGAGAGTCGAGTGTGGTTACTTCGTAACTACATGTGCTCCAGCATGGTCATCAGGGAGTATTATTACGTCATATGCAAAATCTCTATAGTACTTGGATAACATGCTCGAAATATAATCTTTCGTAAAAACATTTTATAAGAGGGTTAATTTGCTAGTACGTTTTTCGATCTTTTTTATTGGTGGCTACACTAAGACAAAAGTTTGATACAGTCAGTAACGGTTACATGTATCTTACGTCTGAGACAATCTATGTGCTAAATGATCATTACATTAAAAGAATACAAAAGATGAGTATTTCAGAAAGAAGTCTATTTTCAACCTTGGAATTGAGTTACGGACAAAATTCTAACCCCAACGGTAAGGAGTCCATGATATGACAAGAGACACATAGATCGGTCCACGAGAATCTCAGATCATCATTAAGACATTGCTTCTCTTAACTATCTGCAATCATGTGAAATTTTGAGTTAGTTTTAATTATGTGTTTTATGCGATGAAAACATAATACATAATACATATGAATGTTAGTAAAAAAAAAACATGTTGCATGATGCTTTTGCGGGACTGAAGACTTGAGTTGGACTTGATGGAAGAATGAAAAACTAAATTAATAATTAACTGTACTCTAATCACACATGGAGGTTTTATTGACTTGCTTACGCTTTCGACTTATTTACGATTTTTATGATCGTTACTTTCAAGTGTTTGAAACCAAAAAAAAAAAAGACAAAAAAGATTGTAAAATTTGCTTGTTTTCTTAGTAACTAATCATCCGACGAATATATCTTGAATCTATTTCTTTCGCATATTTTATGGAATCTGTAACTTTACAGGCAAAATCGTTGATTGATGGGTGTGATTTGTATTTCGTATTCTTTTTAATCATCATGGTAAGGGGTAATTGTAAAAAGCTGATCCTCTAGTACAGACATGATGCCAACGATATGGCAACGCTTCTGGCTTGTCTTTGGTGTAAAATTGATCGTTAGTTTTGTTTCTCTTGGGAATGGTAAGTTGCTCAGTAAAATCGTAAGATTTATAAATAATGGTTAACAATTTGCTTTTGGCTTGTCTTTGATCACTAGTCTTGATTCCCCTCGAAATGGTAAGTTGCTCGATAAAATCGCCAGATTTATATAATGGTTAAGAATTCATGATGTGCAAATGCAATGAAGCGACGTATATGCCAAAACGCAATTGTTTTTGTTTAATACTTAGTGATAAACGCTGAGATGATACAAGTAAGATTGATGGGAGGGACGTCTTTATTTAAGTGTAGTCTCCACCCGGCAGCCCTACAAACGTTTTGGTCATTTGGCGACCGGAACGTATCCATAAGTTCAATGACAGACGGTAAACATACAGGAGAGACTGACATGTCCAAGCACATTTCAATTTTGAGGATACGCAGTACTCAGTTTACCGATGCTGGTGATTACTATTGCAACCAATACTTCAAGTTTAAACGACCAGAAAGAAGCGTTTTCACTCTGAAAGTTCAAGGTGAGTTTAGCTTTCCTTAATTAATTTCGTTCTGTTGGTGATGATGTCCTCTTTTCATTTATTGTTAAACATCTGATGACTTCACCCTCCTTATATATTAAAAACAAGCACTAACCTGCTCATTGTCTAACAAAGTCGAAGTTTTTACAAAGACTACCGGAGATTATTTTCTTTCTATCATATCGTAAGTAAATCAGTAAGAAACAACACACGAACAAACGTTAGCAGGGCTCACAAGGTTATTTGATCAACTACCGGATTTGGTTGTTTCAAATGATGTAAGAAAGCACTCTTTTTCTTGTATTTTCCGCTTCTTTTATATAATTTAATACAGAAAATGATAAGTCTTTGGGAAAGAACGTGATAAATCCACCATAATCATCGCCATAAGCAGCATATGTAAAAGGTACAAATTGGACGTTTGGTTTAGTTTAATTCGATGTTCATCCCCGCAGGTTCTCCTCGCTTAAATGTACACAATAATGTGTCCATTGAAAACGACATTATATGTGCACGCTGCTGTGTAGGCATCGCAAAAACAGCCGATCTGACTTCTATCCTTTGGTTCATTGACGAAGACCCAATTTTTCCTCGAAAGAACGCAACATTGATGATAGAAAACAAACAAGATTACATAGATATCTGCAGCAATGTGTCCTTTCCTAGTATCCGTGATATAGATGGGGTACCTCTAATTTGTCTTGTCCGAAATGAACTTAACCTGTCTACCTCGAAAATCCTGAAAGTTATGTGTGAGTCCTGCTTTCATTTTACAAAAAACGTCTTTGCTGAAAACGTTAAAGAAATAAAAATTGACCTTTTACACCAAATGAAAATATCTTACAATGATCCAATGAATGCTACATTATAAGGATTTTCTCATTTTTTGGCAATTTTTCCATATTTCGACAGATACACCTAGTGTAAGAATGGTTATGACTTCTTACGTAATTGTCATACATAAAGAAAAGAACTTCAAAGTTTTATGTGAAGCTGAAGCAAATCCACATGCTGCTGTAACTTTACAAAAGAATGTTGAGGGATCTTGGTCAACACTGACGATGAAACCTAGCCCAATTTCAGTGACAAGATACACTACTTCTTGGGCTTTCCACTTTGGTGAATGGAACAATTCCGTAGAAGGAGAGTACAGATGTATGGCGGTAAACACGTATGGTGAATCATTTTCTAATGAAACAGTTGAAATTGTTGGTATGTTCTATTAAACTCTATGTGATCCCCTTCATTCGAAGATATATTGTAAAACGTATGCATGTTCTTTTTTGTTTAATCTCTCTGCGTTTTTATTCTGGTGCAGGTAATGGCTTTTGCCTTGTAAAGTGACCAATTATGGATGCACCACACATTTTAAATGTGGCTATAGAATCTCTTAAAAGAACAAAATAGCACGCAAGGATTGACATTTTGAGAATCTAAGATCAATATATTCCACATAATATTTATTTAGGGAGTAAATCGAATAGAATGGATGCATTTATAGTTATCGCAACATGAAAACTAAAAGGTGGATCACCTCTTTTTTACAGAAATGAAGCCAAAGGGAAATATTACCATGTGTGTCTTCATCGCAGTTGTGATTGTTGTAACGTTAGTTTTCGCCTTCATTGTCAAAGGTACAATACATTAAATACCATGAAAATGGAACTGGTTTAAACGTAGCTACCCTGCTAAAGAATGCAATAGAAATATTACCTATCCATCCATCCGTCTGTTCGTCCATCCATCGACCTACCCCCTTCAACCAACCCACCCATCCACCAATCTACCTATCCACCCATTCACCCATCCATCTATCCGCCCATCCGCCCATCCCCCATCCACCCATCCACCCATTCACTCATCCATCCATCCATCCATCCATCCATCAATTCACCCACCCACGCATACACCCATCCGTCCACCCACCCACCCACACAGATCGTTGTTTGTCATAGCTATAAGTCATGGAAAAACACGGAAGAACTTATGTGGCTTTTGTAAATTTTGACAGGGAAAAGGCTTCCAATAATAAGTAACCATATGCTCAGCTTTATAAGCAGAATAGTACTTAGACATGTTTCGTAATGCTACCATCACAACAGGCACAAGAAAATCATTTTTGCAGTGGAATAAGCAGACAAAAGCAATTACAGGAAGCCCATTTCCATATAAAAGCCCCAACAAACGCAGTAGCTTTGAAGTCCGAGATGAGACAGTGTACATATAATCAAATCTTTACCTATAACTATATTCCGGATAAGTTGCTTCCACATTTATTTGTCCCTTATAAATGTGTTACCATAGTGATGATACAAAGTTTGATTTGTTTTCACAGAAAAGCGTCAAGAGTGTCAGCAGTCCACAGACCGGTATATTATATAAAATTTTACTTTCGGGGGGTTTCTATACCTTTGAGGGCGTTCAGTTCTCACCCTGAAGTTCGATTTTTTTTTAAGTTTACAGAAATTCTCAATTAGGGCAGCTTTTTGATTGACAACAAATTAAAATATACAGTAAAAGTACTGTAGCTCATGTTACACAACATGTACAGTACTGACAGTTTTCTGATTACACAATTCTTATTATGCATACCTACCCTGAAACAATGAACTATCATCTGTCTTAATGGGCATGAGTTTTCGACATTTGTGGAAGGGGATTAAATAAGTAGTTTAGGAGTTTTGAAACTGTCGGGGGGGGGGGGGCGTGGGGTTGGGGTGGGGGGTGGGTGGTGGGGGTATTTGGTCTTTTAGCTTCATGTGAGTGCTTACCAATCCTGAGGTGGGCAGTATTAAACTGCACAGAGGGGGTGGTGTGAACAACTTGTTACGTTTCAGTTATACTTCCGGAACAAAAGAAAAAAAAACGGTGAAAGTAATCAAAACTTAAGTACATGGAGAGAACTGCTTTCACTTTGTGTTTATCAAGAAAGGCATAACATGGTAGATCCTTCCCATTTTTTATAGAAGCAATATTAGACGAATAAGCCCAGCATGAATTGATAAAAAACTCATACGTGACCATTTCTTACATTCTACTAAAACAGTGACATAAACAGACTTCGAAATTGAAATCAGTTTTTTAATTCTTTTTTTCAGCTCATGCAGTAACTTAAATGGGACAAACGAGGAGCCCTACTACCTTACCATTTTTGACCTCCCATCAAAGACTGATGAAAACGGTATAATTTATAACATACTTTCCTTCTTTTCGACTTGGTTCTCCATTCCATTGTGCATTCTATTCAAAAAGTCATAATTTTAACCATTTTACTCTCTCGTTTTCCAGAAAAAGACGATACCCATGCACATGACAGGTAATAATAATCAATAATTGATATATAAGTATTGCCTTCATTTCATTTATTTGTTTTTCCACAATATTTGATAGTGATTGGTACAATGAACAGATATAAAAGTAGAATATTACAAGATATCGAAATATTGTGAAAAGAAGCACTCTCAAAACCTGAAGCGTTTGTCGAGTTAAGTTTTCCCAAGACAGAGGAAAGAAAAAACATGAACTAGGATAGTACAACTTACAAAGGTACATGACGACAGGAAAAATCAAAACAAAGAGAAAAAACATACGACCAAGAATACCTTTCCGATATTACACCCTAGATTCCTCCCAAGTTACCACCCATCCTACCTCACCCTTGCCCCACATACCCTTCTTTAGATATGTTAGCGTTTCAAATTATGTATTTGATGGATCAGTGTTGTGCTAATAATATGTACAGTATCATCTAGTTAATATTGTTCTAATATACAATTCGGATTTAACGCCGAATGTCCATGAACCATGAAAATTATATTTAAGTCATATGAAAGTAACGGATCATCCTTATTCTAATTGCTATTAATTTGAAGGAGGATTAGATAACCATGCTTTCCTTAAAATGAAATAACAGCATTGCAAAAAATATTCGAAAAATCGGGATCACCAGACTTAACTTGTACACATCATCTTCTACTTCCTTTGCCTATTAGCATACCAGAGGAACCAAAGCAGCCATCGTCACAAGAACACGAAGTCATATATCAACCAATCTAACGCAAATCCACACTATTATACTTTGGAAAGAGTCCCACATGATACTAAACTGTAATTGTTGACTTTATAAATACTAGCCAGGTCTGTAGAGTTGGAAATTGCCATTCGTTGGATTTTAATATGAGCATGGAAGTTGTAGTGCCATAAAAAGCAGTGTTGCTAGTCGATGTTGGCATGGAATACTTGTTGTTCCTGAGACCAAAGTTTACAATTGGGAAACGCTGTCTATAATTTAAGGTTTCCAGTTTTGTCAGAATGACAAGATATGTGTGATATGTTTTGATTTGGGGATAGATAGTTGGTTATTATAATTCTAGACTTCTCTCTGAGGCAACAATTCCTTCACAAAACCCTGTTTACTTCATCTTTTAAATAAAAATCCCCATGGAAGGAACGATGTAAATGCAAGGAGGATCAATAGTTGGTGCGGAATGACAAATGCAGCCTACTCATGCCATCAGAGTAGTTTGCATGCCGTTGGCATGACGTAAAATTTAAACCAAACATTCTTTGAACATAACTCATTCTTTTGATATCTAATGGTCATGATTGAATCATATGTAGAATAGTGAACAGTACTTTAATGAAATTCACTTGACGTAATGTAAGCAAGGGAAATATTTTTCTACTTTCTAATCTATCGTATCCAATGTATGTTTCCACCTTGAGGTTTGGTATATTACACCTGATGCTGGACAAAAATATTAAAGGGCATGGATTGCCTCTCCAGCAGTTTAGGGTTGAATTATTTTGAGCACTTTGTGCTACCTTCTCAGCTCTTGAGATCGATTTATTGTGAGAGGAGATGATTGGGTGCACGTTTTTGCATACACCTGCAAATTATTTTGTTTCTTTTCATTTCGTGTTGTCAATAATATATACAAAAAGAACAAACATTTCATCCGTGGACTCATGATGCAACCCTTGTAAATAAGATTTCGTACGTTGAGATCTTTACAAATCGTACCCATTCGGTTTTGAAACCCCAGTTGAAATTAGTATCAATCATATCTTTCATTTCGTCATGTTTGACGCTGACCGAAGGTCTAATGAAGCATAAGTGTTTCACTAATGCTACACGGAAAAGTGGAAGTAACATTCTTCCATACTTACTAAGTATAGAAACCTAAAGAAACACCCCAATGGACAAAAAGAAAGCAGCGGAAGTGGCTTTAAAGACCGTAATTATAATAACCTCAAAAGTTTTCAAGTGGTTCAATACAACATAAAAACGAACTACACAATTAACCTGTCGTTGACAAGAAACACCAAAGATACCGCCCACGGCTGACGCTGTGTAATGATACAAACGTTGAAAGCTCAACACCAAAAGTATAACTCAAGTGAAAAAATAGAAATATATATTAAAAAGCATGAAAACAGTATAACAGTCTAACTTCTATCTTCATAGGACATTCTTGAGGTGAGATATAAAGCGTTTAAGTTTATTCACTCAAATTAAAATGCTTCATTGCGCAATAACTTGTGATGTCGTTGTTGTACTTTTGAAATTACAATCTTTGTTTTTCTGAAAGTTACTGCACCTTGTACCAAGAAAGTCACAAATTATTGCGCAATGAACGAAATTGTTTTATGCTAATAAACTTCAACATTTTATATCTCGGCTCAAAATTGTCCTATGAAAATGGGAGTTAAACTTTTAGAATTCATTTATCATGTTGTTCAACAAGTGTTTTTTTATGTTTTGACTTGAGGTAGACTCTAAATATCACACGTTTGTCCACTTAAAAATATCTTTTGTAATGAAAATCTTTGCTTACACGGTAATCCATTGAGGTATCCCAAACCAGCTGCGAAGTGTAATTTCCTGACGATAATTTTGTTGTATCTCCTCAATAAAAAATAAGTAATTGAAGACGGAAAATCGTTACAAATGTTGAAAAGATCGGTATACCGATTTCCCCTATATATATATATATATATATATATATATATATATATATATATATATATATATATATATATATAAAAAAATATATATATATATATATATATATATATAAATATATATATATATATATATATATATATATATATATATATATATATATATATATATATATATATATATATATATATTTCACTAAACTTCAACAGCGCCAACAATAATATGTATGGTATAATTGTTATTGAAAAGTCTACCTTGGGGGAAAAAGATTTTGGGGCAAAATATAAGTTTCGCCTTAACGTTTCTACACACTTTTTCTAAAGGAATACGTAAACGGACAAGGGCGCCCTTCTAGATTTACAAAGTAGATGCAATTACTTCATTGTTGTCAAATTTACGGACACCTAGCTGTTAACACGAACCAATGGCTGGCCATTGAAATAACGTTGTTTATATTTTTGGACGTTAGGGCGAACACTTTTTCTTATGTATTTCATTGTTATTTTTCGCCCTAAGTACGCGCAGATATAACAATTTCCCCTAAGGTAGGATCCAGGTAAATTATTATATATATATATATATATATATATATATATATATATATATATATATATATATATATATATATATATATATATATATGGTTGGTTGTTCACCTTGCCCTTCCAACTGCAAGACGTGCGCCCTGGTTGATTCCACAAAATGCTTCCAGAGCAATCAAAATGCACGCATCTGCCAAATTAGACAAAAAATTAATTGTCTTTCAAAAAATGTCATTTATCTCATATACTGCAATTTATGTGGTGTGCAGTATGTCGGAGAATCTAAAAATACTCTTCGAATGAGAATGACACAGCACAGGTCAGCAATTAAAACCAAAAAGGTTGAACAACCTGTTGCTAACCATTTCAATTTGCCTTATCATTCTATCAAAGATTTACGGGTCATTGCTATCGACCAAAACGATACATGGACCGACAAAGCTAGAAAAGCTAAAGAAAATTTCTGGGAACTCAATCTTAAAACCACATCGCTTTTCGGCTTGAACATCAGAAGCGACTTACCAGCTTGCTGATGATACGAACCCAACTAATCCGATTAGGCCTCTCCGGTCTAACAATTTCTCTAATTGCCTTGAAGAGGATTTTCCTAGTGTTGATGGGTTACACCCGAGTAATCCGATCTGACCCTCACGGTCAATAGAGGTGAGACCATTGTCTACACCTTTAAAAGCTTCCAAAATTTCTCACTCCTTGTCATTCTTTGACCTAGTATTGATAAAGAGGTAGTATTCCTCGAAAGCTCTACTTCAAATCTTTTGGCTGTTTAATTTATCTAAATTCTAGCCTTCCGCTATTTGTATCTCCTCGGAGATCCAGCCTTTCAATTCTGTAGCACCGTTGTTTTACAGTTTCTTCGTCATGTTTATATTTATATATATATATATATATATATATATATATATATATATATATATATATATATATATATATATATATATATATAACGCTAATTCCCACCTTAGGGGGAAATTGTTATATCTGCGCGTACTTAGGGCGAAAAAATAACAATGAAATACATAAGAAAAAGTGTTCGCCCTAACGTCCAAAAATATAAACAACGGTATTTCAACGGCCAGCCATCCGCTCGTGTTAACAGCTAGGTGTCCGTAAATTTGACAACTTTGAAGTAATTGCATCTACTTTGTAAATCTAGGAGGGCGCTCTTGTCCGTTTACGTATTCCTATAGGAAAAGTGTGTAGAAGCGTAAAGGCGAAACTTATATTTCGCCCCCAAAAATTTTTCCCCTTAAGGTCGACTTTTCAACAACAACTTTCCCCCTAAGTGCGGAATTAGTGAAATATATATATATATATATATATATATATATATATATATATATATATATATATAGACGAAAAACAGAGGCCACCAGACACACGAAATATTACTGTCATCCATAAAAGTTTATTAAAAGATGAAAAAGTAAACAGGATAAGTAAATCTCAAAGCAGTTTGATGAAAACACTGGTAAAACGTAAAAAAGTTAAAAGTGTAAAACTGTACAACGTTTCGAAAGGGTAAACCTTTCTTGATCACGAACACATGCAAACTGATGCTTTATCTCGGACAAAACACTCTAACAAAAGAGGCAGATGCAGAGGAGCGCTTACAGGCTATTTGTCAAATCCTTAATATTTATACCTACTTGAGCGAACGTGTTAAGACGATAAATCCATTTTAGCCCTACTTCTTCTCTAATTGCCTTACTATTATTATGGATCTTTTCTATCCCTATTAGCTCAAAATTTTCACAGCTTTGAAAATGTTTTCCCAAAGGGGTAGTCGCTTTTCGAAATTCCTGCCTGTGACCACTATGTCTAATCCTAAGCAACCCTCCTGTCTCTCCCACGTATTGCTTTTTACAGTCAAGACAGTTCACCAAACACACCACGCCTTTAGTACAACAAGTAATTGAATGAAACAAATTAAACTTTTGACCCGTAGAGAAGCTCCGAATACATTTCGTTTCTTTGAGAGAAGCACAAGTGACACACCGAACTAAATGTGTCTAAAACACCCCTTAATCTCACTAGTTGAATGGTCTGGTAACTTAGCTCTAACAAGCAAGGTTGGGGGGGGGGGGCTGTCTGTAAATGACGGCTGGGGGACTCGGGAATTTGTTACGGCAGGTATAAATATATATATATAGCTTCATTGTCAAACAAAGATTCTCCTGCATTTCCTCTCATGTAGCTTATATTTTAGCTTGTGGGAGTTGTTACTCGTTGTATGTGGGAGAGATCAAGCGCCACCCCGCGGACCGAGTGACCGAGCACCTAAGGTACATCAAACAGAATCTCCATGGATACCCGGTGGTTTCACATTTCAATCCCCTTCACCTTGTTCAATACAGAATAAACCGTTACGGCAGCTGTAATGTGCCGAGGCTCCGATCGTGACCGCCTTAGTGCTGAAAACCGACTTATCATGAGGCCAGGTACTCTCGCTCCACACGGCCTTAACATTAGAATTGACCTTTTGTAATATTCACCCTCTTTTGAGCCAGTTTTTACTCCTTTTACACCCAACCGTTCGTGCTCGTTTTTTACTATGTACCTTTTTTCCTGGATTGGTTTTTGTCTACTCTTTCCTTTTTCCGACAGTGTTCGATTTTTACGTGTACTTTTTCATCTAGGACCCTCTTGTTCTTTTTTTGGTTTTGTGTTTCATCCGTCGCACTCATGTTTTCTGACAATCACTTTCGCCCAGTTCTGTTTTTTACACTGACCGCTTCGGATTTGATGTTTGTCGTGTCCAATTGTTACTGCTAGTTGTTCAGTTTGGTTTTTGCCACCTGATAAAGGGTTTATACCCGAAACGTCGTGGAGTTTTCCGCAAGCTTTTAAGAACTTTTTACTACCTCTTTTCGACCTACACATTTCCACAGTGTTCCGCAGCATTTCAACCTATATATATATATATATATATATATATAGCATTAATTAATTCCGTGTGTTGGACGTAATAAATAAGGAAAACAGAGTGTGCATATAGATCCAACGAATGATTTATTGAAACAGAAATTTTCGCCGCCTCCTGGCGGCTTTGTCAACTGTGTTATGGAAATCAACCGTTACATACAAACAAGATAGAGTTGAATGCGTACAGTACCGCGTAATATTAAAATAAGTTTGAAAAGTTGTAAAGTGACGTCATAATGATGATGATCGAAAAGTACGTAGTTACAAAGAACGCACGTTCTCACATAGTAATTAATACGAAGCGCGAACATCATAACCATGGCAAGCTTGATTAGCCAAAATAATGTAAAGTGACGAGACAATCTAAAATTGTAGTGTGCGTACCTCATTTCGTTGTTTGAATGGAAGCGTATGTACATATTCAAAACTCCATGGTAACTAAACAGTTTATCAAAGCGACAAGATGCGAGTGCGTGAGATATTTTCAAATAATAAAACTGTCTTACTGACAAATAAACACTGTTCATATCTACTTAAAAAAACACTAAATTGTATATTACAAGTAATATTAAATTACAAAGCAATAATTGGCGTAACTTTTCAGAATGTGAGATGCCTATACTAAATAGTAAAAAACTGAAGAAGCAGGAGTAAATGACAAGGTAGCACAGTTGTACAAAAGAAGGAAACAGAATTACTGAATTACTTGAAGAAACTGTATCCTGATAAATAAGAAAAATCTCTATTAAGACCTTGCCTGTGGCTATTAAGACGTCTTAATAGCCACAGGCAAGGTCTTAATAGAGATTTTTCTTATTTATCAGGATACAGTTTCTTCAAGTAATTCAGTAATTCTGTTTCCTTCTTTTGTACAACTGTGCTACCTTGTCATTTACTCCTGCTTCTTCAGTTTTTTACTATTTAGTATAGCATCTCACATTCTGAAAAGTTACGCCAATTATTGCTTTGTTATTTAATATTACTTGTAATGTACAATTTAGTGCTTTATTTTTTAAGTAGATATGAACAGTTTTTATTTGTCAGTAAGACAGTTTTATTATTTGAAAATATCTCACGCACTCGCATCTTGTCGCTTTGATAAACTGTTTAGTTACCATGGAGTTTTGAATATGTACATACGCTTCCATTCAAACAACGAAATGAGGTACGCACACTACAATTTTAGATTGTCTCGTCACTTTACATTATTTTGGCTAATCAAGCTTGCCATGGTTATGATGTTCGCGCTTCGTATTAATTACTATGTGAGAACGTGCGTTCTTTGTAACTACGTACTTTTCGATCATCATCATTATGACGTCACTTTACAACTTTTCAAACTTATTTTAATATTACGCGGTACTGTACGCATTCAAATCTATCTTGTTTGTATGTAACGGTTGATTTCCATAACACAGTTGACAAAGCCGCCAGGAGGCGGCGAAAATTTCTGTTTCAATAAATCATTCGTTGGATCTATATGCACACTCTGTTTTCCTTATATATATATATATATATATATATATATATATATATATATATATATATATATATATATATATACCTAATTGTGGAATGAGGGGAAATTTTTGGGCAAAATATCAGCGTTAGGGGGAAATTACCGTTAGGGGAAAAATTTAGGTTACCCTTTTCGTTTTCACACACCGTTTACATGAGAATACGTCAGTGTATAGTAAAATACATATGGGGGTACGTAATACACCTATGTATATGTTGACCAAATTACGGACGCCTATCTGTTAACACGTACAACAAATGTACCACTGAATTTAAGATCATGTATATGTTTTTCCTTCAAGGCGAAATAAACAGTTATGTATTTTATTGTTTTTCATTTCGCCTAAACGCATCAAGATATACAAATTTCCCCCTAATGTTCAATCTAGTGGCATATATATATATATATATATATATATATATATATATATATATATATATATATATATATAATTCGGCACTTTAAGGGAAAGTTGTTGTTGAAAAGTCGACCTTAGGGGGAAAAATTTTGGGCCGAAATATTACTTTCGCCTTAACGTTTCCACACACTTTTTCTATAGGAATACGTAAACGGACAAGGACGCCCTCCTAGATTTACAAACTAGATACAATTAATTCAAAGTTGTCAAATTTACTGACACCAAGCTATTAACACGAACGGATAGCTGGCCATTGAAATAACGTTAGTTATACGTTTAGACGTTAGGGCGAATTCTTTTTCTTATGTATTTTATTGTTATTTTTTCGTCCTATGTATAAGTAGATATAACAATTTCCCGTTAAGGTGGGAATTAGCGTTAAATTCATATATATATGTATATATGTATATATATACATATAGACCCTCCCGGTCAATTCATCCGCCCAAATTCTTCAAGGATTATCTTTTCACCCCCTTCTAAAAGCTTCCAAAATTCCTTGCTCCCTGTCATTTTTTGACGAGGCCTTACGAAGAGGTAGTATTCCTTAAAAGCAAAAGTTTTCAAACGTGCCAGTTTGGTCATAAAACTTTTATGACTCAAGTAGGCTAGCACGTTTTAAAAGTATCGGTAGTTACATTTTAACCATTTCAGTTACTTACCTAAATTGTTATAACCATTTTCTTTTATGTAGTGGTACCGATAAAATGTTAAAAATAATACTCTCTCGGGGGTGTGATGCATTTGAAGTTAAAATTTAATCGAGGCCTTACACTTTGGGCATTTCCATCATCTTTCTTCTTCGTTAATCTCTACATAAGTACTATAAACCTACCATCGTCTTGCAGTCATACTCAGCCTATTTAGACTCATTTTAACAACTTTACGGTCTACAAAATGCTTCGTGTTTCGCGATCAAGTAGTATTTTCATAGTTTTTACTGTAATTCGTACGGGTAAGTTTTTTCGCTAGTGATGTTTAGAGGTTTAGCGACACGTAGCAACTTATTCCGTGTCTTTCTGCGAAATTAAATAGTATTAAAGATAATTCAGAAGCTCCCTATTGTACACCGTCTACTAAGGATTGAAACAATACCAAAGAATGTCTTGTAATCTATGTTATTTTTCTTACAGCATGCTCTATCACACTGCACGAAGTTATCACAGGAGATAGCGTTATACTCCAATGTCGAGTCCCAACCCCTAATTCCGTTCATTCGCTTTTTTGGAAGAGAGAAAACAAAAATATCATTTCTATTCGTCTAAAGGATAAGGAAGTTACGATCACGAACAGCAGATATGAAATATCAACAGGTTTAGACGTCTTCGCCCTTTTTGTAAAAAATGCTTCGGTTGAAGATGCCGGGATTTATTCATGTACAGCCTACTTCGAACAAGTTTCAAAAATTTCATAACAAGAGGTCTTTCATTTGCAAGTGCGAGGTGTTGTATGCCTTAATGAACTAATTACTTGTCTAAGTTTAGCTAAATATGACTGTAGTGTTTACACATTGCCTTGCTTTTAAGGATGTAACATAACTTTAGAGATAAGAGGTTAAAACTGAACTTCCGTTACCAATAAGTAGATAAGTTAATTAATGAACAAGCACATGCAAAGAGATTTATTCGTATTCATACCACGGTTTTTCTATCATAGATTTTCCAAAGCTGTTTATCAATGACCAAGTTTTCATTGAAGGCGATGTAGTTGAGGTCAAGTGTTGTGCAAATATTACGAAAACGTCAAGAGTACCTACAGTCCATTGGGTAATTCCTCCGAATGAAGTTGTAGACATTTATTTGCGTGAGTCAGGAGAAACACAGATGTATAATAACAAAACTGAAGAGTATTGTAGAAAGATACAATTTGTCGGAAATCGAAAACATCATGAACAGAACATCACTTGCCTCATGGAAAATTATTTTAACCTGACAGCCTCATTGGAGTTTCAAATATTGTGTAAGTGTCTCTGTTATGCTTGATGCTATTAAAATTTTGAACCATTCCCTAGTAGAGCATTTTACTTTAAAAACTTCTTTTACAAAACTATTTGTGGAAATATCTAATGAGTATATCATTTGCCATTTCAAGGGTTCCAAATGTTAACTACTTATCGCCGATTGTTTGTCATTACATTAGATCCCGCAGAGACGAAACTATTTATTTTAAATTCTGCTTGTACGGCAAGTAAAAATTGTACCATCGAGGAAGGAAGTGATCTCATCATGGGTTGTAAAACGGATGCAAATCCTTCCAAAAAATGCTTATTTGGAAAGGAAAAAAGAACACAATGAATGGAGGTCCCTTGATGTCAAATATATAGCGACTCTCGGTGAAGGAACAGTGACGACTAACTCGATTACTATTTCAAATATAAATAGAAACTTTTCAGGATACTACAGGTGTGTAGCTTATTATAATGAAAGCAAATTTGCTGTGAGTGAGCGCTTCATCGACGTTTTGTGTGAGTAAATTGATTTCATATTTGTTTTGGCAAACATCCATTACACATTTCATCATACAGATTCCTCGATTTGGCATATGTATCTCTTATAATTTTCTAATTTCACTGTACAATATTTCGACACTAATGAAGTAATAGATATCTGTTGAAATTGGTCGACTTCAAATGACATGGCGTGATGCAAAATGTTTAAACAAATAAAAAAAATCTTCTTAAATTTATGATTTAAATATTTACTCAAGTCTCATTTAGTATTCAATATTTTTTGTAACGTATCAAATGTGCCTTTTATATCTCAGTGTAATTCATTGGAAGAATGCAAACACAATACCAAACTCAAGGAAGCTATTTGTTGAAACATTAGTAACATATCATTCATTCTTTTAATAGATCCAGCTCACATAACGTTAGTGACGCAATCACCAATCCAAATTGAAGTGAGAGGGAATATAACAATAGAGTGTGAAACAGATGCAAACCCAAAGCCAGATGTTAAGTTGGAGAGGCATATTTTACATGATACATGGATATCCCTTTCAAATGCACCCACTCGTTAGGTAAAGAGAGGATGCAATGTAAATTGGGCATTCCATTTTCACAAAGTGTATGAAAAAATTTCCGGATCGTACAGATGTTCAGCTCATAACGGAATTGGATCAACGGTGTTTACAAAAACCGTAATCGTTTTCGTTAAAGATACAGGTAATAATTAAATAGAGTTTCATATAATATGATGTCTAAAATAATATACTGGTTATAATCTATAATTTTATTTGGGGAGGTAATCCTGACAAGATTAAAGGTTCTACCATCGTTAATACCATCAGTGACGGAGGGTTGAAAGTTGCACATGTGCCATCTTTCATTAACAGTTAAAATGTACTTGGATCGAACGTTATTGTAGTGAGACTGCAGGTAACTGGAAATTATTTTTTAATCTATATTAAAAACCATTAGGAAACACTTTTATATTCCAATGTAATTACCACAGTATGTTCATGAAATTAATAATGTTTTCATTCGACAAGTGTTGGAAGCATGGAGTGAGACAGTGTTAACCAGACCAGTTGATAATTTCGGTAGCCAAATCATTTGGAATAATCACTTCATTCGTATCGATAATAATATTGTTATGTATAAGAATATTTTTGCTAAAAATGTCATATATGTTAGTGACTTATTTGAACATGATAATGTACCTTTAACGTTTGAGCAATTCAAAAAATTGCCTTTGGGGTTGACTCTTTTCCATTCACACTTTATCATGGATTGATTTTAGGCAATTTCGCAAATTTGGAGATCTCATTGTATAGGAACTATGTCACTGGATAGAACTATCGATTTTCTTGATAAAGTTTGTCAGTGTACTTCAGCCTCTCAAATTATTAACTTCAGGCTCATAAACCGCTTCTCTAAACCCCCAACATCGAGAACTAAATGGCAGCGTCACTTTAATTCTGTAAAAGAAAATGATTGGCGTAGGATTTTCAGGATTCCTCATCTCACTGTTTCAGAGGTCAAACTTAGGTACTTTTAATTTAAATTCTTACATAGGATCATTGCTACAAACAGACTCCTTTACTTAATGAGAAAAACTGATTTAGATTTGTGTTCCTTTTGTGTTACGGCAGTGGAGACCCTTGAGAGCATTTTTCGTTTTGCACGTTGAAGCATGTGTGCTTAAAAAACAATTTTGCTCTTATAAAAGAGATACCTTTTTTGGCTACAGCGATAGACACTACTATCCCTATAATTTTTTAAATCTTCCACATGAAATATTACATTTATGCTTGTAAGAGAAATGAGAGGAAACCAACGGTTACAGAATTTGTTTTTAAGTTTATGTTTACCCTTAGTATTGAAAGATTTAATGATGCTAGGATTCTTCCTAACAAGAAAAACGGTAAGTTTTAGTCATCTCTGTTAAGCGTTCTCACCATGCTTAGATCTGTCCACGTGACTTTTGTTTGTTACGAGGAGGTAATTGTGTTTTCCCTTTTGAAGACTTTCTGTGCGTTTTATGCATTTACTCTGGACTGATTTCCATACTCGAAAGAACATGTATGCAACCTGTAAGAAATGTGGGTTTTCGCATAATTATTCTCAATTAAATGAAAAAAAAATGCTGATTTTTCCATTCCTTTATTTATTTTGATTTTTTAAGAAATTAATTATGATAAGATCAAATTATTTTAGGGTATACATCTTTTTGTTTCAAGATTTGCGTTTTAGCAGACGTCAATATTCAGGCGCGGATCCAGACATTCCAAAAAGGGGAGGCTGAAGTTAAAAGAAAACATCATGAGTGTGGGGAGTTGCACTGCTAATTTCCCGTATGTTTTATTGTTGATGTGGCGAAAAAGGGAGGGCTGAGGCCGTAAAAGCCCCCCCCCCCTTGGATCCGCGCCGGAATTAGCATTTTTATTATAAATATTGTATACATGTCTGAATTGCATTTGAAAGTTCCCTGTGCTTGGGTAACAGAAAGTAAATACTGTTGATTAAGAGATCATGTGTTTGAATTCAATCGTGTTAAAAAATTGTGAAACGAAAAGAATGAAATACACGGATGAAAAAAGTGATACGATGTTCCACGATAATTTGTAATGATGTTACCGTAATTTATATGTCAATGGCTTTGTGGAAACTTTCTACATGTAACCTGGCCTTTTTAATAAGCATCACTAGTAAAAAAAGAGAGGAAAATATTAATGAGTTTTGATAAAATTCGCTTCCTTATTTTTAATAATTGGAAGAAAATCGACAATCAAGAAGAAGCTTTCGAGTGAATACGAGGTATGTGAAGCGTAGGGATGATAAATCAAGCTTACGTTTCCATCCTCTACGTTCTGAGAAAATATTTTAAAAGCAAAAACCAAAGAGTCTAATGTTTAACCAAATCGGCAATTGTATTTATAAAGTTATCAGAATAATTTCCTTATTAGTGTCTTTGTTAATATTCCAATGATTTATTACACATTCTAAACATTAGTGAGAGTTGAATCATTTAACATTAATGCCAAGGTCTAGTTAAGCTTTACTAAGCAGATGGTATTATTTAGGATGTAGGTTGCTTTCACCGTCATTAACATAACATGGTTTACAATATAAATTTCATCATATTTTGTGTCAACATCCTAATGCATAAAAACGAAAGGTGCACCCTATACACCGAAGACGACAACTATAGTTATCCTGAAGTTGTTTTAAAGCCAGGGTCGACTTCTAAAACACGGGGAAACCTTTCTGCTTGTAGAGCTCTACCGGAATGCCCGGAAATTTCAGGTACAATCCCCTAAAATGTATCTAAATGGAACTATGTACTATTCAAATTGAAATTTAAAGCCGTTGTCTCCTTACAGTATTAGGTCTATACGCTACTTAACTCTGTGAAAAATATTGCGTTAATGCCCTTTGCAAACATGTGAAGTTTTATGCAATTTCGTTGTTTTTTTATTATATCGGTAACATTTGCTTACAGGTAATGACGGTGACGGGGACTCAGACTACGATAACCCACAACCCAGGTAAAAGTTTAGTTTCCGGTCTAGGCGTTACCTTTCTTTACATGATGCGTTTTTTCAATGATCTAATATCTTTAGAAATTGTTCACGAAGAACATTTTATACAAAGAGAGTACCCTGACTGTTCTTTTTGACAGCAATGCGGACGTAGGTGAAAAAGAAATTTGTAACGTTCAGGAATCTATGTCGAAGCAAGGTATCTGAAAAAATTGTGAATTTTACTCTGCAGCACAAATTCCAATTACTCACCGGTACTTTCTTTCAAAATGACAGAAAAAATGTTTTTTTATTACTTTCAAAGAGGTAATGAAAGCTATAGTTGTATGTAATTCAATGAGAACTTTTTTTCCTCTTTAGAACAAAAAAGTATACAACACGACTCTCATAACTACGCAAAGTAGGTAAAATCAATTACAAAACTAAGAGAGTTAGAAACAGTTGAAAAATCGATAAACAATATGTAAAAGCTAAGAAAAAGATTAAACAATGAAAAAAAAACACTATGCTATCATGACAAACGCATTTTGAGTAATCTTACTTTCCAGGGTTCACCGGAAAAACGACGGCACGTCTGAAATGAACTGAAGGGAAATGGGAGATGTATGCCGTTCAATGGCGCAAAACTCTATTGTGCTAATGCCAATGATTTTTCAAATGTCATTCTAAAATCACCGTTACGGAAGTCTTTTCATAGAAGAAGGAAGATATATGGGACGATGCGCACTGTTTAACAAGAAATTTGCTTACTGGCTAACAATAGGCAAAACCCCTAACCTAATCCTTAATCCTTACAAAGAATAAATCGATACTGTTTACAATGGCAACAGCCAATCTAAAAAGCACTTTCTTAACAATGCGCATATATCCGATGATTGGTTTCGATTGCAAACGTTACAACTTTGAAGCAAGAAAAAGTTAAGAAAAAGCAAATGAGTCTTTTCCTTTCCATTTCTTGGCAAATAGGATATACCGAGCAAAAACAGAAATTCAGGTGGTTAAGTAAGTTTTGGATGTAACACGGGATCTGCATTTTGTTTGCAGCGTCATTCATCATGGTGATATAAAAGTGCTCAGAAGCGACGCTACAGGGATCAAGCTGGGCGTTTCCCTTCCCCCTCCCATTTTAGGTGAGTTAGTGGTTAGGTGAACCGAAATATAAATTACATACCTCACTTGATGACTCCATTTTCATCCAGAGATATGCTAACAGCTCAGAGCTTCCAAGGCTTCGCCCCATTATCTTCACCCCCAGGGACGGCCGCTTTGGTCTCGGTTTCATTTTCTTTTGCTTTTAGTCTGCTGCCAATTTTGATTTTCGTGCTGTACCACTGATGGTGGTGGGAGAAAATTGGATTTTTTCGTAGTTATTGTTCACTTATAAAAGAGAAGGGCTAGTACTGTTAAAGATTAAACGATATAAGTGAAATGCGATATAAAAGGAACATAATATTTTAAGGAAAATTGTCTCAACGCTTTCAGGTGTTTCTCCAGATAACGACTTTTGAATAATCATATCTATGGGCATTACAAACAGGTGGAATAAATCATGTACGAATTGCCGCACTGGTTATTGCCTAATATAATAATAATTTTACTATTGTACGAACATGTAAAGATGTAAATCCCTTGCATTTAAGGAAATGATTAAAGTGATACTTTGTGTTCGACAAAAGAAAAATACATTATATTATTCTGACCAAACTTTTCACAGAACGTTTTAACAGTCCTTACGAACAATGAGGACAAATGAACAATCATCAACGTGAAAATTCTGCCACATTTTGCTCAATGTCCATAAAAATAACGACAAAAAATACAAAAATTGACAATGAGAGTCAGCAAACTTTATCCCACGTCATCTTCACCAGTCAGTATCCCAACCAATAAGAGTGCTTTTTTGCATGAATATTCAAACAACAAAACAACATAAACACAGAGCGAGCACTGTACCAGATAATGACGGAAACTCGAAGAGAAAAACGGTCTTTTTTCAAAACTATTCTAAAAATTCACAGAACTTTCCATCGTTATAAGTAAACGTCCAAATACTGTCTGAGCTTGGGTACTCTCAAGGTTATAGTAACACAGAAACCTCAGCGTCAGTGTTGGTGATTTAAATTCTTCACAAAGGTAACGGTTTGGTTCATTAAATGTGAGACATGAACTGTTGTCTTAACGTTTGAAGTATCGTTACTGTTCAGGTTGAACATTTCTTGTAATCTTGTGACAAAGTGTTAGAAAGGACATAGTGACAACTCTCTGTTGGGGAGGAGCACGTTTAATTACCTCAAGCACCATTTTTCACAAGGAGCTGACACGTGAGTGAACTTTACAATTTACGTAGTAACTAAACGCCATGTTTAGGCCTACTCGGTTGGTTTTCGACCAACATAGTCTCGCATCTTGCATCCGAAAGCGGGAAGACCCGCATACCAGGAATTCGCTATATAAATCTAGGCTATATATAGTATTTCAAATTCCATGTGCCTTACCACATAAACCGTGTAGGGCCTACACTTACTGCACTTCGGAAAATAGCTCTTGTGACATATTAAATATTCATTTAAGCTCAGACAGGCGTGGCTTAAGCAGCCTATAACTAGAAAGCGTTTTTCAAAAGAGCTTGCAAACTTTTCAGTATTTTGCGGCCTGCCCTCGAAATTTAAGTTCTCTATTGTCATGGTTCATAAATTTATGAAAGATTTCAACCATGATACTAAAAAAAAAAAAACATACATATTTCCTTTTTGGGGAACACAAGGAATCATTTTAATAATACCTACGTTCATGTTCAAAAATATGGGATTCGTCATTAGAAAAATCTATTTTAAGTGTATAAACAGTTTGCGACCAAAATATAGCAGCATTCAGCAATCGAAAATTAAAGTTGAAATATAACAGAATGAAATTAAATTTTGGAAAACCCAAAAGCGACGTTTTAAACTTCATCCTACCATTAAATTTACACATAATTGCTTTAAATCTATAATTTCGAAGTAGTTAGTATTTCCAATAACATCTTACCTATTTATAGTATCAGTGATATTAATACGCTAGGATACCATTTTTTTTTACTTTTGATACGTAATGTTTACGTGGATTATAATACCATCGAATATGAAAATGTCTTTATAATTGTTTTGATAGCTTATTAAGTGCCATATTATTCGATGCAATGAAAGTGTTTGATGTATCAGAACGCTTCCTTTACTCCCTACGGGCAGTCAGAATGAATGTTCAAAGAATTTGACTAGTAAAAACGGCTGACAACGGGAATAAGTTTTACCTAAGTTGCTGCCTCAACAGTAACCACAAGATAATTAAATTTTAAAATATTGGACACTTTTCTATTGGTCTTTCTTTAACTTCCCCTTTGACACATTACATATATTTAAAAACAATTAAGAGACCTTTATTCCCAAGTTATGGTACAATTACGTTTGAAACAAGGAAAGTATTGTTTACGGAAACGAATTTTGCGACGCAGAGGTATATTTCATCATTGCTTGCAAAGGAATATTGGTCTCAATGAAAAAATGGAAGTGGACAACCGACATAAAAACGTTTTTGAGACTATTTTTATTAGGTAACAAGTTCTCACTTCGTAACTGAAGCTCGTAGAAAGAAAGTACCTCGTATGGGTGGAACTGATGACGACTGGGGACGCTTTGAAGTTCCAACAAAGTTGTGTGAACCAGAAAGTTGCACTTATCCTTTCCTAAACGGTATATACTTAGTAGATATTCCTGAGAAAAATCACTACGTGAAACGTTTATTGTATTATATCCTACACTTTTTAACGATAGTTGTACTTCGATGGAATGACAGCGGGCAGACATCGGGGATGCAAGAGAACTAGATGTTTCAAAAAATAATTGTTCGGATAAGGATTACGCGGGGCTTAGGAATTAATAACGCACCTCCTAGCAAGACTCGAACCACAGATAATTTAGGCCTTTTCTTCATGAAATAATGTAGGAAGGCGTTACAGGTTGTGGTGGCATTGCTGCACCCTGACATGAAACATTGAACAAAACTGAATTAAAAACCACTGTGCCGATCATTTAGAAATAGCAGAAAGTGCTCCAGAGGTCTACAGAAAAAGCATCTCTTTGTTCAGCAGCCGCGAGATGAAAATTCCAGAAACTCTTTTGGCTTATAACTATAAAGAAGTCACATAATTGAATCATAATGAATGTACTCAAGGGAATATTTAAAAAGCATTATAATAGTACGGGACAGAATATGAAAACGATTACGCTTCGAGAATTTTACTTACATCGGAACAACTGGGGATCAATTTTATTTAACAGCATGCCGATTGTGCATCAAATAGAGATCGGTTAAAGCTGGTATGACTCAGTGTTACCCAAAAGTGTTTGCATGTAGCAATGTGAGGGAAATAATAACATGTAGATGCTCGTTCGATGCACGTCAAAGGAAAATAGGAAAATTTCATGTTTCTCTTAGTAATCCGTCATTATCATTAAATTTTGAAATTCTACAGAATGTATATCCTAAAACATGTACCTGTCAACTCCCCTTCCTCGGTCACAAGTATGCTTTAGTAAGGCTCCTTTTAAGCCTGCACTCTACAAACGTAGATAATCTGTAACCAAGGGTAGTTTTCTTTGTATCATAAATGTGGATGTCACAACAGATGGTACAATACAAAAGCTTTTAATTGCAGGAGATAACACTCCAAGCTCAAGGTAACAAGAGTAAACTGAAACTGGAGTTCAGGAAACCTGCCGCATTTTGATAAACAAAAAAATCATAGTGGCCATATTTACGAATTTACCGTGACATATAACCAGATCAGTTATTCCGAGGGTCCAGACTTCGGAACAGATACGAATGCCTAAGCCGCAATATGAGTTCGAAAAGAGGGGAACGGATATTTTGTTCTTATTAAATGGTATTAACGTTCACACGAAATGGTTTTTTCGTTTCATAATTCATAATCATTGGTACCAGCAATGAGTGGGCTGAAAAAACTCTAAAAACGACCGGATATTTATTGGTTCACAGAGGTTAAGAGATTCAGTGAGATTTTATCCGAAAGAGTTGATACGGATCATACTGATTGTGAAAGCTCTTTTCCTCATTTGCTAGGGTGTGAAAGTGAAAACGTCATTTCAAAATGAAAATAAAATAAATCGAGTCAAACGACTGTGAACATTAATAATGAAGTGCAAGAATGTTAAACTGATGTAAATATCTTCTACTTTTTTATTCTAGAGGTCAACATGCAACACATTCAAACTTCAAAACGATTAAAATCCACCGTCATGATTGATCTTAGTTTTAAACTCGTATAATCACACTTTAATATATCTATGTTTCCTTTTCGAAAAGGGAACTTTTTTACATTATTTTGAAAATCAATTATTTCTTAAGAGATTGTGCTCAACACACTTTGGTAATTCCACGTTAGGGTGAAAAGGTTCCTTTTCAAGATTTTAATTTTGTATTTTTTACTGTTCAATCAAAGTTATGGTCGTAGAGTACAACACCAAACACAAAGAGCTATAAAAAGTTGGTCTTGTTCCAAGAAACAGCAATAATGCTTTATATGAGCAGAAACTTGTGCGTCATCGAGTATGAACTACTGCTTTCCCGTAAGGTTTATATTTGTTGTGACACCAGATGAACATGGAACTTCTTCGGGTGGACCAGCTAACTAGCCGACTTTGTCCTTTGACGTGGACATGATTTAACTACAACATGATAGAACTAGAATGACGATTTGAAAAGGGAGAGCATTACTAAAGCGGATGAGAATTTATCATTTATGCTTCATCCGCCACTTTGCTTGCGTCGGGCATTTAAAAAGTGGTTAAGAATATCCACATGAGGGAGCGTAAATATCAAAGAAAGGTACCTTGTAATGAACAAATAAAATTATAAACTGAAATGAAATACGATTATAGTTTTTTCTTTCATAACTGAAACGTTACCAAACGGGTAATTTACCATTGGAGGATAAGCAAAATCTTTAAATATTTTGCTTTCCCTTTAAATTCGTAGTAAACAATTACTTGTGCTTGACTTTGATCAAACCGTTGTTGTTGTGTTCGGGTGGTAGTGCATTGACGAATACCTTACTGGCTCATTTGACAACCCGTGTGAATCGAAGCTGCACTCATGGACCGTGTAAATGATATTCCAACCATCTGATTTGTCTGTAAATGGCCTCTGAGTTATGCGTAAAAAGGACATTGACATGCTTGTGGCAACGTGTGCTAGGGAGGGGTTTTTCAACTACAGTGATGACTTAAGCCTGGATTACACAACGAGGAAATGTGTACAGAATTATTAAAAAACGATAAAGAGTAGAGAAATTAAAACTCGCAATTGGCAATGCGAAAGAAATGAAATCTTATTGGTTCTTAATACCACGGTGTCTTTAGTTGATTTCTAGTTCTGCTTTGCCTTTGTCCCAAGACGGCATAAAATGATGTCACCTCTCGCTTAAACATTACATTCGGCGTTAATACCTTGATTCATTTCTGCGTTTACAACAAGGCCAATCTTACCTACTGTTTTTTGGAAAATGATCTCTGCACATTCTCCTTTTTATTTCTTCTTATTTGTAAAAACCCTTATTTATGAAAAGTTAACTTCATTTTGATATGAAATGACGATACGTCCAATTCAATAACCGAAAGTACTCGTCCAAATACATGTCCAAATCGAAGAGGGGAAATTTCAGTTTATTGGAATCCCCCCCCCCCCCCAAATACCCCATTTGTCCTAGGATAAGACATGTGACTTACTCGTGGAACACAGGAGACTTCTGTTTTAATTTTAGACCACGTAAGTTCCTCACCAATTCAATTCCAAATTACAGGCCAGTGTCAACCAATATGAAATCCGAAAGCGAAAAAACGTGAGCGCGTCTTAAGATGGTGACGTCATTGGAGGCACGGTTAGCAACAATGTACCAGGGAGCTCACAATCATCAGATCATGTGCATGGTAACGCCAGTGGCGTAGCGAGGATATTTCCCAGGGGGGGCAAAGCTCGAAAATTTCCCCAAAACTTTTCAGTTTCAGTTTCAGTATATTTTCAAGGTCAAGGTGCATGTATTACATACAAAATACGTAAATTTATGACGTCATGTAATGTAACCTAAGTTAATACATGGCCTACAAGATCCTGAAGCTGCCTACTATATACATAGGATTAAGACAATGTCATCATGGGCCCGTTGTCACCCCTATCCCCAGTGATTAACTAGATTAATTTTCCGAACAGATTAAATAGATTAATTTTCCGAACCAGTCCTTTTCAAATAAGGTAAACATCGTACGTTTTTCGCGGTTTGCAGGGTTATTGTGTCTAGACAACGGTAAGCTATTGTTTTTAGCTCCATCCATGGTTAAACACAGAGTAAGATCAGTCTATAACCTGCCCGGTTCTAGCTTGTAGGATGAGAGTCCTTTAATGCCTAAACTTAACCCAGGGCGCTGTCAACCAATAGGTTTGAAACTGGACTGTTAAACCTCTCCTAACCTAACCTAACCCAACCCAGTGCGTTGTCAACTTAAGTGACGGGTGAGAGTGATACGCGGAGCGCCCCGCCAGGGAAAATTTCGCTAAAATCACCCCTAGAATGCAGGAAATGACACTCCCTGTGCCTAATTACTGCATGCTTAGAATGTCATATTTTTCTTGTCCTGAAAACTTTTAAGGAGACATTTGTTCACAATATATATAGAAAGGAAAAATTAGAAATTCTAAAGCCTACCGGTATGTATTGCTGACAGCCTTAAATCGAATATAAATATACTGGTTGTGGAACGAAAACAAACGGAAATTGTGATAATTAAATGAGGGAATATTTCGTTCACGAGGCTATGATTATGTTACTATTTATTAGCAACGTATTATCCAATAGTGCATCAAATTGATGAACATAACATAAGCTCAACAATACGTAGGGAACTAGCTCGATGATGGTATCCTATGCTCCGGTCTTATAGCCTGTCAGTATTGCACAGTATACGCTGAACTGATCAAAATACCCTGCATGTGTACCAGAGAACATTCAAGCTGCTGCAGAGAGGGCATTTCTGCGGAATGCGAGTCAAGCGCGCTTCATGCTGCAGTGACACAGATGAGATCTGGGGAAATACGTTGCATGGAAATTCGAGATATGCATGAGAAATGTTTCACAATTACTTATAGTGAGAAAAATTTAAAGAAATAGGAAAAGGAAGTATTATTTCGTCAACTTGAAATTTCCCCAAATTCCACAAATTTCCCCAAAATATTTTCCGGGGGGGGGGGCAACTTGCCCCCCCCTGCCCTCCCAGTAGCTACGCCACTGGGTAACGCGTGTAAGTGAGTACATCATTGAAAACACCGGTGTTACGATAGTAGCGCGCGTGACCAGTGACTACATTGTGATTCATGTGCGTTTCAAGGTGACTTCTTAGTATTTGCAATATCATCTCCACCAAACAACTCATAGAGTAAAGACGCGCTCGCGATTGATTGTCCATACATGTTCATAGCTGTTCCGTATAACGCTCGTACCCCTTAGTTCTTGCAAAAAACAGAACTGTTTTTACAAGCGCGAATATGCACACGAACATATTGCCGAATGAATGCTTCGAATCCCCAAAATGGTCCTCATCTTTTGCTTTGTATGTTGAACGAGTGTTGTGATGTAAACCTTTTCAGGAAGTTGCTAACATAAGATAACTTTACCGAGTGTTACATTAGTTCCACATATAGATGCTTGTTCTTAAATAGGGCGGGGTTTGTGCCACCAATTGCTTCATTGCGGAATTCTAAATTGGATTTTGAACGTTTTTTCAAATATCATTTATCCCGAATTGTACCGGTTTTAATAGGGTTGTGAGATGTATTTCGTAAAATACTGTATCGAATTTTGCATTACACAAAAGTAATTGTTGCCGTGTCATGCCATCTTTAAGTGACAACCTCGAATTTGAATATTTGAAAACGAGTTCGTATTTTGTCCCTTACAAGAAAAATTGTGTTCCATGTTCCACCTTATTCCAACTTAATTCAAAACCCTTTTGAAACTATACTGAAACAGAGCTACAATTTGTAACATTTTAATGTCAAGGTGAGACTAAGGTCATGATAAAGCCAATTGCCTTGGTTAACTTAAACAGTGGAAATATTAAACACGGTGGTGTCATAACAATAATTCTACATAAAACAACGCATATTTACATCTTAAATATGGTCAAGCAAAATTCCATGTGAAAACATCATCAAACTTAAAAACAAAAACCTTCTACTCCCTACTACTGAGTCACTTTGAGATAAGTTGATATTGTACAACCATTTCCTATTTTGAAGTCATTGCTTCAGTGTGAACTGGTAGTTTACTTTACTGATGGAGCACTGATTCTGTTTCGATTCCCAAGCCAAGTGACATTAAAAACTTGAAAAGGTTTTCTTTCCTCTGCCATTGATTTCCGCGTAGACATTAGAGTAAGGAAGACAAGCCATTGATATGCAAAGGAAAACACTTGGGGCGGTTAGAAGGTGTTTGTTTCCTCCAAACGACCTATCGGTTTCAGTACGTTTTCGTGTATGCACTTGTGAGTTTGTGTTCTAGCAGAGTCCATGCAAACTTAAGATGTATGTAATGGACCATTCCATGTTTTTTTAGAACGTAAGTCACATTTTATTTTACTGAGAGCAAGATCCCCACCATGCCAAGATAGTGCTCCAAGGAAAGGAGCTCTTCAGATTTGGATATGTTTGGTGACATTTTGAGAAATTTTTCGTTTACCTTTGGCCTTTCTTTGTTGACTTGTACAGACGATACGCAGTGTTTAACAAGAAATTTCCTGACTGACTGCTAACTATAGCCCCATTTCTTAGCCTTACCCCTAACCCTTACCACAAATTACAATCGATACAATACGTTAGCAGCAGATTATAACATGAGCGTTTCTCCAGACCATGAAAAAATGTAGCAATAATGTTATTAAAAGCTCATATTTTACAAAAAATTAATTCATACCCCTTTTTATGTATCATTTTGTAACATTTTCGTGTACAGAATACGATAAATTAAAAACAAATAATATCGAAAAGATCATAAGACTATAACACTGCTCCTACTGCAGAATCGATTTTTTGTGATTTTCTACAACCACCAGCATTATCGAGTGGTTACAGACTTGTAGCAAGGAAGTCTGGGTGCGACTCCTGACTGGGCCATATCGAAACAATTCCTCAAGACAATGTGCTTGGTTCTCTGATCAGCAATGCAGTAATGGGAAACCAGTCCAGTGAACTACAGCTGGAAAAGGATCATTGACTTAAACGAATGGGTTAGAAACCGAACCATAAAAGCTGATTTGACTACTCAGTTACTAGAACATGGAATTTTCTTATGGATTTTATAAGTAGGTACAACGTGTTGTATTGACGCCTTTCATATTTGTTATGCGGGCATTCCTTTCGTCGTTTTTCAGGAAAATTTAACCTCATTGTATTGAATAGACGTGAAACACATAATCTGATTATACTAGCGGCGAAAGTGCGCAATTATCAGAAAATACTTGCATGTGAGACATATCAAGATTGTTTTAATAAATATTGTGAATAACCACGGCATAACTTATCATCCCATTCTTGGGAAAAAGTAATCAAAGCTACGTGAGAATTCAATAAATGTGTCTTCGTATTTCTTTTAAGTCAAGAGAAGTTGAAAAATAAAGGCTTCAGTGAGATTAAGTGCTATGTTTTAAAATGAAGCAAAACGAGATGTTTCAACAAATAAACATCAATTGTTGATCTCCACGATTTTAACTAAATATCAAGTTCCTACCAGACTCGATTTTACAATGCTCCATAAACAGTTGCCTGGTAGGAAGCTGAATTAGCACAGGGGGGATCCAGGTTGGATTCCAGTAATGGTGAAGACACATCGTCATATCGAGTTGGAACCTGTCGTGAGGCCTGTGACGTTATACGGAATGCACCATTGTAAGCCTTAAAAATATAACAGAAAATAAAGTTAATCAATTTCTTATGTTCCCTTTGAACCACAATTGATCAATCTTTGTAATCTGTGGTTACAAATACATTACAGATATAGTGTTCCTTAACTCCTAATGGAGAAAAGGTGCTACGTGGTTATTACTGTACTTAATTACGCAATTTTTTAACCTTGATAATCTCTTACCACAAGTTGTCTTTCGGAATCAACCGCAACGCAAGTGCAAAACGCAGTACAAGTAAAACTTGCACCCACGACAGAGGCTAGAAAATTGAGAAGCAGCGACATATCCAGTAAGGACAAGACAAAAAAGTAGGCCCAGCTCGGATTCCAGTCATACCATATCTGAGGTTTAAAAGTAAAAAAAAAAAGAATCATATCTTTTTATTGGTATGGAGTTCTAGATTTGGAGAATGATTAATGTTCACGAACAGGTTGGGGGATGGGGTATCAAGTGTTCAATTGCAATATAACAAAATTTCTAACAAAACAGAAGGTTTAGCAGAAGTGCAAATCGTTACTTATGATGCTTATGATGTGGGTTAAGATTAAAAGTCATGTTAATTCCTGAATACTTTCTAATATCTTGCTTTAAGTTGGCTATGTACTTTAAGTTCAATACCATCGAAATGTAACAAAGAATAGAAAATATCCCATTTCAGGCAATATCCATGCATGAACGACTAATACATTGAATGGTCGATTTTGACGATTTCGTCGATTTGTCTCAGTTTTCAAAGCACCTTTTCTTCCTGGAAACTTTTATGATCCCCTGCTGAGACATTTGGACTTCATAATTTCATTTTAAACGTTTTAATAACACTAAGCCAAATCTGCAACACGCATGAAAGGAAAAGGAATTAGTTTTCTCTGGCAACATATCTTCGAAGTAGTAAGTTACTTCTAGAAAAAAATCCCAATAAATTGCGATAGACTGGAATTAAAAAACTTAGTTATTCTTAACAATTGATCACAATATACCCCAAATATAATTAGGCCTACTTATTTCTAGCAATAAAACCTGAAATTGTTGGTTGTTCCTAGCAATAAATCCGCGATGTTTTCAGTTATTTTTTCTAAACATTCCCGATATAGTAATTCATAGTTATGCACGCACGGAATAGTTGCAAGACAGTACTTGTACCTCGTCAGTTATGCCCAAAACATATGTAACATTCAAAAAAGGATAACTGAGGAAAAGGTCTTTGTATTTGAGGAGATCTGTAGTATTAGGAACATTAAAAGTGTTCCAAATTGAGTTGCGTAAAGGTTAGATTAATCACCGCAAATCATTTTTTTGTAGAATTTTATTTGTTCTTTTATTCTTCTTTTAATGTGTCAAACTTACGTAAGACTATGAATAATACGTAACACCTCCAAGAAAAACAGCCCAAATGACGGAGATAACAGCAGAAATAATGTTAAAGACCATATTAACGATAACCTGGATAACAAAAATTGCAGAAAGTTCAAGTCAATATTTTCAGTCAGTGAAGAGACTTTTCTTTTTCACACTAAATATGACTGTTGTAATTGTACAGTTAAGAAATGCAAACCTACGCACTATTCTACAAAATAACCTTAATGTAATATTGAATTAATATAATATTTTCTTGACAGAAATAATCCAACTTTTACACCTCATGCTTCAACATTAAGCCACTTCATTTTTGAGGCAAACAAAAGGAACAGCGTAATTACAAAGAACATTTTGCATGTTCTCCTCAGTTGTGTTTAACTTTTAAAAGTTTAAAGGCCAGTGTCCAATGTGGCGACGGGCACTTTTCTTTGTTCACGAACTTCATATTCAAAAGGTAAAATGTCTAACAAATTGACACATTTCGATGTCCTCTTAGGCTTCTATGTTATTTTTAACGATTATATTTGCCAACAACCATTTTAAGAATTAGGTAGTGTATGTTACAACGTTTATTCCTCAAGTTACGAATATTTTTGCTATCAATTATTCAGACCTGAAAAAACATTGCGGCTTAATTATTTGGACTTCATGGTGCTAAATATGTAGTTACATCTGGAAATCGTTACTGGTTCAAACAATCCCTGATGATAGAATGTTTGTTTTAAAATAAGCCAAGTTTTATTTAGAACTATACCACGGAAACTCTTCTTTTGCTGTATATTCCCAAAATTCCAGTAATCATCACCAGCTGTAGGAAGGAGTGAAACATTAAGAAAGATGAACTACAACCTGATAATATGAAATAAAGCTAATTAAAGGCTGTTATTGTCATTAGAGATCAATATTTTTTAATTGTAAGTGGAAATGATACATCAAATATAACTCTCATACAAAATTTACTGATATGTTCAGTGAGTGTGAAAACACTTTCAGGAATTAAGTTACTTCTGTTTAAACGCATCCAGTCCTATTCTTAAAATATGTGTATATATATATATATATATATATATATATATATATATATATATATATATATATATATATATATATATATATATATATATATATATATATATATATATATATATATATATATATATATATATATATATATATATATATATATATATATATATATATATATATATATATATAAATGTATATATATATAAGGTCGAAATGCTGCGGAGCACTGTTGAAATGTGTAGGTCGAAAAGAGGTAGTAAAAAGTGCTTAAAAGTTTGCGGAAAACTCCACGACGTTTCGGGTATAAACCCTTCATCAGGTGGCAAAAACCAAACTGAACAACCAACAGTAACAATTGGACACGACAAACATCAAATCCGAAGTGATCGCTGTAAAAACAGAATGGGACGAAAGTGACTGTCAGAAAACATGAGTGCGAAGGATGAAACACAAATCAAAAAAAAAGAAAAAGAGCGTCATGGATGAAAAAGTGGGCGAACAATTCGAACATGGTCGGAAAAAAAGGGGGAAAAAATAGACAAAAACTAGGTCCGGAAAAAAAAATAATAATGAGGCCTACACAGTAAAAAATGAGCACGAACGGGTAAGTGTAAAAGGAGTAAAAACTGGCTCAAAAAAGGGGTGAATATTACAAAAGGTCAATTCTAACGTTAAGGCCATGTGGAGCGAGGGTACCTAGCCTCATGATCAGTCGATTTTCAGCACTAAGGCGGTCACGATCGGAGCCTCGGCACATTACAGCTGCCGTAACGGTTAAATGCTGTATAGAACAAGGTGAAAGGGGATTAAAATGTGCAGCCACCGGGTATCCATGGAGATTCTGTTTGATGGACCTAAGGTGCTCGGTGACTCGATCCGCGAGGCGGCGCTTGGTCTCTCCCACATAAAACGAGTTACATCTCCCACAAGCTAAAATATGAAGAAATGCGGGAGAATCTTTGTTTGACAATGAAGCTATTGCCGTTGGGGCCTGAAATGTTGACGAGGTCGTGTTTGCCAACAACTGGGCATGTATTACACCTCGGACGGTTACATGGATAGGTACCAGCGTGTCGTTGAAAGAAGTTTGTGGGTGGGAAGCCCGAGCTAAATGGTTGGCTAAATTTTTCTCAACTCTAAAAGCAGTGATGGGGGGTTCCGGGAAAACATCACGGGTTGAGGGGTCTTGTCGGAGCAACTCTACATTTTTGTAGATAGGGCGTAAAATAGGACGGACCGAAGGGTGATACGAAATAACTAAAGGAATACGTAGGTTGGTACCAGATTTGTTCTTTTTCTCCAAGGCTTCCTCTCTGCTGGTTCCTTGAATTTTGCGTAGGGCATTAGAGAGAATTTTGGCAGGGTACTGGCGTTTTTCAAAAAAGGACAAAATTTCTTCAGAGGCAGTGGAGAAGTCAGAATCCTCCGAACAAATTCGTCTGGCTCGCAAGAGCTGGGAATAAGGGATAGATTTGGTGCAAGATTTGGGATGGTTGGAAGGGTACAAAAGGTAGTTATGCAAGTCTGTTTGCTTAAAGTGTAGGTCAGAGGTAATTGTACGGTTGTTGATGGACAGTTTAAGGTCGAGAAAAACAACAGATGAGTCCGAGACACAATGGGTAAACTTCAAAAAGGGGCAAAAGGAATTAACAAAGTCGATAAAAGTTTCTAAATCACGACGGGATCCAGTGGCAGCTCCTACAATATCATCAATATACCTTTTGTAAAGTATAGGTCGGGGCCCGGTATACTGAGAAAAAAGTTGTTCTTCAAAGTGACCCATGGTCAAACAGGCAACAGAGGGACCCATTTTGGTTCCCATGGCCACTCCTTTAACTTGACGGAAAAAACGCCCATTAAACTGAAAACAATTTTGCGTGAGAACAGTTCCGTTAAACTATATATACGGTCGACCTAATAAATTGCCCCATTTCGGGATTTATACACTTCGGTGGTAACGAGGAGGGGAAATTGAGTGCGCGGTATTTGTAATTTGGGTCGAGCCTGAAATCACGTCAGTCACGTTAAGTGCAGTGGTAAGGCACTCGCGCGGAAAGCGATCAGTCGATCTTACCACGTTCGACCTATATATATATATATATATATATATATATATATATATATATATATATATATATATATATATATATATATATATATATATATATATATATATATATATATATATATATATATATATATATATATATATATATATATATATATATATATATATATATATATATATATATATATATATATATATATATATATATATATATATATATATATATATATATATATATATATATATATATATATATATATATATATATATATATATATATATATATATGTATAAGACAAGTCAAGAAAAGATAAGGTAAGATAAGATAAGATAAGATTATTTATATGGAATGCCGTTTTTGATCAAATCGCACTACCCGCCTTTCATTGTTTAAATAATAATAATATGAATACATTGAATGAATGAATAAATTTATTTGTATGAAATGTCAAGCGTCTTGTATAAACCATATGGGTTTGTAAATACCCTCTGAATTCGGTAGTCAACAACGAATGTCCATTTTTTTAACTTAGAAGAATACACAGTTTTGAAATGTCTTATGACTCATAACTAATGATTAACTGCAAGTGTTTTGTTAAAAGTAAGTTACATACCAAGCAGTTTACAATCCCTAGAGTTATTTGTAGGATGCTGACGTACGTCCTAGGTAGACATCCTGTCACGAAAAACACCGTTGCAATAACAAGCCCAAAGCCGCCTAAGAATATTTCAATTACTCCCAGAGTCGCACGACTTCTTGCTCCCCGAAGGGTGAAATCAGATGCTCCAATGTCCATTACGCCTGTTTTCTGTCGACGTCCTGAGTAGTTGTGACTTGCTCCTGTAGAAAACTATGCATTATTTTGGCTACTTAATTTATTTTGTTCCATGTTTTTATTTATAAGTAAGCTAAAGACAAGCAAACACGGACATCAAAGGCTAAAAAGAAGATACAAAACGAAAACATGTGATAAGTTGTCAAGGGGAACATTTTTCATAAATTATACAGGGACTGATTCATCACTACACTATGCAAACAGACTGTTACCACTGAGTGGTGGATGAAATAATTAGAAGCATTGCCGCTAAAAGGAAATATTACGTTTGTTTCACAACAAGTTTCATCCTTTTGAAACCAATATTTAGTGACAAGAGTGATAAATAATTACAAATAAGGCAGTATGGTAGCCTTCTGTTCAAGAAATAAGTTTCCCTCAGATAGAAATTCAGTTGTTTGTTGCTCAAGAATAACTTGTTTACGCAAACTTTCAACATTTCAAAAGATGCAACTTTCCTGACACTTCTTGTGCATAATATTTTTAGGAGATGGAGCTATTGCTGAGGTTTATTGTTGAGACCGAATGATTTGAAATGACGAAAGCTATTTACTTTTAATGCTATTTTGGAGCATTATAAACGAAATATTTCCCTGTAATTGCCCAAAGAATCAGGAAATGATGATTTGAAAATACTGTGCGTACATCTGAATAATCCTCATTTTAATATTCCATTCTGTAATAATTTACTCTGTTAAATGCAAAGAAAAGAACTACTAATGACTTCACCTTATTTTACTTAAAATTGATTGAACGAAAATATTTACCAGTGTTCGTCTACAAAAGAAGACCGATTTATAGTGAACAGGAACACATCTATTCTTTTCCTCCTTAAACAAGGTATACTATATTTTGGAGTTTTAAAACCGAACACGCTGTCGACGTGCAAAGACCTAGAACGGTTAGAGCTGTTTTTTTTTTTTTTTTTTAGTTTTTGCTTTTTGAAGAATTGGGTTGCCTTTACATGGTGCAATACTTTTACTACTTACATGTCAAAATGATTCAACGGAACTGCCGATCGGCAATTGTAGTTTCATATGCAGATGAATGACGTAAAATCATGCCTTTATGTGCAAAATAACAAACGCTCTGACAGTGTTAAGTATTTCCTGGAACAGAAGTTGATCGTCATGAATACTTTTATTCATTGTGAAGACCTTTCACTTAGAGTGTAACCTTTTCTAAACTAAGATTTTATATCTGCTGTTTCTTGCATGTCAGTTTTATACTCTTTTGTGTCCTGGATTTTAAAATATTTAGAAACTAGAAATAAATCAGATACTTGTGTCATTGTAGCTCAAGAATCACTCATTGCTCATTGCATTACAAATATGAATTGATATTGCTATTGTATCCTAAATTTAAACTCTAACATTTATAATTCTTAAATTTAGCACTCTGCTTTAAAGCGTTCATAAATGTTGAAGGCACAAATTTGTATAGTGGAAAAGTGTTCTTTACAGAAGTGTATTTTGCCTGTATGAATATATGAAAGACACCCAGTCTTCACAGGAATAAAACCATTAGGCAAGGAAGCAATTGATACTAATAAATGTCTTTCGAAAATATCGCCACAGGTCCGAAAAGAACATAAATTGCACGTCGAAAGTCAGTTAAACCTTATGACTTACTGAGAAAGTAAAGACGGGGTTTTCTTGTGTTCTCACATATTAATTAATACACAAACATGCAAGTTGATGCAAGAAGTATAAAAATTATCTACAACCACATTATCGGACCAGCTTATAAAGCAGTCAATCGAAGAACCTTGGTTCTTTGTTTGTTTTTACTGAACGTGATGTTTGACATTTGTCAGAGCACAGCCTCGGAGATTCCGGAGATATAAACAAAGGCTACAAAATGTTCAGGCTATGATTCCTCCTTCCCACCCTTTATTAATCACATTCTTATTTAAGACTACTTTTAACATACAAAACATTACAACCTCACCCGTCGACAAAATAGCCTCAAATGACGACAATTAAGTCTTCTGAGTTTTTCAGTTCTAAAGACTCCCCTCTATATACATATTTTCCATTAATGAGGAATTTTACCTTATTATATCTGATCATTCCAATATCCGTTGCATACCTCATGTTGTTAACATCTTGAAGTAGCATAATGTGTGCACTAATTTTCATGTTAGGCACACATCAGACTCTTTCGTAACATGTCAATGACTTCTACATCATGAACCTGCAACAGAAACAAACTTACCAGCACAAAGCAAAGAAAGAAAGCAAATTACAAGAAATAAAGTAGCAACGAAAATTTTGCTTTTATTGTGTGCTCTTATTTTGTTTGTTATTATTTTTTTTATTGTTTTTTAATGTTAGTTCTTTCACGTTATTTATTTTTTTTTTATTTTTTTTGCTAAATGGGTCTTGAAATTTAAAAATTTAAATGATGACTGCCCAACTGCGTCCCGGTCTCAGGAAGTGTACCTCCTTCAGTTAGCTAACGCGGTCTTAACATTCTTCTCTTAACCTGTCGAACCGAAACTGTAATTGTGAATGTCTATCTACTGCAGTAACGGTACAGAGGAAAATGAACCTTGATACGCCTGATGGCGTTGCGTGTAATTTTGGAGCAAGAGCAAACGATGTGGTTTCCGTTTGCTGGCAGAAGTCAGTCCCAGGACGCCCTCAGACTTTTTTAGGGAATTGTTTTGCTAGCCGTATATCGTTTTGGCAAATTTTATTTCTTTAAGCGTTGGCGCCCATACTCTATTGTCAAATATCAGTACAAGTAAGATTGATTTCAAGGTATCTACACAGAGTATGTTTAGTCAGCGAAATTAAAGTGTTTAATGAAAATCCATTGTGTATTAGTATCCACTCATCAAGCTTTAATATCCATCAGGTGTTCGAACCCATGATCGAAACTGAGAATTCACGCTATTACTGACTCAGTGCTTGTTATTGTTAAATGGGCTGAAGTTATGTTACATCTGTGTGATTGCCGTGTGTTTGTTCATTATTAATTTTCAATTTACGCATATGTACCTGTCGTGAAATACATAGGAAGAAGACTTCAAACGACAATCACAGGAGTCAAACGACAGTCAAGGAGACTCGGATGGCAAGGGCGGAATTTGTACGAACATTTTCCTTTCTTCAGATACAAAAATGTCTACGTGTTGGTTAGCTGCAATTGACAGAACATTCATTTTAATTTCAGGTAAGTAAATATGAACCAAAGTGTTTAACATTTACGTGCACTTTGTACAAGGTGTAAAATTGTAACAGACGTAAGGAAATCACGTAGAGAACCATATTTGTGCACTACAACGAAGGACTACCCGTCAGATGAATCAATGTTTTATGAAATGAAGGCAGCTTCATTTAAGGTAAAGTAAAACAGTTCTGAAGAATATCACGCCGTAAGTGGTTTAGGTTTCAAGTTTCTCTTATTATATCCACTTTATCGTTGTTTCGTGTTCCATTATCATATCTTAACCAGTTATTCCTGTATTTTCTACTGTCTTGGGTATTACTAACGGTACGGTATATTGATTCATTATGGTAAAATTAGCTTTTCACTCAGTTTTCTTTGTAGGATGCGACTTTAAAGTGGCTTTGGTTGGGAAGAAAACGGAACTTTGTTGCAATTTAACGGATAACAGGCTCCCGCATTTCATAAGTTGGACAAAGGATGACTCAGAAACTAAAACTTCCATATACGTTGAAACCTCACTCTGCTACATCATAACCAATACAACATACAACGATGCTGGGGAATACGAGTGCCAGTTAACATACCAAGAAGGGCTGCCGACTAATCATACATTTATTTTGCATGTTCACGGTAAAGTTAGTTAGTTAGATAAAGTTTTACGGCCCAGTTTACAACCTATTTGTTAAAGTCGAGCCGGCCACGGCCTTTTTTTTCCAGTTGTGGCTCACTGGCTTAATCAGTTTTTTGGAAAGTTTTTGGCTGATATAAGTTCCTTTATTGTAGACACATTAAAGGTGACGTAATTTGTTTGCTCTGTTTGACATCAGTTGCTTGCTCTGTTTGACATAGAAAATTCGCAGAAACATATGCGTGCGTCTTGAGTATTTCGCGGTCAGGGACCTTGCGATTGCACGACGAATGTGGACTTATACAATATAAATTTCATTTTGACGAAAAGGAAAATTAGTTTTAAGCAGCTATGACGCCATTAGCCTTTCTACGAGACTTGAGGTAGTGCATGCTTGTGGATAACCTCCGGTGAACTTTGGATGTTAACAGAGCTAGAACAAGTAATGTTTGTTGAGGCTAACAAACCAAAGGCTTAGGGCTCAGTGCCACACATCTTGGTGACATGTTTAATATATTTTTACTTCTTCTTTTTAAGGAAGCACATAATACATTAGTAGTGAAGAAAAAGCAAATAACATTGATTTCTAAAAAAGGAAAATTTGATTGTCTTTGTTCATAAATCGGTACAATAAAAAAAGGGAGAAATGGTGGGCGTTTTCCTTTACCATGCCATGTGTAGTAGAATTGAAAACACTCCATGTAATATACAGTGATAGAATTTCAATTTTTTGATCTTCCCTTTAACCGACTAAGAAGAGTATTCCCTCTCTTCAGTGTCCCGCGTTTGATGAATAATTATTTTCATCATGCTAGCATTTGCTCAATGGGCAGCCCAGCATAATCCTTTGTAAACTTCCCATTTTTGCAAATCGTTCCATCTGAGTTTAAATCAGTAATTTCTTAGTTAGTTGGGGTTTTACTGTTAAGCTTCTAACCAATCCGTTTAAGTCTAGCCAGGTACGTCTTTTTCTTCAGTTGTTGCTTGCTGGTTTGTTTTCTTTACTGCATTGCTAATGTTGAGCGCCAAGCACAAGGGCATTAAGCTAAATCATCACATCCGATTAAAATGGTCTGCGTGGTCTGCGTATGGTCTGTTTAAGTAAGCAGTCAATCAGTCCAACCAAGTGTCGATATGACTTTGTTTCTTTCCCTATAATGTAGCCTATTACGTGCACCTTCAAAGGCACATAATGCAATATCGAGTAGACACCAGCATTGACAAGGAGCGTAACAGATTCTTTAGTAACAGTGACCTATACATTCAGTTATTAGTTATATTATATAACATCCGGCGACAAAGAAAATAATTTCATTCTCACACTCACTTCTGAAATATCCCTCGCCCGGGACTTTTTATTTATTCTCATTTTAAATCAAACTGTTCGTACCAACGGATGACACACACTTTTACTGCAGTGTATGTTTTGATACATGTACTGAGTTTCAGCACTTGTCCGTTAAATCAATAACAGGATGAGGACAATGAGTTATTACTACAAATGATTGCAACTCCGGGGGAAAGTTTAGTTATAGAATTAAGATTTGTTCGAAGTATATTTATGCATTACACCATAGTATGCGAAAGGTGTAAAACATGTCAGAAATACGATATAAAGGAAGTGTCATTCCGATGTTAAACAAACCCAAATAACACAAAGAATCGACGACTAAAACAACGAGTAAAACAAACCAACACTGCATTAAAAATTGTTCTTGAAAATCATTCTTAATTATATGGGACTGGGGGGTAGACCAAGTACCAATCTAATTTCTTTAAAAAGGACAGTCGACCGAGCAGTCGACTGAACGATGTTGAAAAACATTCTAAATTATGTGGGAATGGGCAGTACATTAAGTACCGATTCAGTTTTCTAAAAAAGGACAGTCGACCGCGCAGTTGTGAGAAGATCATTATAATCTAATTATTTGTTGAACAAGTTTTGAATTTACTACAGGTTTATCTTTGCAAACAAAATCTGATTCAGATCTTAGTTATGACCATTTGGTCTTTCCTCTTTTCAAATACCCTTAAAATGGTCTCTTACTACTCATTCAGACGTAAAAAGCTAAAAATAAGCATTTGTATGTTGCAGACTATCTGGAATTTTATGGCAACTGCAGTACATCAACTGAGAACACCACTATTTTTGCTTCATGCTGTGTGAATTATTCACCATCTTTGGCAGTACCAGATATCAGGTGGATGATTGACACAGATACTTCATTACCAACGCCTCCATACCTACAATCGGGAACCAAAAGTCACGACAGAGATGCAAAATCAGTCTGCAGTATTATAACTTTTCAAAGTAGTCACCAATATCATGGAAAGACTGTAATGTGTTCAATTACAGATGAAACAAATGTCAATGCTTCAACGAAATTAAATGTCACATGTAAGTGTTAATGGGCCTCACGTTTCAAAGCGATTTTTAGTACAGTTCCTTCTTTGTGACACCAAAGTCTTCACTCGAAAATTGCACATTATAGGTAAACTAACGTCTTTTCTAACATACATTAAAATATCTTTTTTGTAACATTTTCAGATTCTCCAACTGTTAGGTTAAATCAAATTACATCAAGTGACAAAACGTTTCCCGATGAAATCTGGGACAATCAAACTGCTTACATTGAATGCGTAGCTGATGGAAATCCAAAACCGCTAGTTTCATTGGAAAACAAGTTTTTATATACCACCGTTTGGCACGAGGGAATATACGACTTTGTGACGAATATTGGCAGCAACAACAATTACGTTTGGAAATTCATTTTACCGAACGTTACTAGAAATGCATCAGGAGAATACAGATGCAAAGCAACGAATAATGTAGGGCAATACGTTGGCAGCGAGTCAAAGTATCTTGATGTCAAATGTAAGTAGATGTGGGCAAAAAGTGCGGTGTGATGTCAATCTGTGTAAAAACCTACATGAAACTAACTCACTCTTTCTCACTACAGATCCTGCGACGGTGACTGTGTTAACCCAGTCACCCATAACCATAGAATTGGGGAAAAATGTCGCTATTGTATGTGTCACAGATGCTAATCCTTTACCGACAGTAACACTTCATACAACAGTCCAAGAACACTGGATAGAGCTACCTACCCATGCAGATAACATTGTCACAAGTGGTTACATTTCTAAGTGGAAATTCCAATTCAGAAACATTACTGATGACTTTCAAGGAGAATACCGATGTGCTGCTTCAAATAGGATAGGACATGTTGCATTATCTGGAGTCATATTGATGGATATACCAGCAAAACGTAAGCGTTTGAAAAATTTGTAGCAACACAAATTTTCTTAAAAATTGGTTAAAAGGAACACATTAATAATAAAATAAAAAAATAAAGGTTCAACAAACATATGATACTTTTCTGCTGGACGTTGGAAATTTGAGTGCTGAAAGAGTCTTTCAACAATCGGACGAACATAAACTATAGAATCTTAAATGTATACGACATACCTTTTCATACCTTTGTGACAGCTTTGCTTAAGAGAATTGCACCAGGACAAACCCATCTTATTGTTCTGTCAACATCTTTAATACTGGTTTTGGCTTCCATCGTTTCATCAACGTGGTTGTATTTACGTCGTAAGTTATTGCTCTCCCAATTTCTATATTTGTATTTTTTTTTTATCTTAGACCTAATGTCTAACTTTCATTTTGTACGTCTCATATTAGCTTCTGCAGTTCGAAAAAATATTCCTAAACCCATTACTATTTTACTGCATTACATCGCTTCACCCTTTTTATCATTATGTTTCTGTTCTCTGTGTCTTGGAAGGAAAACGTACATCTTTTAACATCACTCGAAGGAATTCCAGGTAACATTAACCACAATACGTTGATAAAATTGAAATTTACATGTGTAAGAGAAATGCAGAGTACGTAAAATTCGTAATAATTGTAAAATGTCATGAGTAATTAACTGAATTTCCGTATTTCTTCCTCTATTACGCAACAAAAATAACCAGGATGCTAGCTTCCTTCCGTAGGACCAGATTTCCAGATGTGATCGAAACTTTACAAGATTTCCAAGGAGCAGCTTGCTCTTCATTTCAGAGTCTGCCAAATCATCATGAAGCAACAGGTAGAAAATAGGCCTTTAATGAGGTTATGCATATGTTAAACCTTTGTTTTTTAAACAAAGTAAAATGTAGAAGGGTTTTTTTTTTTGAGAAATCTTTGACAGCTTCAGAAGTGTAGATCAAAGTAACCCAGAATCAATAGCAAACAGCATTATATGCTACATACTCACGCATTACACGCTCTCGTTTTGTGCCTTTCAATGTTTCGTTTTACAGCTGGAAAAAGTTATGCCCACTAAATCTGGTTTGAATCCATCATATTTTTTCCACAGATAAATCTCGATCGCAGTACCAACGACAAGACAACCTTTCCAGGTAGAAACAAGAGATGGACTTTTTATGCCAATTTGGCTATGAAATATATATCGAGCACTTTGCTCACTAATTCTAGTAGGAATTATTTCACAAAAATGAAAACATCACACTCAAAAAAGAAAAAAAAAACTCCCTATTGAACATTAAATGAAGTTTAAGTTTGTTCAAATGCCACGTTCTAAGCTGCTGGATAAGGAACTACCTTGGTTTCTTTCACCATGAAATTTTAATTGGTAAAGTTTGAGATGATACGGGTACTTTTTGGATCAACTGTTTGGCTCGTTCCCAAAATTCATCGCAATTGATTTAAACTTTACAACTGTGTTCAAAGAAAGAAGTGATCTCTGATTCATGTTTGTGTCAAATATATAAATTAAAATGAAACAAAAAACTGATAATCAAACATTCGTGAAATAAATTTCTGAAGAAAAATATAATTATCAACTAAAGGTTTGTGTGCATGCTTAAAACTGACATTGGCAGTGTTTGTTACATTCCTTCTTATAATGCTCCAACATAGCATTAAAAGCAAATAGCTCTAGTCATTGTCTAACCATTGGTCTCAACAATAAACCCCAGCAATAGCTTCATCTGTTCAAAATTTTATGCGCAAGAGGAGTTATCGAAGTTGCATCTTTTGAAATGTTGAAAGTTTGGGTGAAAAATTATTCTTGAGCAACAAACAACTGAATTTCTATCTGAGGGAAGTTATTTCTTGAAAAGAAGGCTACCAGACTGCCTTATTTGTAACCTTTATTACTCTTTGCAACTAAAATTGGTTTTAATTGGATGCAACAGTTCCCTTCAAAGATAATTCTGATGAAAAGAAAAATCGCTAGCTAAGCTGTTCTTGCTTAAAAGATTCCATTGTTCTTATTTGATAGCATTTCCCGGTGCTCTTCTGGCTCCGAATATTTAAGCGATGTTACGTGTGGAACAGTGACCGGTGCTGGAAAAGGTAATTAAAGGGATATCTGAAGGGTATGCAATCTTTCTTATCCGCATACTTCTAACAAAGAAGTGATTAGTCGTTCGTACCACAAGGGAACATGAGAAAGGTTTGCTGAAATATACGCAAATCATTCACTCTTAGTTTACATTTTGTCACCCTCGATCACGGACTTCCTATACATAGACAAAGCATACTGCAAGTTACATTGTCGCTACCGTACCTGTGAGTAATTGAGATAATTGAAATAATTCATGGGAAGGTACACGTATTGTATGAATATGATTTTGTTCTCATTCAAATTAAACTTTTGTTTAAAATATTACATAATAATCGTCAAATCATATATATTATAGCTTCACGGCGACCATCTTGGTGTTCCTTGTTTGTCCCATTCGGTGTCGACAGTCTACGGGTAGGACGTACGCTTTACACGCTCTGTCTGTGTATACAGGAAGTACGTGCCCTCGATGTATAAATTTTGGGAGTTTACAGCTTGACTGATATGATTTGATTGTTGCACAGATACAAAACCCTACAGTGGAGTAAACATGTTCAATTTTAATCTTTTGTTGATTACAACCAGGGTACCCATTAAAAAAATCCCTCGGTAACTTAAACTGTGCAGTTAAATTTACTCTTACTAAACTAATTGAGCAACTTATTATAATTTTATGTTCAGATAACTTTGTAGTTAATCGTACTATTACTCATTTTCTACTATGTAGCAGTTACAGGAATGGGTACAAATGTTTTTGGAAGCTCAAATTTCAAAATAAGCGGGTAGAACGTTGAAGTTAAGTTTATTGCTGCTACACAAAGTATTTTTTTCTTGCAGCAAAGCGTGGTAGCAACTGCGATTCATACGGTTACTCATAGTAAGTACAAATGAATTTCGAAACAAATATTTCCCATTTTTAACCAAATTTTATAGTTTAACTTAAGATTTTGCTTTGATCGCTCAACTTTCCGTTTTGTTTTTCCTAACAGTGTACATGAACTTCCACTAGATGGGGAAAGAACTGACATTTAATTGTAGAGAACGTGTTGCACTATAACATGACACGGAAGGAGCCTTGGAGACCTCCCTAATTGACAGACACAGCCCCCGCGACTAAGGATTAATTCAATGGCGTTACTAATTTCGGACCTTTTAAATTGCTCAGGTCTTTAATTTCATTGACAAAAATGTATAATATTGATCCCAGCGATTGGATCTAGATCCATGAACTTCATGAAAGGCGTAACCCCTACTGTTTACTTCATCCATCTCTTTAATGGACCAAACTCTGACTACAGAGTGTAGTATGACAGGACATAATCAAAAAGCAGATCTAACGACGTTTTTAGTTGAGAAGGTTTTTAAAGATCCCTAACACAGGGAATGGCTCACCAGAAGGTTCAATTCATATCATGAGAAGAAGAGTGTACACAATTATTTCGTTATACACCCATAGTACACAATTATTTTTGAGTCCTATTATCACTTGTACGTATGCATTTAATTGGAGGCATTTGTTCAATACAGATTTCTCCCATGTACTTTTATTCAACGGTTATGAATAATTGTACATTCCAGCTGGCTATTTAATTTAGGAACCGAGTGGAAGATCTTTTGCAGGGCCAAATTAATTGACCCTAAAATATGCAGATTTTGTTCCTTGCAGGAGGTGAAACATGCATCTCAATAGTATATAGCGTTCGTAATAAACTTATTTTGAAAGTATTGCATTTATTTGAGATTGTGTGCGTTATGGAAAATCTTTGATGTCGTTGCAGTACATTAATACAACATTGCATTCAGTTTTATTAAAATTTTGATGTTGCTACAGGGAAGTGCTACATCGAACAACATCGTTTTGTATATCCCACATATAGTGTAGGGTAATGCTGTATCTTCAGGAAAAGGTATTCAAACATTTCAAAAGTATCAAATTTCAACGACAAACAAAACTTTTAATTATAAAAGAAAACAAAAAGGAATGTGACGCAATTTGCCAACATTACAAAACGTTTTGTGTCTTTTTTGAAAAAGGGGTATTTAAAAACAAAAACAATTCATATCTAAAGTTAGATATCTTAATTTAGGATAAGAGTTTTGTGACGAGGATTAAATAGGATGGTGTGAAATATTTTTGATCTTTTTTACGATACTCAAGTGAACAGTCCTAAGAATGTGTCTTTCATAAGCCTTGGAGAATATTTGACACCCTTGCTATCAGTTTATATGAAATGTTAGTTAGTGAACACAAAGTAAAGGAACATGCGAACTGAAGATGTATAATTTGAAGTACCAATTAAAGACAAAAGGAAATATTGTTGTCAATCTAAATTTGAAAGTAAATTAATTTTATGAGTTACACATTTTCATTTGAGGACAGGGTGCCTCAAGTGTTTACAATTGATTTGACGCTAATATCGGTCGGTTTCCATGAGAATGAAAGGGAAACCAAAGTACTACTCCATAATAAATTATATATATACACACACACACACACACACACACACACACACACATATATATATATATATATATATATATATATATATATATATATATATATATATATATATATATATATATATATGAATGACAAGACTGACACAAGCAAAACCTGCGTCAGTCCAGCCATTCACGGTAAATTGTCCCCGAATACCAAAGTGCACAAGCTCAAAGAGCGTGTTATGCATAAAGCAAACAGTATTATATATATATATATATATATATATATATTTATATATTTATATAAATTGGAATTTAGGCGAAATATAGTATGAAAAAACTGTTGACTGTTGGGAGAAGTCGACCCCTGGGCGAAAAAACCGTTTGGCCATAACGCTTTACACACTGTTATGTATGGGAACGCGTAACTCTGTACGCAAGTCCGATTCACAACATAATGTCTATGCAATTACTTCAATGTTGACCAGCTTACGTACATTCATCCGTTAACACTAAGGACTTACGAGCCACTGAAATAACGTGCATGTATATCTCAGAACAATAGGGGAAATTAATCTTATGTATTTTATTGTTTTTATTTGATCTATGTTTGCCATGCAGCTGTAACTCAGTTTCACCGTGTTTCTGTTGAATAGAGTATGTAGTTTGTGTCCAGGTGGGAAGCAGCTGTCCAAGAGGTTGAAGAATTTCTTGCCAATGTTGGTGGTGACACTGTCACTAAACGGGGGATTGAACCAGGTTATGTTCCTGTTACGTCTTCGTTTCGGGGCTCCCTTGGAATGACTGGTGTTAGGTGATTGGGTTTTGTACTTAACGTTGTACCCATAGCCACTTTTTTGTAGTGCTTCTTGGTATACGGGCGATGATGTGTTGAATGTGTTTTCGTCGGAAGAGATGTTGGATAGTCTCCTGTTGATGCTTTCTGGAATGTTCTTTATGATGAGTGGGGGGTGGTTGCTCTGTTTGTGCACATAGAGAGGGGTGTTGTTGGGTTTCATGTATGGCTTGTATGTGCTTGTGCTGAGATCGAGGGTTAGGTCTAAAAAGTTCACTATTTTTTGTTTGCTTCGATTTCTATTCTTAGCTTGTTATTTGAGAATATCTTGCATATTTCTTTCTTTATTTTTTCTGTTTGCCTTGGTGTTGCTTTGCAAACAGCCAAACCGTCGTCTCTGTATAGGCCGACATTCATGTTAATATGCTGAAGTTGTGATAGAAGGTACAATCCTATTAGTTCACAAGTTTCAGCACCGTCGAAACTACCCATGGTGACATCGAATAAAGATTCGGTACGCTTGCACCATGGTATTTCAACGTTGACCAGCATAGTTTTCTTAGTGTGGAAGGTAATAATTTTCGAATGCTGGTTTGTCTGTGTAGGATCCCGTTCATTCTAATTTCTAGACTAACGTTATGTTTATCGTAAGTCATGGATTGTTTCAGCCCCGTCCATGGTTATGTACACAGTGTTAAATCGGTATGGTTTAAACCCCTCCCGCTACTAGCTTGTAGGACAATATAACCTCGGGGTCTATGCTAGTGACTTGTCAGTTTTTACATCCTTTCTCTGAATTTCCAAAGTGTACAACGCAGAGACTGTGTGCAAGGTGATCATACCCTTAAGTTCGGGTTTACAGCCCTTCAGTGTTAGTTGTACTGCATAAACTGTTGTTAAATTCCTGAATAACAGCTTCCTGTGCAATGGAATGCACTGATCATAACAACCGCGCGTATACAAGGGAACTTCCAATTTGGTGCGCGGCGAGCACATTTCTGTGGAACGCGTGTCGGGCCGGTTCATGCGACACTTACGAAATCTGGGTTCATTTTTTGCATGAAAATACGAATTACGTATGAGAAATGTCTAACAATTTCTTATTTTAACAAAACAAATTGAAAAATTGGAAAATGGCATATCATTTCACCAAATTTTCCCAAATTTTTGCCAGGGGTCAACTTGCCCCTCCCTACCCCCCCCCCCCCCGTAGCTACGCCACTGTACTTAGGACAGTTATTTTGAAAAATTGTTTACGAATTCTGTTGATTTTTTATACTTTCTGATATTCTTTGTTGGTATTAATGGTTCAGAAGATTACATGTTGTAGGCTAAGACGCATGGAAAGTGTTTGCCTGTAGTTGCAAAGTGAAGTGAAACATACAACTGTCCACCGGATAAAAGTATTTCATTGCGCAAACACAAAAATTCACTTAAAGAGCAATGAAAATGATTAAAGTATACCTCAAGTGTAGAATTTTAGAAATATATATTAGAGAGGTTGCAAAGTGAATCGTATTCCCCTAACTTACATCGTCCACCCCTTGTTGAGATATTAAATCTTGAGATATTTTCACCTAAAACAAAAAAAAAATCACTACGCAATATCTTGCGACTTATGTGTTGTACAACTCACATTTCCTGTTTTGTTTTCTTTTGAGATCAGCGGTGTTTTATGACCTTGAAAGAGTCCTGTTAAGCATGTTGTGCAGGAGGGCCTTAATTAATGTCATCACCCCACAAGAGTACTATTACACATTACTAGGAGGCAGTGACTTTCAGAAAAAAAAAACAATGAAACACAAAGACTGTACTTTGAGTTATACCACAATGACATCACAGATTATTGCGCAATGTACCATCTTCAACTTAGTGAATAAATTTGAAACTTTCATACTTCAGCTTAAGAATGTGCTATCATGATGGTAATTGGACTCTGTTTGATTCCATTGTGCATGCTTTATAACATATATTTTTGAAATTGTAGACTTGAAGTACACTTTTAGCTTCCGATTCTAGTAAGTCGAGGGAGTTATTATTTGGATGGATACACAAAGCTTCGAATTGAGATTTAAACGTGTCTCTGTTTTTATTGTTAAAATCTCCTTTTAATTACGATCTCTTCCATTCTTTTCCAAGTAATCCCTTAACAAACGCTTCTGGGTACAGTACATATACTTCCATTTAGAGGTTTGTTCCTACCAATGACAAAGCTTATGATAAGAGTTTTCAGGAGAACGACTGGAAACAAACTTCTAAACATGATGTGTCAATTGTGTCCCGCTCGTCATTGGATTCACCTCTAAAATACTTTGTCGATAAAATGTCGTTGTCTCCAAATGAAATGATGCATTGTGTCTCGGATAGCGTCGAATGACATAAAATCGACAATTTCACATTACGGCTGGTAACAAAATATTAACGAGTTAAGTGTAAGGAATGCGTCTCTTCATTAGAATTTTGATAATGTGTTACTTATCCTAGTTGATCAAAACATTGTGATACACATTTAGGGGATACAAACTAGATCATTGTCTCGACGAAAACATTGTCGGAAAGAGAATATAAAAGACGTTGTTTTTCCTTCTCTAACTACTCGTTGGTTTGATCGAACGATCATATACTTCCATGCGATGTGTTTCACATGGGGACGTTTTTACAAATGTTGATCTGCCACAGAACGATGACCATGTACGAAGACACGATAACCCTTTTTCATGGTTCGATATTAAACAGCGATCCTTATTTAAAACGTGTATCCAGAGCTTGCATGTAAAAGGCCGCGTCCAGGGGTTTGTTCGCAATTCGCCGATAAAATGATTCTCTCGTAAAGTTCGATAACGTGCGAGATCACTGGCTTCTAGGCCTACGAACTTTTCGAAGTTAAATATATGAATTACGAGGGTGTTCTCGTTTACCCGACCCCCCCCCCCCGTAACACACTGTTTTATTACGTCAATATAGAAACTTTCCATCGAAACGAATGAAAATGCAAGCATCAAAAACTTTGATCAACAATCATTCCCTACTCTACATTAAATTTTTGAGAGTTGCAAAGTGATGGTTTCAGCCTACCTGGGATTTTTGACATTTCAACAGATACCAAGTGGTAAAAAACAGCCGAAATTTTTGAGTTAGATTTGAGAAAGGAAAGTTACGACAGCCTATCAGTGGCGTCACCAGGATCTCAAAAGCCGGGATGGTGGCAAACTGAGGGCAAATTGTTACAAGAATGCTCGCATACCGGAACACCCGGTTGGATTCGACGAGGCAAGCGGGAAATACTTTGTTCAATGCTCCCTTTCAGTGACTTTGTGAGAAACAACGTGTGGGATATGGAATGTTCCTCTCGTGACACAATGTGCTAAATATACTGTAGCCACCAGATTTCGAGGAATTGTTTGTCATTATCGATTGATCTCGAATGTACTGGAGAAGAAGAGCTGGCCCATATAAAACCAGTTCGAACGCTGTTCGGAGGAGAGCCACACCGAAAGGACTAAGACAAAGACGCCGTTCGGAGACCGCTGCCGTTACAAAATCACCGTCAACAGTATTGCCTGGCCTAACGAAGCCTCGCCATCTTGCCCACAAGAAAACGAGTCCTACGAGTACGATACGTATTGCACACTTTCAAGCTTTAAAGTGAGTTTATCAAGGCATAACGGTAATTATTGTAAAATCTAAGGAGAGAAAGAGTAAATAATAATTAAGTAGTTGATTTTAATCTCGCTCTTCTGTGATTTTTTTCTGTCCTTGGTTTGACTGAGACCAAGCCATACGTAACAGAAATTGGAGGCCTACTCTCCGGGAAACGAACAAAATTGGAATGACTGAGACCAAGCCATACGTAACAGAAATTGGAGGCCTACTCTCCGGGAAACGAACAAAATTGGGGGTGTAGAAGTGGAAGCCAGACTTGGGGGAAAATACCAAAAGTAGAAAATTCGAGAAATTTTGCAGTAAACAACTGTATTAATCCAGACTTCTTAGTTGCTTGTTGAGTGCTTGATACTTCAAAATGCCGTTCAACTTAGATGAATTCGTGGGGAGCCCCTCAGTTCAGGAGCTACACTCACTGAAAAAGTGTGAGGTTGTTAAAGTCGCAAAACATTATGGAATAGAATTTCAGCCATTGATGCGGAAGAACGATATTAAGAAATATATTGTGGAGTATCTTGTTGACGAAGGGATTCTGCCTAGTACAGTACTTGAGACCGTCATTACCCTGCCAACAGACCATGCATTTGAATTGAAAAAGCTCGAACTGGAAATGGGAAAGGAGGTTAGATTGAAAGAATTGGAAAAGGAAAGGGTGGAAAAGGAAAGAGAGGAAAGGCAGATTCGAAGGGAACATGAATTTAGGCTAACACAACTAGAATTAGGGGTGGCGAAAGGCACAGACCCTAAAATAGGCACGGATGCTGGGGGATTTAATGTCTCTAAACATGTAAAATTTGTACCCAAATTTCAGGAGGATAATGTGGAGAAATTTTTCAACCATTTTGAAAAACTGGGTGAACAACTAGAGTGGCCCAGAGATAAATGGTCAGTACTCATTCAGGGAAGTTCTACAGGCAAAGCCCAAGAAGTGTATTCCACTCTGTCAATAAAGGACAGCATGGATTACGCTAAAGAAAAAAAGCCATATTACAAACCTATGAATTGGTCTCCGAGGCTTATCGCCAAAAATTTAGAAAATATCGTAAAGTGGATACACAAACCTACGTAGAGTTTGCTATCAAAAGGAAAGGCATTTCGATAGATGGTGCGCTTCTAAAAAGGTCTCCACATTTGACACCTTAAGACAACTGATGCTGGTCGAAGAATTTAAGCGGTGTGTGAGAGATGACAAAAAGACTCACCTCGAGGAACAGAAAGCCGACACCTTGAGAGAAGTGGCAAATTTGGCTGATCAATATGCACTCACCGATAAATTTGGTAAAGTGGGTCATACTCAAAACAACAGTCAATTTCATAGGCCAAACAAAAATATGGCCAAAATGGTGGTAAAACAACAGGTAATGTTAGTGGATCTCGGTCTGGTTCTCTCTATCTCCAACAAATTCTGGTAAAAAACAACCAGATTCTAGTCATCAAAAGAACGACCAGGTCAGCTCAAAATAAAGCTGCCTTATTTAAAGACATAGCTTGTGGTTTCTGCTACAAAAAGGGCCACACAATGGCAAATTGCTTTCAATTGGCAAAATTAAAGGAGACTGAAATAGCTCCAAATGCCTTAGCCAATGCAGGAAATTCACCTGAGGTAGTCGTGACGTTACGGCCTAATTCTAACAACCAAATTAAGGAAGAATACCTTCCATTCGTGTCTGAGGGTTTTATTTCCCTAAATGGGGATTCAGCTCATCGTCAAAATTAAAATTTTGCGCGACACGGGCGCAGCTCAGTCGTTGCTTCTTGATAGAGTTTTGCCATTGTCGGACTCTACATCCACAGGAGCAAATGTACTAATTCAGGAGGATGAGTGTGGATTTATTTCTGTCCCTCTCCACAAAATTAATTTGAAGTCAGATTTAGTTTCTGGGTCGGTCATAGTAGGGGTTAGACCTACTCTACCTGTAAAGGGGGTATCTCTGTTGCTAGGCAATGACCTAGCTGGTGGAAAGGTAGTATCCAATGCAATTTTAACAGATAAACCATGTGACTATAACAACACAAAGCAATTAGAAAATGAATTTCCAAATTTATTCCCTGCCTGTGCTATCACTGGAGCTATGTCACAAAAACTGGCTATGATGGATGATAATCTTCAACATCCACCCTCCAAAGGTGAGGTTACAGTTCTCAAAAGTGGAACATGTAGGGAATCATGTAAGGATGATAATCTTGAACATCAACTCTCTAAAAATGAGGGTATGATTTCCGAAACTGAGGATGAGATATTGAGTCATCAGCCCTCTAAAATTGAGGAATTAGTTCCGAAAAATGGAATAACACTCCCAAAAGTGGAGTCAGAGTCTACAAAAGACTCTAACAATATTATTGACGTTAGTGAAGATTCTTGGTATGATCTCAGCCAATCATTTATGGCTAGTCTTCAGGATAATGAGTCTCCTGGTCCCACACATAGTGAGGGAGTAGGACCGGAAAAATTAAAAATGTTTGACACACTCCAAAAAGACCAGTTTTCAGTGCAACAACGAAATGACGAAGACCTTCAGTCATTAATGTTTGCTGCCCTCACTAAGGATGAGTCGACAGAGATCCCAGTGTGTTTTTATTGGAAGAACGATATTTTGATGCATAAATGGCGACCACCTGATGCACCATTAGATGAAGAGTGGCGAATTAATCATCAAATTGTGGTACCTAGGATTTATCGAAAGCAAATTTTAAGTATTGCTCATGAAATGCCATTTGCAGGGCACCTAGGGGTCAATAAGACTTACCACAGAACTTTAAATCATTTTTATTGGCCAAAACTTAAAAGTGATGTGGCTAAATTTGGTAAGACTTATCACACGTGTCAAATGGTGGGGAGGCCGAATCAAAATATCCCGGCTGCACCATTAAAGCCAGTTCCTGCTTTTGAAGAACCATTTAGTAGAGTCATTATAGATTGTGTAGGTCCCCTACCGAAGAGTAGGGCAGGACACCAGTACATATTAACTATTGTGTGTGCTTCTACAAGGTTTCCAGAGGCAACACCACTGAGAAATATTAAGGCTAGGACAATCTTGCAAGCTTTACTTAAATTTTTCACATTGTTTGGGTTGCCTAAAGAGATCCAATTAGATCAAGGGACTAATTTAATGTCAGCAGTATTCCAACAGATGTTGTATGAGTTGGGCATAGATCAAATTAAGTCTTCGGCTTATCATCCTGAAAGCCAGGGTGCTCGGGAAAGGCTTCACCAAACACTGAAAAATATGCTGAAGACATATTGTCATGATAATGAGAAAGATTGGAATGAAGACATTCCATTTGTAATGTTTGCTGCCAGGGAGTCTATACAAGAGTCACTTGGGTTCAGTCCATTTGAACTTGTCTTCGGGCACACAGTTCCTGGACCGTTAAATTTATTAAAGGAGAAGTGTTTATCAGATCCAGGTGAAAACATACATCTGCTTGATTATGTATCCCGCTTTCGAGATCGGCTCCGTAGAGCGTGTAAACAAGCCCAGGAAAATCTAAAGCATGCACAGGGGAAAATGAAAGCGTGGTATGATAGGGCCACTGTAGAAAGGGAATTTAAGCCTGGTGACAAGGTGCTAGTGTTTTTGCCTGTTTCTGGTCAACCACTTCAAGCTCGCTTTCGTGGACCTTATGTCATTGACAGGAAAATTAGTGACACAAGCTATGTCATTTTGACACCTGACAAGCGTGAATCGAAGAGGGTATGTCACATTAACATGATGAAACAATATTATGAAAGAGAAAATGGTGAGATTGCTAAGGATGAAGATGTAAATCATAATGTTAATGATGCTTGTGATCAAATGTGTGTTATCAATGCTGATCATGAGTTCAGTGATAATGAGGTTAAGGCTCATGATGTTCCTGATATGTGTGTTAAGTTACAGAATTCTGATATATTGGGAAATCTTGATCAGAAATTAAGTCATCTTGATGACAAAGAAAGATCAGCAACGAAATCCTTGATCAATGAATATGTATGCTTGTTCTCAGATAATCCAACCATGGAAGATCCTACTAGGACTAATTTGATTGGACATGATGTGGTTGTGGAAGATGCTACACCGATCAAGCAGTTAGCCCTCAAAAACGACAACATCTCAGGGATGAGGTTCGTTACATGTTAGACCATGACATCATAGAACCTAGTAATAGTGAATGGTCTTCCCCATGTATAATGGTCCCGAAGCCAGACGGTGGGTACAAATTTTGTACTGATTACCGGAAGGTGAATGCGGTTACGAGGACTGATTCCTATCCGATACCCCGTATCGATGATTGTATTGATAGAATTGGGAGTGCTACCTGTGTGTCAAAGTTTGATTTATGAAAGGGGTACTGGGAGATACCACACACTGACAGGGCTCGTGAAATTTCAGCATTTGTGACTCCAGATGGGTTATTCCAGTATAAGGTTATGCCATTTGGTATGAAAACTTCACCAATGACTTTCAGCGCTTAGTAAATGGCCTTACGTCAGATTTAGAAAATTGTGAAGTGTATATTGATGAACTTGTTGTGTACAGTAACTCATGGGATGAATATGTACAACACATTAGAACATTATTTGACAAGCTTGCAGAGGCTAAGTTCACTATCAATTTGGTCAAGAGTGAAATAGCTTGTGATATATTTAGGGAATGTGGTTGGTCAGAGTAGAGTTAAGCCAGTTAAGGCCAAAGTTGAGGGCATTGACAAATTTCCTGCCCCAACTGATAAGAGACAGCTAATGCTCTTCTTAGGCATGGCTGGTTACTACAGACGCTTTTGTCTGAATTTCTCAGACATTGCTGCATCATTGACAAAATTATTAAGGAAGAATGAAAAGTTTGTTTGGACGGGTAATTTTCAGGCAGCATTTGAACCATTAAAACGGACACTAATCAATCCACCGGTGTTCATTGCTCTAAATTGAAGTTGGCAGTAAATGCCAGTGATAATGGTATAGGAGCCGTTTTGCTTCAAGCTGATGAACATGGTGTTGATCACCCTGTGTGTTATTATCCAAAGAAATTTGATAAACATCAAAAGAATTACTCAACAATTGAGAAAGAAATATTAGCTGTGATACCTGGTCTTCAACATTTTGATGTTTATTTGGGAACTACTTGTTTCCCTGTTATTGTATATACTGATCATAATCCCTTGACATTTTAATCTAAAATGAAGAATAAGAATCAGAGATTGATGACATGGAGTTTATTTCTGCAGTCATATAATGTGGATATAAGGCACATTAAAGGGAAAGACAATGTTGTGCCTGACACTTTGTCAAGAGTTAAATCTAATGTAGTATATTAAAAATCTCACTTTAAATTGTGCTCTAAGTAACAAAATCACTATCTGTTTTGTTGATGATGACTATATTTAATGGATTATCACATTGCGAGACAATTGTATATTATAATAACGCCTTCCACTTGATGTTGGACTACATACTGTGATGCAATAGTCATTACGGTAGAATTATACATTGTAAATTTTGTAACTTAAGTTTTGTCCTACAGGTCCACAACTTTTTTAAGGAGGGGAGTGTTACAAGACGGCTCGCATACCGGAACACCCGGTTGGATTCGACGAGGCAAGCGGGAAATATTTTGTTCAATGCTTCCTCTCAGTGACTTTGTGAGAAACAACGTGTGGGATCTGGAATATTCCTCTCGTGACACAATGTGCTAAATATACTGTGGCCACCAGATTTCGAGGAATTGTTTGTCATTATCGATTGATCTCGAATGTACTGGAGAAGAAGAGCTGGCCCATATAAAACCAGTTCGAACGCTGTTCGGAGGAGAGCCACACCGAAAGGACCAAGACAAAGACGCCGTGCGGAGACCGCTGCCGTTACAAAATCACCGTCAACAGTATTGCCTGGCCTAACGAAGCCTCGCCATCTTGCCCACAAGAAAACGAGTCCTACGAGTACGATACGTATTGCACACTTTCAAGCTTTAAAGTGAGTTTATCTAGGCATAATGGTAAATATTGTAAAATCTAAGGAGTAAATAATAATTAAGTTGTTGATTTTAATCTCGCTCTTCTGTAATTTTTTCTGTTCTCGGTTTGACTGCGACCAAGCCATACGTAACAAAATGAACACGTTTGGACCTACAATTTTTGGGCAAAGAGATAGAGAATTCGGGGAACCGCCTCAAAACACAGATGGGAGTTCCAGGGCCGGGTGGGACACTTGGAGGCCAACCCACGATTGGCTCCGAGGCTTCAGTAAGTACTAAAAATTAAGACTGAGAAATATTTATATTTTGATTAAGCAAACGATTCCATAGACCCTGAAGGACCCTGTTATCTTCCATGGTAAAATATCTTTTTTTTGGGTCAAGACACAGCGGCGAGGGCTATGTTGTCTCAGATTGTATCTGAGATTGTAGCATGGAACCAATATCTGCGTGTACAAATCAGGATGTGCGTAGTATACCGTGTAGAAGGCGTTCATGTCCCTAAGGACTCATTAGCCTTTGGACTAAAGTAACCAAAGGCAACCTCAAAATTTGTCTGGCTTAAAAATGCAGAGACAGTCTCAGAATAAGTATACTTTGGTTTTAATGGTCCAGGACTTGGTTTAAGGTAATTTGTCTCGCCCAGGCCGATAAGAAGAGATCCACTTTCTCCTAGCGCCCTGCTAGACAAGACCCTATCATCAACGGTCCTTTACAATAGGGCGAAGGGCGAAGGGCAAAGGGGTCCGCGTGGGTCCGCGGAAGAAAAGGGTCCTTAGAAAAATTAGGGGTCCGCAAAAGCTAAAGTGAAATTCAAATCTTAGGCGTAATAGAATATAATAAATCATACAGCAACCCGAATTCCCAAAGTAGTAAGGCTCGTGGTAAAATAAGTTTTCCTAGTCAGCAGTAGCTATAGTCCCCTTTTAATTCAAAGCTAGCAATTTGTTACAAAAGAGACGATAAAAGACGTTGTGGTACTGCGGACCAATCTTATTCAAGTTTTGAACCCCGTAACTTTAAAACAAATTGCAAAGCTTAGAGTCTAACACTGCTCTAACTACACTACGGTACGATAATAAAGAAGTTATAAGAATCGGCGGGCAGAGAGATCTTGTCATAGATATGACTTTCATAGGACTATTATTTAGACTCATAGTACCTGTATATACGTTTTCCTTTCAGTTTCAGCACCGACATAAAGCAAAAGCAAAGTAAAGCTATGTTTACCAATTTCTCATGATTATTTTTTTGTTTCGCTTGGTGGTTTTTTAAGCTCTATGTTAGACAAAGACACATTAAAATCCATTTTTTCAATGATATTCAGTAACCCCAGGAAACAACAAGTTGCCTCGGCGACCTTTTCGATTTTTGTTAGAAGAGGTGAGATTCTTCAATAAAAAATCCCTACATCGTCATAAAATTGCCGTGTTTTCTACAGTATAAGCTTCAGAATTCCAAATATTTGCCAAAACTGGCAAAAAGATTTTCAGTATATTTTCCAACGACGGTGGATAATCCGTGCAGTAAAAATCCCAAACCAACTTAAATCACCCCTAAATTCTACTTAATTTTGCTCTTGAGAAGTAGATCCTTCAATTAAAACCCTAAATTTCACCAGGGGTGGCGCCAGCGGGAGGGGGGGGAAGGGGGCATGGCTCCCCCCCCCGTAGGGAACCACTGCCCCCCCCGTCGGGGAAGGTTGGCGATTTCGTCGGAGAGGCCTAAAAAATAAAAAATTAATAAAAAAGAAAAAGATAAAAAACCCTACAAGGACTGAAATTAATGGATGGGTGAACATTTTTTTTGTTTTGAAATGCTATTTTAATGCGTATCGGAATCGATTTTCAATCACTCCTTCTTTGCTCGGTTAAACCTCATTTCATGTATCTTGTCCTATCTCCTCCCCTGTCGTGGAAGGACAGCAATTTCCTTTGGGGAGGCCTAAAAGTGAACGTAAAGGACTGAAGTTACTGGAAGGATGATCATGAACTTTTTTTCTTTTTGAACTATTTTATTCTTTTGTAACGGTATGTTAATACCTATTTGAATCTGTTTTAATCACTTCTTACTAGCTCTGTAATCCCTCATCCCATCTTCAGTCCTCAAGGTCATGCCCCCGTCAGGGAAGGCTGCCCTTCCCCCTGTTGTTGAGAAAACCCAATTTCGTAGGGGAGCCTTCATCTGCATGCCCAGGTTAAACTGATAAAAGATGCGGGTCTTATAAACTTCAGTCATCCGGACGGTCTTCTTGATTTTGTTCACTAGAAGACCATATTCTTCAAGGAAACTCACAATTCCGAATTTTCCTGACAAACACAGACGAGAAGTTGTTCAGGTGCATACAGTGCCCAATGTTCTGCCACCTGGCCTGCCCCTACAGCCGAATTCTAGTCACGGTAATGAAAATCAGACAGGCCGTTTCAGCTACACATAGGCTGATGATAAACAGTAGTGAGAAAATGTCTCCCAATAAGTCTGACTGAAAATTCATTTGAAGCCACTTTGTAACGTGACATCTTTTCAAAAATTCAAATACATGGGAAGAAAAATCATTTATAGTCTGAAGTTCGGGAAGTCACGTAGAAAATCTCAACTTTTTAATGTTGCAATGGACTACAACGACGATTCCGTTACAGAGTTTTCCCCGAAAAGAGACAAGAACATTACATCTAATTAATTGCAGCAGTACCCTTTTATCTGGTAACTTTATGATCACTTAGCAAGCTGGGTTTTTTCTATTGAAGTGAAACTGGGAAATGCCTGCTCTGGCTGTCTGAGGTTAGATTTTTTAAAAAATTCCTGTACGCTCCGCGCCAACTGATGGCGGCGCTCCGCTAAGATAGAGTGTTTTGGTCGAACAGATTACTTAACAGAACATTGCAGGCTTGCAAATTGTTCTTCGTTTTGGGACAATATTATGAAGTGAAAATTTTACTGCGAAAGAAAGCTCAAAATACTGACTGATTTGTTTTTAGGTACGAGTGCGGGAAACGCCATTTCCTGCTGTCTCGAGGTTCTTAATTTTTAAAAAATTTCTGTGCTCCGCACTTTGATAGTCGTTCAGGCAAAATTACTTTTTTCGGACAAAAGAGACAATTCTGCCTCTCCAAAGCTGTAACGTTCCCGTACGTCTATGTCAGTATATAAAATATAAAACTCCATATGTATGGGAAGCCAAACTGTTCCCGCGGGAAAATTTTCCCAATATGGTCCGAGGGTCTTAATTTGCATGGTGATATTCAGTAACCCCAACCAAACTACAGATCACACCCTACTTGATTTTGTGTAAGAAGATTAGATTCTTTCATAAAACCCGTAAATCTGTCATTAAACTACAAGTTTTCTCCAGTATAAGCTTCAGATTGTGAAAAGTGGCAAAATTTTCCAATTTCGATGGATACTCCGTACAATAAGTCACCAAAGCCAACTCTGTTAATCACCCCATCATTCTACCTAATTTTGCTCTTGAAAGTCATATCACTTAATACAAAACCCAAATATTTCATAAAAACTGTACCCCAAACCAAATTTTCTTCAATTAAATTCCAAAATATCTCCAATAAAATAAGCTCTTAATTTTTCAAATCTTCGTTCAAAAAAGGAAAAAACTTTTCGCACAACCTATTCTCGAGTTGAAGCCTTAGTACGTACACCTAGTACGACTAAATGTGTAACTCCAAAATATTTACAGCTGTTGCCGATATAATTTTTTTTTTTATTTTTCCCAAATGGAGGACAGATCCTTCAAAAAACACCCCAACTTTTTAATGGTCCTCACTAAAGCAAAATTTCTTTAAAAAAATTTAAATTTTGTCTTTAAAATAAACTCCAGATTTTTAAGTATTTGTTGAAAAGTTGGCCAAAAATTTCGCGCGCTGCGCGCGCCTCAAAATGTTACGTCACGTCCCACCTGGACTAACTCAAGCCCTTTGTCGGGTCCTTAAAATGCTGGGTCCCCTTTCGGGGAGCTTGGCCTCCCGGTCGGGGGAATCTTGGTGCCACCCCTGAATTTCACCTCACCAAAAGCTTACCGTTTTCATTAAAATCCAAATTTTTTTTAATATAAGCTCTTAATTTTCAAATCTTTGTTCAAAAAGGTTAAAAGCTTTGGGCAAATTCCCAGTTTCTTCTGACAGCAATTGTTGTGAAGGCCTACATTGAAATGCTTAAGCCCAAACGAATTTCAGTAACTTATATAACTTTTTCGATTTTGCTTATATATAGGGAAGGTTCTTTTATACTTTTAATGGTCCTTACAAACTAGAAAGCCAAATTCTTTTTAAAAATTCCAGTTTCCTCTTCAAGACAAGTTCTGTATTTTTAATGATTCCAGTTTTAATCAAAACTAAAAACTTTTAGCTCGCTGCGCTCTCCTCATATCTTACAAGTGACGTCCCACTGGGATCTAATCGTCTTTGTCGTGGCTTCCAAATTCTCACTTGGTTGCCAGTGAGCTTGAGGAAAATCCTTGCGCCATACCTGCCATGAGCATAACATAGAAATAGCCATTTTACCCTTTTGAGTTGTGTAAATATTTATAAGATTCCCCGACGCAAGATGGGCTGACGGGGTAGAGGCGCCAATTTAGTTTCTTGCCCCGGGACACAACCCCTAGCTACGCAACTACTAATGAGTAACTCGTAACTCAATCAAGGGATTTTCTTTTCCCCGACAGGCTACAGGGGTCCCTCAAAATATGGAACAGCCTAAGGGGTCCGTGGATGGTAAAAGGTTGAGAACCTAGGCTTTACAAAACTCCGCACTACGTTCTTACATTCGTAAGAATTTGACTGTATATGCTCCCACCTGTTAAAATTAAAGTTAAATCAACATAATGGAAACGCTCTAACAAAAGTAATTTTGCCCAACTAATTGACAGTGATAATCATATAAAAGTGATTTTCTGGAGAATATTGGGCTAAGGTAGCAGATATTCCATGTGAGTGATTCATCCACTTACTTTTCATTCGATCTGGAACTTTTTTATATTATTCAAATTGTTTTAATGGGCCGTTCGACCTCCAAAAACAATTTTAAACACCAATGATTGTTCCTTTGCTTCGTTGTTATATTCCTGTTAGTTATTAGCCCACATCAGGTTTTCATGGAATGATCTCTTTTGATCTTAGATGACCTTGGGCTAAGGGCTACAAAAAATTCCAAGTATCCTCCTCACAAAGAACGTCCTCATGCAAATTCTTGGATACATAAAGAATATCCCAATAATTTAAAATCTTAAAGATTGAGTCTTAATAACAATTCACAGAGATTTTGAAATATATATATAAGTCATCCATATAGCAAATGATTATGCAACTAAGTAAAAACTACCTTGATAGAGGCTTTATTCTTTATGTATTAAATTATTCCACTTTGCATATGCATGTTCTAGGATTTTTTTTAAATTCAGTCTTCATTCTTTACAGTTTCCTATCTCTTGGTGAGAGCTATGCCAAATGCAGTGATTCAAACTGATTGCATCAAACTGGTTTTCGAAAGTTATCTCTGTCGAAAGGCCGATCATAGTTTGAAATAGATGTATGTTCACAGCTTCGTGTAGGGCCCTCTCAACGAATCATTGACTTCTTTTTGGAAAATCGAACGGCCAGAAGTGGTTTAATAGCAAAACTGGTGAGGAGTCTGCACGAAGAGTCGGTCTGGCTCGAGTCCCAGTGGAGGTGGTCACTTTTTCGTCGAAGCAGATTTTCAGTTTGATTTAATCTTTATTTATATATATGTACAATTTTGTCTTAAAGGTCTTTGACATTTTGTCTCTACTTTTCGACGATGTTTCGGGGTCGGCGAGCTATTTGGGAAAATACAACTTATCGAATAATGGGGTCAGTGGTAATTTAATCATGTTTGTCTCACACGAAAAGTACATTAAAAAATAATCTTTTACATATGTTTGGGAAACACAATAAACCCGCGTCGTCCACAAAGTTGATATTGACCACTTGCAAAATACTTTCAAAACCTTCTCTTTTGTTATCACCTTTTAAAGCTGAAGAATAATTGTTTTCACTTTTGTGTACGTTGTCAGAAAATGCAATCAAATATTTACGATATGTACGACACGTAGAACTGACATTGAACAAGGGATCTGCCTTATTTCACTTTCTATGTTATTGTCATGATAATATCATAGTAAGTGCTTCAATATGTTAGTAAAGTGTTTGTCTTTCTATCCTTTGCTCAGCCTCCTCTCTCACTGATTTTGAGCCGCGTCTCTTGTCAAGATGATTTCAACTTTTTCCCACCTTTCAGCGCTTTGTTTCTTCGCGGGATTCAGACTTTGTAAGTTTCATGAATCGATCATGTTCAACAGAAGGCAATATTAGATTTAGTTTTTGAAAAATTGAAAAATCTTTGTTGATTTAAATGCATACTTTATTTTGAAAGGGTGGAAAATTTGTTCATGTTTTGATACTTGATACTATATATTCGTTATCATTTTAGCATCTTCATTCATCAAATATGAGGCCCTTGTAGGTGACACCTTTGTCTTTAAATGCAAAATTAATGATTGGGATACGTTTTACTCAATCTTTTGGAGCAAAGACGAAAATCATGTCGCAAGATTTGGTGACACCCTTTGGGTATCAAAAAATGGAAAATACAACATATCTAGAGATTCCTCCTTCGTTTTCCTAAGTATACTAAATATTCAGTTTCAAGATGCTGGGCTCTACAAATATGAAACATACCATACCGGAACATCAGGCAAAGTGAACAAGGACGAGTTTGGATTACAAGTGCAAGGTACTAATGCCATGTTGCTTAACTCTTCATTTGGGTTTTTCATGACTTTAATTTTTTTATAACATCTTATTTAATATTTGTCTTTCCAGTTTTCTCTCTATATAATATTTAAAGGCATATCTGTTTTAAAACATGAGTTGAAATGTATTACGTTTATGAGCGTTCTAAAACCTGGAATATTTTGAAAGGAGCAGTATTTTTTTTACCAAAATTTCAGGTGAACCAAGACTACATGCGCTCGGTGATATTTTTACAGAAGGTGATGATATCGCAGCGATTTGTTGTGTTAACGTTACCACAAATTACGAACTCCCTGAAATACAATGGTCCATAGAAAATAATGGATATTCTGACAGTTACGAAGATGCCGAAAGAGAGCAACGCCAAAAGTTTCAGACCCATCATGAGATATGCAATGGAGTATTATTTCGCAGTACACGCCAACAACATGATCAACACTTGACATGTCAAGTGCAAAATCAGCTGAACATGACAGATAAAGTCGTTTTAAAAATATTATGTGAGCTCACTTTAAGATTAAAAGAATGCACCAATGCATTTTGCGTACAATCAGCAACTGCAAAATCTTATGACCTCTGCTAAACCAAAATATCTATAACTATTAGGAAGTGATTGACGAAGTAACAACTCGCAATATAATGGTGATATAACATTCACTGATTAAAGAACACGTGAATGATTAATGCTGCGTAGCCATTTTTATTTATACTCCATTTTTCCTTGGTTTATAATTTGTCATATGCATCTTACTTTGACATGTTTCTGTCTCAAATTAAAAGTGAAAAGAATGTTAGGATCAGTCTATTTGTTTCAAAATCTTTTCTTTCTTTCTTATGTTTTTTTTAAACAGACCCTGCATCAGTATCGTTGGAAGTATCAAGTTGCTATGTTAACGAAAACAACGATTCCAATATCAAGGAAAACAGCAACGTAACAATAATTTGTAAATCTGATGCAAATCCTCCAACAAATACTAGTTTGGAAATGAAAAGAAATAATGTATGGACTTCGTTGGAAACAAACAAGTCCTTGAGTCTTCTGAGTGGAACAATGTCTCTCAATGAATATACTTTTGAAAATGTGACAAGAATGTTTTCAGGATATTATCGATGTGCCGCCGATTACAACAACATCACTTATTATGCAGTTAAAAACATCGTAATGTTATGTAAGTATGGTACTAAGTGTAAAGGGGATTATTTCTGCAATTCCTTGGGAAAATTAAATGTACCTTGAGTTATACTGTGTAAAATGCTCAGTTAAGGTAGTCCATAAGGAAGTACTCCAAATTTTGGGCACACAAGTTTATATTTTCACAGACGCACCTCAAATTTCATTGATGACGCCATCATTGGTTCGAATCCCACTGAACGGTAGTATCAGCATCGAATGTAAAGTGGCTTCCAATCCTTTACCGGATGTGACATTGCAAAAGACGTTTAATGATGATTTATGGATAACTCTGAACGAAGTTCCTACATTAATAAGTAAACAAGGTACCATTTCAACATGGCGGTTTAAGTTAGAAGGAGTAGACGAGAAAATGTCTGGATTGTACAGATGCTCTGCAACAAATGAGGTTGGATTCATGGCTTTCACGGAAACAGTAAATATTGTTGTACTAAGTACAGGTAATATGCCATATTTACTCTACAAATGGTTTGATGTTTTAGAAATGCATTGGCTTTCTCCTTCCTTACATTTTTCATGTCAACTGGCTCATTATCATTTAGTTTATAAGAAGTGTTTCTTTCAAAAGAAAACAAATAAGTTGTTACGAAATGATTGTTCTCACAAAGCTTCTTTGACGGCATGTGTTTTCTTCCTTTTAGAAAAGCCACCTGTTCCGAAAAAAGATCCGTCGAGTGGAAGCTTTCTTATATACTTGACCTTTTTTGTTGCTATTTCTGCTGCCATTGTTGTAGTGAATGTCCAGATATATAAACGAAGTAAGTGAAAGCTCTACAAATTGCAAATCTTTTGAAATATCAACTGTATAAGTGATTAATTTTCTTACTAATTACAGTTAAACATTTTATCATGTTTTAAAAATTAAAGATTAGTTATTGGCTAGTCCTCTGATATTAATGCCTACGCTACATAGAAAATGAGCCTTATACTATTGTTACACATGCACAGTTGGACTATATGGGATAGTATAGTAAAGAGGGCGTCTTCCTCCTCGATAGCACCTATATCCATGAAAATGTGCTTAGATTAGAAGGGACATCAAATTACATGTTCTTGTTTTTAAAATCCCCTTTTCAAAAGATCTTAGAGGCTTGTAATAAGTAAAGATCACAACGTCAATATCTGGGTTCATATTGCAAAAGAAACAATGGTCTGTAGAAAACTTATCTCCGTGCTTCTTATCTATGTGGTATCGCCTGCTACATTAACCACTCTTTGTTGCAAAAGTAATTGGTAGTAGATAGGGCCGGAATAATTATATCAGAGAGGGGTGCATCGCTACAACATGATCCTTGATCCTTTATCTTACTCCCATTTATGCCAATGCTGTGTAAAGTTGTCTTAGGGCATGCGTTCTCAACTACATTTGGTTAAGCGTCGGTTGAATGAAAAGACCAGAAACTCAACTACACTTCCTGCATGTATGTTTCTAACCACAATAATCAAGGTTTTTTTTGACATGGGAACATCAATAATGAAATATCGCTGATATGGGCGAAAGGTTAAAAACTTCCTCCATTACAAAGATCATAGATGCAAAATGGTACAATATTTCTACTTTGAGAGAAAAGTCTGGAAAATTGAGTTAAGCAGTGATTTATAAGAGTTTAAAAGTAATTTAAATGATGCTATGATCCTTCCGAGCTTGCTAGTCCTTGCGAGAAAGGGCGTGCTTTCCAACAATTAACAAGCTAGACCATCATTTGTTCCCGGATTCTATTGGAAGATTTCTTCATATTTGAATTACAGCAGCTCGGTCACTCCTTGTATTGTCTATTCCTATTTGAATTTTCGTTCAATTTCTTTTCGTGCTGCCAATCAGCCCAACCAAACGGTGCCGTAAACCACAAGTGGCTCTCGTTCAACTAGTTGAGAAACTTGAGAAACAAAACCCACGTCGCTTTAGATCCAGATTTCTTTATTTCCTTTTTCGTCAATTAAAATTTCTTCTTAATTAATAATAATAAATCATATTACAATATCAACCGAAATCATTCCAAATCATTCGGAAGGCACAAAAGTAGAGTATTAAGGAAAGGCGGTAATATTTTTTATCCTTCTAATATGTATTCACTTTTCTTTATTTCCAGGAATCCGAGCATTGAAAAGTAGCTTTACGATTAGTCTGAGGTAACTGCCTAGATGCATTGTAATATAAAATCTCTTGCTCAAACTCTTTTTCGTAATATCAGTGCCGCTTTGCATTTTTTTTTTAAAATCTAAGACTTTTCGTATGGTGAGGGGCGTGGTGGGGTGTATAAATGATTTCTATGAAGATGATTTCCGAACGATTCCCTGATTATGATCTCAAAAAGGGTCCCACATGAAGTTTCATAGATATGAAGAGAAAATCTTTCAACACTCACCGAAATATTAAGCAATTCGAGGAAATGCAGATTAGCATACTTTCCATTTTACACAACAGTTGATTAAGAGCATGCAAATGGGGTGCGCATCCTTCGTAAATTGTTTTAAAGAAGTTATAAGGTCTGTCGTGGCAGATATTGTTAAAACAACCTATTGCAAAATCAAAATGATCCCCTGCTCTTTATTGGCTTTAAACAAACATGAGTGGCAAAAGAAAATTTCTTCCGAGAAGATTGGTCAATTTTGTTTAACATTTGTAAAATCTCTGTACTGATTACTGATACAAACAATATTCAAAATTGGAAAATATGCACTCCCGGCTGGTCACAAGGTCGAATCCACTCGTACGATGTCTATGCATGCCTACAGTTACACCTGATCATCCAGGGAGGGTTCATCCCCCTCAAAACTGCCACGAAGACTGGCGGTACACTTCACAAATTTTCAGTGGTTCTTTACAAAAATGCTTCCAGGTTAAGAGAGCTAAGTTAATTAGAGTAAATGTATATTGCAGTCTTTGAGCTTCAAGAAGAGACTAGGGAGATGAATGCAATTGAATTAGATCCTAAAATGCAAAAAATGAACTTAGTCACCCTAATAGAGTGCAACGTTAATTCTCTCTAAGAAGAATGAAGTTCACTCTTGTAAGAGTAAAATTCTCTCAAAGGAATTATAACTATTGATGGTTCCCTACAGTATTTATTCTGAAAAAAGATCATTACAAGCACTCGTGAAAGAGACAATTGCACTCTTCCTGGACTGAATTGCACTCTTCCTACAGTGGATTTTCCTTTTTCTTTGAGCGAGTAATTGAGTGGAGTCACACTTTTCACCCAATGAGAGAGTGACTGTTCTCTCTGGGAGAGCTTTTGTTTCTTAAGACAACAAAGGGGTTTTAAGAGTACAACCATTCACAACATTTGTTTTTACAGCCTTCTCTTTTTGTACCAGTGTATTAAAATGTCTTTCAACGTTTGTGATAAAGCAGATAAATGAAATGAAATAAAATTCACCCTTTTGATTTTAGAGTGTATAAATCAATTCCTCTCTAGGAGATTAAAATGCTCGTTACCTTCAACATAACATTTGAATTTTATTATTTTAATTTATCCAACCACTCTTTTGCTATGAGGGGAGTCAGTGACATCCATCTTTAATATACGTTGTTGCTGGAGTACTTAGCGTTTAATGAAATGTCAATTTGTAGCACTTTATTTTATTCCCCGAAGTAGAAGATTCAGCAGACGCGACAATTGTGCCAGAAGCAGTTATCCAGATGTGGTTACAATGCCAAGTACCGCCGCTAGAACCTTTCCAGCAAGGGCTTTACCAAACAAACCAAAAAAAGCAGGTAGCAATTTGACTTCCACTTTCATCAGAAATAATCATACAAAGAAATGGCAAAACGGACAGCTTGTTTAACTTATAAAACTCCAAACTTTACCATATCTACGAACCTAATTTTAAAGAATACCTAGACACTATTCATACTAATAGGCTGCCCGTCTTGTACATTTGGATACTTGTCACTTAAAACCCATTTCTTCCCTCGGGCTGGTTGGAAAGTGCCCTTCCTGTTGTTGGCGACCTGTTTCAAATCTAAACGTACAAATATGAATGATGTACGAGTTCATTTGATATTCATGCCCTCGTTTGGAACTTTACAAATGTTGCATTGTCGTCAACGCAACGCTAAGCATAGAGACCATCCATGGATGCTATTTAAATTTTCAAAAAAGGGCATAGTCAAGTTTTTTTCTTAGTATGTTTTCTTTTCCAAGGAAATAATAAGCTACAGTTTTTTAGACTAGCCTTTGCATTGTGTACGCATTCATTGCACCAGGGAGCCGGATCCCTGATTGAACTAGAGATGACTGTTGATCACGGGGTATACCAAAACATCAGCTACCAATTAGAGTGGATTAAAATTGAAAGCAATAAAATATCAGCATTCTGTGAGAAATACTATGTCTCATACTTTTCGTCTTTCTTAAATGTTGCAATGTAGGATAATTTGATAAAACACCATTTCGCTGAATGACTTCACCTCGTTTTTTTGAATAGATGAAGATGACCACCACTTTGCTGAAAACAGGTAGAAAACATTCCTTTTTTTAAATACCGTTCATTGAATCGTATCTCCCCATTAGTCCAATTATTTAAAAAGCATTTAGAGTTTAAATTAAATCACTGGCAAATGCTTTGTTAAACACACCTGTCCTTTCTCCCTTCTTTTATCAAAATTCAAATTAGAGGGAGACATTGGAATCGCACATCCCTAGATTCGGCTTCAAGTGAAGGTAAGAATCCCACAGTAATTGATCCAGACATTTGACATCTTTTTCATGGTATTTCAGGATTTTCTTAATCCATGTGGGATGTGTGTTGAATTTTCTTCTGAAATGAGAACATGGAACAGAAATTTCAAGATAGAGTAGAGAAGTAACATTTATTGTACAGTTCATTTGACGAACTGACGAATGAACTTAGTAAATTTGTTGATATTATGTTTTTGCATTTGTAGGACTACACAGTTTACATTTGGACTCCTGTGGCTACGCAACGTACGTACTTAAAATTAATTTAAAAATTGGTAAAAAGTATCAAGAATCATATCCTGCAGATAAATTATGAAGCAGAAGCCCATCATAGTCCGAACGTATAATATTTAAATAACTTTTCTTGGTCATTGTGGTGATTTGGTATTCAAATTAATACAAGTATAGCTTCAAAGAGTATGCAGTACTGGCATTTAACTTAGGAAGTATTCTAATTCCTAGACAATACTTTCGAACTTTGGAACTTTACAACCAATTTTAAAGGTCATGTAAGAGATGATGATTTACTTAACTGATACTTATTAACTGGAGTGGATGGACCCGAAAACTTATCCTGAAAAGTAAGCAAAAATCATAAACCATAACACGCTTCAAATAAGACCAAGAGGCCGATGCAAAGTTAAAGAATAGAGAATGACGAAAAGTAAGGTTATGATTCACACGGGAAGGAAACGAAATATAAGACACAAAATTCAGACTTAAACGTGTAGCTACTATTAAACTTGGTACCGACTTTGAACCAAATGGTTTTTTATAATTTTTCCGTGATGACAGGTGGGTGTGTTATACTTGTCAGAGAGATTGTCCCAAATATTGATGATTTGGTCGCCCAGTACAGACTTAAGCCTATTGTAAATGGATGACTGATAAAACGAATTGAGCAGTTGAAAATCCGAATCAAGAATTCGCTATAGAACTATTTATTTTTCTGCTTATTCAAATGAGGGAGTTGCTAGAGAAGGAGAAACAACGTTCTATAGTCTTTTTGAGAAAATTTTGGTTTCAGACGATAATCTTGCTTTTATCCGTCGAATTCCATCTCAGTACTTCGATAAGTAAAGATTAGCGACGCATTATCGAAATTCCAATGAAGGGACGTATCCCTTACACTCTACTCGTTAACATTTGGTTGCCAGCCGTCATGGAAAATTGTGAAATTTATGTCATTTGACGCTATCCGAGACGCGACCTTTTGTTTCATTTGAAGACAGCAACAATATCTCTGAAAATTACTTTAATTTTATTGTTCCTTAATGATGGCAAAATTGTTTAAATACGAAATAAAGGCATAGACTTGAACAATGCTTCCATCTAAAGACGAAAGGGGAGCAACTGAAGCACCTAGTTTAACCGTTTGTTTCCAGTCGTTCTATAGAAACTGTTACTATAAGCTTCGCCATTGGCGGAAACCAACCTCTCTATCAAAGGATACACAGACAATGCCATTGTTTAGGGATTACTCGAAGGAGAATGGAAGAAATGATCATTAAAAGGACTTAGTCACAAGGGATTTAACACTATAAACAAAGGGAACTGTTATTCAAATAGTAGCGCATCAAAAGATATAATCTTTGTCAAGAACATATTTTCTGGAAAAATTTGTTCGTTGTATGTTCTGCTCTAGCAACTCCCTGTTCAAATCAGAAGCGCGGAAAGTAAACTGATCAATAAAACAAAAGCGAAAAGTTATGATCAGCGTAAACGCAGATTTAGTTTCTTAAAACAATAAACGCGATAATCAAGCTTAGACACACATGACACAATCAACATTATGTGACCATTCTAAGAGAGAAAATTTTCAACAAGAGAATAAAAAATATAGAAACAAAATCAGGAGACTACTTGCCAGCAGTGGTGTACGCAAGATTTCTCTGAAGTGTGAGGGTGTATGAAGTATGCTGAGTAAGCACGAGCCTGGTGAAGGGTTTTTGAAAATTTGGTGTCTTCCAGTAGCTATTGACGTGGGCCCCGTAAGAAAGAGAAAGCTATTCCATACCACTTCCTCCAAACCCTATTCAACATGTCTCCCTTTAAAGATTGGTCATTGTTGATAAAAACTCTTACTTTTCAAAAAATTATATAATTTACGAACATTGTGTATTTTTTTTTAATTGAATGGTCTGTTTACCCTTCGAATAAGATACTGTAGTGTTGGGATATTTGGACTCTTATTCCTTGAGATCAAACATTTCCCTACACCATATGTGGGTACAGCAAACAATGTTGTAATTAACAATATTCCCTTTAGCGGTATCAACATTTTAAAAATATAGAATGCAACGTTAAACTATTGTGCGGCAATGGCATCACACATTTCTCATTGTGCAATAAATTTCAAAAAATTTCTTGGAGAATGCATATTTGAAGGCAATGAATTTTGCCTTTGAAAAATGCCTTGAACTTGCAACCTGTTGCTGCGTATGCTATTTTTGAAATGAAATGTATTACATAATTTTTGTACTTTGGGAACTAAAATAAATACAATATCATTGATCGACAGCCTAGAAAAAGAGTTTATGGGGAAGAGTGTATGTGTTTTTGAGAAATTAGGTGTCCTTACATGCAATCTGGTGCCACAGAGTATGCTACCTTTCTAAGTAAATTTTGGGGTGTTGCAAAATATTTGTATTTCTGTGAACTATAACTACATCTGGCACAAGCGAGGTGACCACGGAGAATCAACCCCTCCCTCTTTGAGAAGTTAGGTGTTCTTACATGAGATCCGGCGCCGCATATATTACCTTCTAAAGTAAAATTTGTGTTATTAAATTACGTATTTTTAAGAACTGAATGATTGGCGTCCGTGAGGGGGAATGGCCCAATCCTCCTGCTTACGCCGGTGTTTACCAGTTATGAACTCGTTTAATAACAGAAGCGGTGCAAAACCTAAAGTTTCTGTCACATTTTTGTCACGATGTTGGGGAATGAAGGGTGAAGATTTTATTGCATGCAGTAAATGTTATGTGGCAGTCCATTATTTAAGTCACTTTGGCAGGTAACCTGCCGAGTGGTGGTGCGGGGGGGGGGGGCAAGGGATGATTTCCCCTGACTCTGAAAAATGACTATTTCTGAAATTTTCCATTTAATATATATGGGTCAACTACAATGTGGTTTTCCCAACTCTTCTTTAATGAAATTCCGGCTTCTCGCCAATGAAAGCTCCATATTTGTAATTATTTGTTTATAAACCTCTCCGCACAGTCCGAGCGCCGTAATGTGCAGTTCCTAATGCAGAAGTTGTTTTCATAAATAAATTAGTTTGGCAAATTTATCAGCGCTGTGGAAATGACAAAACTATTAAATCATGAAGTCACACCGGCAACTACAGTGATAATTTCATGAATTATCCCAAAACTTCCCCTATTTAAAGTCTTGACTTTTGACTTTTGAAACGTTGGAGAGCCTCAATTTCTGAGCCCTGAATAACAATATGAAGCAACAACGGTCTTGGTCGCTGTGAAATCTCAGATTTGTCTCTCAGACATTTCCTTACAGGATACCCAGAATCCAAGATTGTCTCCAATGCAAGCTCAATATATTCAAATATTTGTTTAAAAAAGAAAAATTACGTCAACAATGAAATTGTGTTCACACTTTCAAAAAATAGGAAAATTTAGATGCTTGACTCCTGGAAAAATGTCTGGCTACGCCGCTGAACATTCCTGTTGGTTGCAAGGGTACTGAATGTGCTCCGTATGACAAACATTGGGAGTTGAGTGTAATGCACAAGATTTGTCCGTGCGGGTTGCGAGCATATGAATGCAGCTCTAGTGATAAGTTAGACCAAATTTTAACTGACATATGCAATTCCTCTGAGAAACATTCTGGCTGCCACCCGAAGCCATTCCATTTCGCTCGTTTCTAACAGAAAGTAACTCAACAAGCCCGTAATATGCTTGTGTGTCGCACTTGGCCAGCAGAAATGACGGGCGCAGGTTTTTAGTACCAACACCGTGATTTGCGAGCAAATCGCATGCTCCATGTCCGCATATCACACCCGACGGCCCAAAACTGCCACAACTCTACGGGCTGTCTATTGTCTTCAGTAGGTTTCCTGCCTGTGTGACTTCTTGGCATGTTCTGTGGGGAAGTCTGCAGACAAATGCAACGTACTGCACCAAATTTTGAGCACGTATTAAAGGGGTTGTGGACAACTCGAACTTGAGTGCAAACCTGCTGACATTTCCGGGTAAGATACCGCCAGGTCTTTGTTCTCCGAGGGTAGCTACGGGGAAACAAATAATTGTCCCCCCAAATATGCACGTAATACTCTTTTGCAAGTATCTGATGGAGCCCTAGGAATAAGACAACACTTTGGATTGCACATCTACTAGAAGTCAAGACATCTGACTCATTCCGATTCATTGATTGCATTGGCTATAGATAGCTCACAAATAACAAGGATAACGCAAAGGCATAACCAGTACTATTTTTTCGGATGTTTGACACATTCAACTATATTGTGTTGAAAGCCGATGATAAGTCAATCTCAAAGAGCATTTTAGTAAGTAAAAATAAAAATTTGGGGGATGATCCTTTGATTTTTCTCGCAAGACCGATGTCGGAATGAAATATTTTATTCTTGATCTTTAACATTCAACAATTCTAGTAATACATTCAACAGCATTTGAGGGCTCAAAGAACGTATTTTTTCTGGAAACGCTGAATTTCTCTGTGTATATTTGTATAGATATATTCTCGTGTAAGGATAGAGCTCTGACAAGAAAAATATTTATAAAACTAAGTTGTCTTATAATTGTTAACTGCTTAATATTTTGTCTTTTTCAGAGTAAATGAGACAGGCCCAGGTGATGGATATGTGGATATGAAGTAGAAATTTATCGCAATATTATTCTTATTCACTGCGGAGTCATTCTGTGTGACGTAATGAAAAGTGGTGTCCTAAATATCCAAAGGACAATTAGAACACCAAAACTAGAAATAACCTTTGAATGGTTAAGTCTTGAAATCGAGACTTAAAACTGCAATTATTGTTTATGACGAAGTTGGCATATACTCTTAAAGTTTTCCATGTAGCAATGAAAACATCATGTCGCAATTTGTGAATACTTTTTAAAAAATACATGTTATTTTCATTATTGTATTTATATAAGCATTAATTTCAGCATTTGTAGGTTATGTATTTATTACTGTTTGGAATATGTAACATCTTTGCCTGCTATTCCATAGCTGTAAGACAGTTTTGTAATTAGATCTGCAAGGGAAAATAGTCAAAGTTTCAATTATTATAAAATTAAAAAATGATACTCAATCCCACAAATGGGTAAAGATATTTTAGTCAGTTTTTATATTAACGCAGTCTTTCCCTATAACCTTCTTAACACCTGTAGGAAGGGCGTTAATGACTAAAAAGGACCTTCAAATTAGATACCTGGGGTTCGGAGAAATGTTTTGGCTTATGTTTTGATTTGAATGTATAAAAAATTATTCTCGTTTCTCTACGACTTTTTTTCAAGTTTTACCAACCAGTAAAGTTAGGGCTTGTTAGATCAACTGAAAAAACAAAGTTTGACATTTTGTAAAACATGGTCATTCTTAGGTAATCACTACAACGTACAACGTACAGCATCCCGGTGTATTTCATGATAGCAGCAACATTCTTGTTCCCATTTAAACATCAAAATATGTGAAGATGATGTGAAACGGGTTGTACACGTTTGGTATAAACGTGATTCATAAACATTTTAATTTAACAATATCTTACGAATCTTCCCATATAATATGGAAAGCCTGTATGACAGATGGCTTGAATATAAATGAGGCTTGACCTTGGTGTACATGTCATAAAAAAAGAACAAGGTAAGCGCACGCCCATGCTTAAACTGATGTCTGTCCGATTAATGAGTAGGGAATACTAAAAGAAATCTTGTTCTTCTATTAATGCATTTACCGATGTGATTTGAAAATCATTTGAACTAAACAACATTTCTGCTACCTCATGTTAAGTGTACCAAATTTTGAACAAAAAATTACTTACTATATTAAACATCATCGACTTTAATACTCTTCCAAGTCGTTCTAATTAACCCACACAACCACCACATATAGAGACAGTTGCTGTGTTAAGTGTTGTTAGAGATAATGACTTAAGTTTCAAAACATATAAAAAAGACAAATTTACTCACAAAATTTGAAGGAATTTAACTTTAAGAAATTTTCTGAGGGAGCAGTAGTGAGGAATAGCACTGGCGGTCAAAGGCGTGATTCTGTGTCCTAGACCAAGGTACTAGTCAACACACATTGTTACAATAAATATTCCAAATAGTCAGTGCAAAGGATTATGGAACAGACGTTCGGTGTGCATCATTTCTTGGAATGGTATTTAAATATAGTGAAAATGGCATACATTAATAGTGTATTCCACACTCCCTTGTAATTAGTATTTTAAAAAGGGTCTATGTACGCACTTTCCTTCTGAAATAAGCCTTAAAGTCAGCGACGTAAATTTCTGGTAGCAATGGCGCTATCTCACTATACATAATGTTCCTTTGAGTAGACGGTCTGCCGTTTACAAAGTAAAACATATTCGTTGTGTTTATATTATCTAACCTCTTTTCATAAAGTGACTCTGAATTTCATTTCCACACTTCAGTGGTTCGTTGTAGTTTCAGTTCATGTTCTAAAGAAGGTACTTAATAGTTTAAAGTATTGTTCAGTTTATTGAAGCACGGTTATATGTTATTCTACGAGTGCCCCGAGAGCACAACGTGTATTTCTTGCACAATATATGAATTAAATTTGAGTGATACTTATAAAAAATAGTTTTGGTAGTATAGAGATCAATACAAACATGGTAGACATTCCGCAAGATTTCAGCCTCGACTTTCATTTTTAGAGATACTGTGGTGTTAAAGCTTGAAACCGAAATCGAAAGAGCTGTAATCTTTTGTGCCGTGTATTCAAATATTTACAAGTCACGACCTGTTTGGTGAGGGGTTGTACTTTGAACTGCTCAGCGTAGCCAACAGGTATCGCGTAAGCTATTGGAATTCGTTATAAATATTAAAAGACACATTCAACCCTGATAGCGATTCAAAGTATCATTACGCGATACAACTAATGCACACCATAAGCAATTGTTCATGAACGTACCTACATCAAACTACGACCTTTTTCCGACTGGAAGAGTCATTTCTTTCAATCAGAGGTAAGAAAAAGGAATGGTTAAATTTTAATAGAATATTAAGTATTTATATATTTCGAGTAATGGCGCGGGAAAAACTGCATTCCTATTTAAAATCATCTAAGTACAATACCCTCCATATGCCATTCATATGAACTGCATTTACAAACTGTATTTCAAATCCTTCCTTCAGTTATCTGAGTAGAGCTTTTATCATGCTATTATTAATTACGAAACTTTATTACCTAATTATGTTGTAAAATAACTTTAATATGCATTAACGTTGATTAGTTGTTAGTTGGATGAAGTTTTACCGCCCAGTTTCCACTATTGGTTCAAGTCGAGCCAGCCACAGCCTTTATTCCAGATGTGGCTCACTGGCTTGTTTTTCCTACTCCATTGTTTATGCGGAGCATCACGCACAACGGCAGTAGGTTCCGTTTTTAGAGTCTCTGGTATGACTCGACCTGGGAATCGAACCATAGCCTTCCAAGTGAGAGGCGGAATTTCGTTGAAGACATCTGCGTAAATCAATTGCATTAAATGAAACAGTGCTTAATTATTACCTTCATTCATAGCCTGAAAGATGTTTAGTTAGAAACAATGTTACGGAGGCCAGTTAGTACAAAAGTTTCAAAGGATATCTTTCTCTTTTATATTTTAAACAGGTCAAAACCAGGAATAAAATAATGACGAATTTAGACCTCCTTTTTTCGATAATTTTCCTGAACGGCTATTTGAAAGGTTTGTACATCAAACGTTCCTTTTATGTACAAAACACACAATATAATACATAATTATTATAACGAAGAAAGTAAATGTATCTTCATTTAAAAGTCATAAAGTTAGTGCCGTAAAAAGCTGAATTTTCTGCGAAAATGAATTAAGACTCTTATAATATTTTATTTTGTAAAGACGTAATTTCTTTTGTGTAGACTTATCTGCCCTCGATGAGAAGTGGCCAATAGTAGCCTTTGAACGTGGATCAGTAGCTCAAATTCCATGCATGGTAAGAGGCAAAACTAAAGCGTACTTCTGGAGGAGAGGCAGTTCATATAATAACAGCGAACATCTTGCTGCAAATGTCCATGGCGTAGCTGACGAATTTGCAAACTCTACTCAAGGAAAACTGACCGTTACTGCAAATGGATCTTTGTTTATATATGATATATCACCAGAAGACGATGACACATACTTTTGTCGGGTTGTAACACAGACTAGTGAATATTATGGTGGAGTCGTCATCTACTCACAAGGTGCCGTACCTTGCTCTTTCTCTTTCAAAACCCTCGGTATACTCATATATAAAGAATATAACTGTTTTGTCTCTTTGATTCCAGTTTCTTGTATGAAAGTTGAGAAAATAATATTACTCTTATAATTCTAAGCACAAACTTTACCACTATGCCTAATGTCAATCGTATTACAATTCCGTATTAAACCCATCTAATGTCCCATAGGGCTGTAACATTAGTCCTATCTTTCAACAACCGAGTATGCAAGAAGATGGTCGATAAAAATTCTCCTTCCTGTATAGCAGATTTAATTATTTGAAAGAAAGTTGTGTCATTTGAACTGCTTTAATCAATCCTGAGGTTTGGGGTAGGTAACTTGTTCTCTGAAATATTTTCTTCGTAGCTTAAAGGCGATCAACTGGACCGAACTACAATTTTTGTAGTAATCAAACAGAAATTATCAATTGGCACAGCTCTTTGACTGATAGCAAGTAAGAAATGCAGAATACTGTACCTCATATTACGCAGTATTTACTCTCCTGAGACTGTTTCGCTGCAATTGTGTCTGGGTGAGGTTGGGTATAATACAATTGTGGGAGGGGATTAAGGGTGTAGGTTAGGAGAATTGGAACTGTCTAAGAGTATGAAAGCTCTAAATATAAAATTAATCTTCTACATTTTTATCATCTTTGCTTTTTCAATCACAGCTTCATTTGACTCTTTCTTGTCCATTGAGGAATGTCAAGCACAGTTAAGTTGTACTGTATATCTTGAACCATCTTCAGAACATCGATTTACTTGTACTGCGAGGTATGTGTCCTCCATGGTTAATGTTAAATGGAGTGACAATAATGGAACTGTTATTGTGAGCTCGTCTGATTACCTGAAAAATACTGATGGATCCTACAACATTTCTGAAACAGTTGAACTAATATATGATGAGCCCACTACCCTTTCTTGTGAGGCTCTAAGTCCAGCGGCTGGTGGGGACTTCGTGCAAGTTAGATTGGAAACTGAGTCGGTATTAAAAAAAGGTAATAGAGAAATTTCATCTAAATCATAGACCTGTGGCCGAATCAGTTATCTTAATTTTGGACGGATTCCTTCTTCAACACGCTCTCCGTTCAAAACATTGCCATCATTAATGCCTTAAGCTGATTTCAATTTGCATTCATGATTTAAACGGAGCACAATGACCTACACCTTTAAGAAACACAATATGATTTCACATTTCTTAAACATACTTGACATTTCTTGCGTTTTAGGAAAAATCTTCTACATAGCTGATATGGTGTTACTGAGAATGAAGGTTAATCACATGAACTTCATCTACCACATTTTAATCTTAGCACAAAGATGCCCTTAAAGCAATTTTCTTTCTTGAATTTGCAGAACCTGCAGAAAAAATAGACGTATTCTTTGTGGCTTTTCTTGTTACCGTGATAGCAGCAATTATCACCATTGTCACGATTATTGCAGGTTTGATGTTTTCATTCGTTTGTCTGGCCAACACATATACAAACTTCATTTCGCCCGCAATTTCAAAGAAATGTAGTGCTTTCCAAATTTTTTATTTTTTTCATGTTATTTCAGTTTGCAAAAGATATGCATTGAAGAGGAACAGGAACAAAGAGTAAGTAGAATTTAATCGGAAAATATTAGGCAAAGACAACCTTTTTGCTACATCTGTCCTCTGCGCTGCATTTCTGTAAATATTTGAGGTGAAAGAGTGTACAGCATACGTGGAGCTGTGATGATGTAAATGCCACCAAAAATCGGCACATGTGTTATTGTCTTTTACGTCTAAGAAACTGATGTAGGTTCCTCTTTAAAACAAAACAAAACTTTCTTTTTTGCCTCACTCACGAAGCATTCTCCTTGACATTTGTTCAGATTTTTTGGAGTACTGCATATTGAAGGATGTTCCTTATTCTTTTACAGAAATACTGATGACGAGGAAGCTGTTGCTCTGAAGGTTTTTTTTTTTTTTGTTATTGTTAATGAACACAAAAATATATTCACCTTTGTGTTCAATTTTACATAAATGCAATGTATATAAGAAGATGGGTTTGATAAAATATATGCACACCATTAATTTATGTAATCATACTTATTTTTTTAATACGTTCGTTCCCTATCGTGAAAAATATGTCTTTATAAGTTTCCGCAAAAAAAAAAAAAAAAAAAAACAAATTGGCTCATCGAAGTCGAACCTCCTTCGACTGGTGCAGTTTATTTCTGACCTGTATTGGAGAGTTGTGGTTAAATCATTCAAACACCAAAATCTATTTAATAGAAAACATTTTACAAAATCAGCTTCTGATTCGGGACTTGGTTACCATCTTTCTGTCATTGCGAAAGAAAGCACGAGACACAAGGATTGAAACAGTTGAAAACAAACACCAAGGTGTCAAATTGCTGTGCTGATTTTGTTTGGATTGATAAAAACGTTAAAAGCAATACCTGATAAAAATTATTTGATAAATACGTTTCTCTTATTAAGGGTGTAAATTTTGTAAAATATTTTTATTATAACCACTTTGTATTCAAGAGAGAACACAAATTAGACTAAGCCAAAAGGAATTTCAAAGAAGGAGATAGAACGTACTGACTTGTTGAGAAAATACTTCGGACTTTTCTCTTTTTGCACAAGAAGTTTAACTCATACGTCTTTGCAATTATTATTTTTAGAGATCGGTCCTAGATGAGGTCACCGAACTGAAAGATAAACTTCAGGTAAGTCATTAATTTATTTTCAAAGCTTTCCGTTATCACTATCGTATAGGATAAATTATTATTTGAAAGCAATTTCTAAAACACATCGCTTTTGCAAATCATTTGTTTAAACACATGACTTGATGTCATGAAAAAAACTGCGTTAAATGTTATTACACGACTTCGATGTATGTGAATATATTTAGAGATCTTTGTCATTTATATTGTAGTAAGCACTGAAGATAAAGGTAACAAAGCTTAAAATGGAATCTTACACGTAAGATTACTCAAACATCTGTTCTAAATCTGCAGGAGGCTGAAGACAAAAATGCTGTGCTTTTCCAACAAAATAAGGTACTATTTATCTGCAGATGTTCTTGTTTGAAATGCCACTTGGCTCAATTGCGCATGTGAAATGAATCTATATATTATCATTAAATGAAATGGTATCATAATTTATTATTACGAACGACGGGAATGTATAAACACTACTTAAGTGTGTTTTTAGTGCGTGAAAGGATCTCGACAATCTGTTTTTAAGCATCTGATAATGTCATGGGTATCTAAATAGTCCTCTAGAATAAATATCAACATCATCGTGTAATTGTCATTCGTTATTTTTATGTCTTGGCTTGATGTTATGAGAGGATTAAGTCAAAGTAAGTAATTTTACGATTGTAATGCACATGAATATATTTGACGATCCTTGTACAATACACTGAATTATGATTTGGAAGATAAAGTTAGAAATGGCAAAATGATATTGACGCTAACTTAAAAACGTCTGTGTTAAATTTTCGGGATGCTGAACAGGAAAATGCTGCACTTGTCAAACACACTAAGGTAATTCTTTTTTAAAGATGTCGTTGTTTGAAATGTCACATGGTTTGATTGTACATGTATTAGACATTATCAATTATTTAAAAAAGAAATAAATAAAACCATTATTTATTACAACAAATTACGTAAAGGGTGGACAGTACATCCGTGCTGTCCTGTGTTTTGAGTCCATGATGAGGTCTGACGAATCTGTCTGTGAGAGTCTAATGCTGCGATCGATATCGAAATTGTCTTCTAGTACAAAAAACATCCCCTATGTCAGTCTGTAAAATCGCTTTTTAATATTTTAACTCATAGCTCTACGTCGAAAAAGGCTTACTTACATAAAATTACCAGGAATGAAATATATATGCATAATTTAATATGGATGTGTCGAAAAGAGATCTATGAACTTTGAAAGCTCGGTTGAATTTGCAGAAGTTTGAAGATAAACATTGTAAGGAAAAATAATCCAGAGACGATTTGCGTGCCCATTGCCGGATTGATTGACACTTGAAAAATACTTTCTTAATATATTAAAACAATAATAGGGTATAAAAAATAATGTGAAAAAATAAATGTTTCATTCAACTGCATAGCCTCTCTGAGTTCAAAGTTAGGTGTCAGTGTAGTCTCCAAGTCTACGTTTGAACACTATTTCAAAATCCAAGGTGAATTACATGCTAAAAGTGCAGACGTTTTTGCACAAGCTCGGGGTTGGATGGACCCCGAGAATCACAGTTCTCAGGGTATTGTTTTCCTATTACATTGTCCACCTGCGCTCCTGATGCCGCTGGCTTCCTTTAACTTGAAATAACCTTGTATTTTAAATCCGTGACAACGTTTGTTGGATCTGTGTATCTGACGGCGCATAATGATTTAGTTTATTTTTAGACCTCTTCATCGGAAAAAGTTATCTTTACTGATATTAATGTTTTTTACTCGTTAAGCTTTGGTACAGCGTGAATTTTCAATTGTGAAAATAAAACTCAATGAAAATACAAATGTCTGGGGTTTTGTGGAGGATTTTGGTGTCAAAACATTGCCAAATATTGCCTTCATCTCATAGCGATTAGGTCTCACGTGCTTAAATTCCAAAAGCAACGAACAAAAATCGATTGTAAAAGTGGTGCAAGAGTGATGGAAAGAAGTGAAGCTAAAGCTTTGAAAACAAGTTTCTTTCTAAAAAAAAAATTCCTTTTCCAGGAAATTCAGCATAAGGTGGATCACTCTCGAAAGAAAAAAAGGTACCTCAACTGTCTAAGACATTGCTTCATAAACCAGGTTTCTGTTGTACGAACATATCGGAAATGCTATCTTATTTTCTTTCAGTAGTTTATGATTACATATCCAATACATGTTACTTAGCATTTTTTCGTAGTTATTTTGGCACAAAGATATTTGATGTAGCCTTTTGAATCTTAACAATTTTTTTTTATCGTTTTGCAGGATTTGCACCTTGACTTAGAATTGTCGGAGAGAAAGTATCGCAGCGATCTCCCCAAAATAAAGGTTTGTTTTCGACTACTTTTTGATTGGTGCTGGGCATTTTGTTAGATCTCGCTACAAGTTAAAGTGTAAATAATGTTTTAAACTAACGCTAATACGTGCTAACGGCCAGCAGTCCCCCTTCCAACTAAAGAAGGGATAATTGTCCTGGATTTTGACGACAGAACAGGTTTCGGGTGCATAAAGAGTTTCCTCTAATTACACCTGGATGCGAAATTATATTTTCTATACCAATAGAAACACCCATGTAGATAACTGCTGTTTTATTGCTAAGCTGCATACTTAGTTGTGATCTAAATTAATGACATACCGGCAACATTAAGCAACATCAAAATCTAGCTTGGACAAACCAGGATAATCCTCTTACAAACAATTTTTGTGATAAATGTAAATCTGAAATATGTTATTTTCCGTTTAGTTTCCTTTGGTAGGATTCATAAATGTACAGAGGTTGACCTTTTTACACTTTCAGACCAGTTGTAAAGAGGAATTTACTAAAACACGTAGGCTAACATCGAATGTTTGTCCAATTCGAAATTAATCTAAGGCGACTCGAGCTTTAGGCTAAAGCTAAATTACTCACCGCTAGATTTGAGACTACTTTTTGCATGGATTCCTGTGACCACTTTCTATAGTAAAGCATTAAATCTTGAAAGAGGTGTTTACATGCCTCTACAGGTGGTAAGTGGCGTTTTTGACGGATTAAATTGGACGGATAATGCATATGTTTATAGCCCACGAACACTTAAACGTTTTCCTTTTTCGTTTATATACCTATTAGGAAAAACAAAAAGTATTTCTTCGCATCAAGCAGCAAGAAAACAACAGCTCAACCGTTCAAGGTACTGAAAAAGAAATGAAGCAATGGGTAAGTCATTCAGAGTTCTGGCATTCACTGTGTATTTAATTTTAAATAATGTTCCTCATTGTCCCTAATACCCACTTGTTTTTGCGTGGTTAATTATCATGGTTTACTTTATTATTGTTCAAAGTCTTTCCATTCCTTATTTTGCAGAGAGACCATTATAACTTTACAAAAATTTTCTTACAAGATGCAAATCAGGAAACGGTTTTCGCCGATACCAAAACTGCAGACATTATCCAGGTACTTTGTTGCCCTCTTCTCGTCCTTCCCTTGTTCAACGTATTCGGGGGTGTATTAACCTCTAGACGGTTCGAAGTAGAAAAGAATGGCACCTCTAAATGTCGTTGTAATGAACAACAGCAGTGATTTACCGTCTGTTGCATGAAGGTTACAAAATATTACCCTACAGTGTAAACCAATCTATTTTAGCCCATTGATTTATTCAAATCCAGGCTTAAAGAATATGTTATTTCTTTAATCAAAGGACACTATCGATGGCGGCCGAAATTTACTGATTTCTTTTGGAGGATCAAATAGCGGCCGCAGATATACAATGAGAGGCCAAGAAAATGCCGCAGGAATACAAGCAGCAACTGGACTTATTCCAAGAGCGGTTCATAAAATATTCGAAATTGTGAATGATTTGAAAAGTAAACAAATTGAGGTGAGATCAGTAAAATTATTTACCGATAATATTGCAATTTAAAAAAAACAACAACTTTCCTGTAGGGTTTTATTCAAAGTTGTCTTTTTTTAATATTGCTGAGCTATAGTGTCCAGTCATTTCTTACATAGGTGGGACCACATGAATCAAGGGTGATGCTACAGAACACATAGTGAATGTATGTAAGATTTTGTCGTCCTAACACATCGGGAAAAGACTTTGAGATTCATTCAAGTGTTACAACAACCTTTTTCCCTATTGAATGAGCTTCATAAGCAACCAATAACAACATGATACAGGAATTGAATAAAAACTGTTAAAAATGGCAGCGATGCAACAGAGAGTCTAATGTGTTTTATTGTTTTTGTCAATATAGGCTTTACAGACGTTTTTTCACAGTGTATAATATCCGACTGGTCAAACCAAAACAAAAAGATATATAATTTTCACAGCTCTAGTGTCTTCTTTGATTCCTTAGGTTTAGAATAAGCCAACGTCCGATGGTGTACAAGGGGTCGAAGTAATATTGTAATATCTGAACCTTTGAACCGGACATTTAAAATGACCACTGAGTTAATTTCTAATTCTGGTGGTGGGAAGCGGGCAGTTCATCATGCACGCCACTTACACCATCTTCTCACACTAATCGATCATTGACAGTTTAGAAAGACCTTACCATGTTTCAAAATGGGTTTAAGATTGACTTTAAGATTGATCGATTACTGCCATTGTCTTGGCAAAATCAAAACAGGGTTAGGAAAGTATACAACTCACAAATTGTGCATTTGATATCTTAATAAAAATAATTCATCCCTCCATGAATTTGTGGTTTGCTTGGCAAGTCTTTTTATTCCTGTTTTAGATTTTTGAGTTTAAATGGTGAGGTCTTCCTTCTTTCCAAATTCGGAGACAAAATTTCTTTTGTACATGTTTTGATATTTCATGTAATTTGAGTTTTTGACATTGACCAAACTTTTATCAGGAATTTCACCAAAACGATTGGCAACAAACATTATTTTAAATCACTCCCTTCAAATGTTTCCCCTTGTTTATCACACCACTAGCTCTGAACATTCACTTTTGGCAAATTTCCTCATCATAAACAAATATCTGTGAAGGAAGGTTTTAAAAAGTCTTTGCAGACTTGAAAAGTTGCTAAGTATCACGCATAACGAGGGAAGGTTAAAATTTTATTTGTACATGATCGCTCCCACTGAATCGTTAACAGAAGGCACGTTTGTTCTCGTTGAAATTTTGAGAATGCATCATTAGTCATAGTTTACCAAGGCATTGAAAAAATGAGAAGAATAGCAAGATAAACATTGAAAACAAACATAGCTCGAGAGAGCCTAAGGCTCGTTGTAGCTCCTGCGTAACGACTCCCAGTGAAAAAAGATGAATTTTTGTGGTCTCAATATCTCGCAAATTCAAAGGTGATCGTATGGTCTACAGTGTCTAATTTATCAAAGTTAATACTAACACAAGTAAATGATGTTTCGCTGAACATAACTTTCTGAACAAATTTTGTCATTATGATTGCGTTAGGAAAGTATTCGAAACAACTCTTTAAATATTTATACGTTTCATAAATTGTGTATCGTATATTTACTGCTTACGCTAATAACCCAAATATGGAATGATTTTATAAAACATTTTTATGAATGGCTTTTGTTAGAGTCCACTGAAATAAACGTTTTTTTTGCACAGGTTAAAGTTACAACAAGCCGCTTGAAGAGTTATAAAACAAATCAAGGTGACGTTTTAAATTTTATTGAACTAAGCTCTTTACATGCACAAGATAATGCCTTTTATGATGTTCAGGGACTGAAGGTCGAAAGGAAAGTTTACGAGGTCACTAATAGCAAAGAGGTAAGGTTTATACTTATATACTGACGACTAACTGGCGGACTTGTTAACTGGCTTACTGACTGGCTACTGACCGACTGAGGGACTTACTACCAACCGACCGGTTGACTGACAAACCAATTACAGGAAAATTGATCATCCTTTTTATTTAATGTGTAGTTTCAGGTTGCTGCGTTTTAAAATGTAGACAAAGTTCTAGTTTGAAATGCAATTTTAAAATAAGATCAGCTTTAGGCGATTTGAAGCCCTTTACTTCCTTCAGAAAAGTCTCCCCAAAATTGCTTTGGAAAGTCAACAAAATCTTGAAAGCCGGTCCTTATTTTCTTTGTAAATATTTTTAAAGATAGCTATAACATATGCTCGTTTCAAACAAAAGTTAAAGCAAGGAATCGCTAATCAGTAAAAAGCCTTTTGTGCATGAGTTTTCGGAAACATTTAAGATTTATTATTAAAAATTAAGCTGATTCGATCCGCATGTGAGGTTTGTAAAAGTGATCGAACCTATTCGTTCACCTCAGCCATGTCGTCCAAGCGTATCTGTGAATAAATGTAATACTAAAATATGTTAAACGATTCCCTACAAATAATTGTTGTACTTTAAATAATAGTAATGTTTTAACATGCGTTTGAACTTCAGGTTCTGGAACTTTTGTGGACAGAGCCCCAAGAGGAGGAAGTTAAAGACAGAACAGAAATGTGCGATTTACTGCAAATTTATATCGAGACCTTAAAAGACTGCAAGTCTATATCCACAGGTGAAAATAATGAGATGATGCTCTGAAAGTGTAACACTTTTACGATTGTATCTAAATGTGAAACGGTCGCTTTAACAAGTAGGAATATAACAACCACCATAACGATAATTTTTAAGTCCATAAAATAAAACTGAATTATTTAAACTGCAATTAAAAAAACTGCAATTATTGTAGAGAGGCAATAGTAATCAAAATTTTAAATTACAAACGACGTCAGGAGGAGTGGTATAAAGAACTTCAACATTATTGAAGTATTGGATTGTTGTTTTACATGTTTTTTTTTTTTTTTACAGGAAGTGTATCCTTTGTAATTTTCAGTACAGAGGAGGCTACCAGACAATTGACAGGACAACAAGCTGGCAATCGTTCTGTACGACCTCTTCTGGAACCGTTCCTTAAAGAAGATAATTGTAATATGTAAGAACAACCTCTTCATTTTCAGTGATTTCGGTAGCACATTTACCTTTTGCACTCCTTAAATTTGAAAATGAAGGTCTATCATTTTGAAATTTTCTAGAGAAACTGGCACAAAGAATCTCAACTTAGCCATCGGTATTTCACTAATACGTTTTTGAAAATGTGTTAATAAAAGGTGAAAGGCTAAAATGTCATTTGAACGAAAAGGTTACACACACGTTTGGAAACAAGAAATTGAAAAATCTACTTAAAAAGTACAAACTGTTTTGCTTGATAGCTTCATATGATCGTAGGAGGTGTTTAAAGAAGTTGCTGCTATTACATTCAGTTTATAGATTATAGCGTTTTCTAAAGTAATGCTTTGTATTTAGTATGGAAGAAGGGTTGTTCCTGTAGACACAACTGTAAACCAGAGGTTATTTGAGAGGAATAAAAGGTTACAGCAATCGATGTCCATGCTCTTTTCTTTTATTACGGGTTTCATGTCTTTGGGTTTTAAAATTCTTTTCCTTCATTCCAGAGTTATCTTATCAAACGTTGCGATGGACAGGCTTGACGAGGCAAAAACGACTTTGCACACAGTTTCAAAGGTAAAAATGTTTTATTCTACCTGATTATCTCCATGCTGTATATAAACACAGTTTCAACAGACTATATATGCCATTAAATTTTCCTTTGGCATCTTCTTTTGCAGCTAAAAATTGGAGGAAAGATAACTTCAGAGAAGCAAACTGGGTAACATTCGAAAACTGCAAACTTCCAAACATGTTTAATAGTACGTACAGATACAAGAAACGTAAATTGTTTAGCTCCCCATTCGGGATGCTTTTTATTCTAATCAAAATTCACTAAAACACCGATGTCCTCAACAATAATCTGTTCAGGTTTGATTTTTTTACATTTCTGCCTAGTATACCCTACAAAAATCAAGTTTAGCAATCAAACACTTATTCTTTTTAACTGTGCATACGTATAACTATTAAAAATGGCTTGCTAATTAATGAAGTTGATTTATGTAAAAGGATATTCAACGAACAAGACGCGTGTGATTCGCATTTAAAAATGTTAAAAATTGGCTCAACAAGTGTTTAGGATAATGTCTCATTCCTAACCACACCACATTCGTAGATAGTGCAATAAGAAAAGATTCATAAATATTTTAAGGAATTAAACTAAGTGTCATTATTTTTATCTGCGATTGATATTTGTCAGTTTTTGAAAAAAGTATTCATGAAGTTCGATTTATATTTGACTGTGCTGTTATGATGTGTTGCTAGTGTTGTTTACTGGTTTATAGGGTTTAAAGTGTCCTCACCTGCTGCTCTCAAGTATTGGCTCTCTCAGGGCCCCTTACATCTCTTCGTGGTTAAAGACGATCCGATACTTTTCCCGCATGAATGAATCGTTTCTGTTTGGAAAATGGCACTTGTAATTAATTAAAGAGGCCGGATTCTCATTGAGTTCCCTTTTATAGTGGATCTCGTTTGAAAGTTTCTTCATATTTGACTTCCGGTATGTGAAGTATTCCTTTATTGAGTTTAGGATCTCACACAGATTATCTTACTTGCAAAGAAAGAATGTTTTACTACGTTAAAAAGTGTCGAATCTCTTACTGTTTAGCTTGTAAAGTACGGGGTGCAAGTTTATAATATGAAGTTACCAGTAAGGTGGTTTTAGTATAGTTACCGAAGAGTATATATGTGTCATCTCAAAAGCTCGTGAATAGGTAATTTTCCAGATATTAGTTATTTAAGAACTTCCAAATCCGAAGATGAACTTTAATACAAGTTAAAGTGGAATAAATTTACCTTTCAAACTGATAAAATGAGCAATGTGTAGATGGAACATAATGCAGAGTGACCTCCAGTATTTACTTACAATTATTTTTCAGACCACTGAAGACCCAGAAAAACTCACACCATTTGAAACCCTTCTTTATGATATTTTGTTTAAGTTCAGTTATAGATAAAATGCGGCCATGTATTAACGATGTACTAGTCACTGTGGTAATCTGGAAATATGCAGACAACAGAATCATAAAAGTGGGAGAGGGGGGAAATGTCTAGCAATGGAAAATATGGGGGCATATCAGGGGATAGGATCACCTTTACCTTGCTTTAGCAAATGGGGCACAAGCCTAATCAGGTATCTCGTTAGATTTTATAGGAAGACGGTATCTTTATGGTCTGGGATTTTAGCACATCGTTGAGAGAAAAGTTATGTCACAGGTTAGGTATTATTCGAATCAGGATCAGAGAATGCCTGGTGACAGAAGTTCGGGCAGGACTTACCCCCTTGCTGCCGTCGCTGATAACAAGTGATTATGATTGGTGTTCGAACTCTTTGAAAGATGTAATAATTACAATTCCCATTTCAACTGATGACAGTTAGCTCTAAATAAAAAGGATTAACTAATCTCTTCAGACACTGCCACATTCAAAAGAAGTGATCCCGGTGCATTTACATTTATTGCTCTTTGAGAAAAGCAGTTTTTTTTTATTGACATAGTAACATGGTGTATTTTAACGGTCTTATTACTCATTCATGTTTACAAAAACGTCAATAGTAGGAACAAACTTTTGTTTAATACACATATTACACTGTATCCTTGCATTTATTTCATCTAATAGTTAATGAACGGATCAGGATTTTGGCTATATTTTAATCGTCGTTCTGCATTATTTGGGAAAATGTAGAGATTATTTAGAACAGCTGTTGTATTCAATTTTTCTACCGACTATGCAAGAGACATCGGGATTCAGCCATCTGCTTGCAAATAAAATAATACAAGTCAACTAATTAGTACGCTTCGAATTACGATATTTTTTGTGGTGTTTCTGGTAGTTTGTTTTCAGATTGTCAGCGACGTAAGTAGTCCAACTTTGAATCTGTTGACGATTGTTGTCAACTGAGTAGTACTAAATTCTTTTGTGTAATATTTACGCTATAAGTATATGCGCTACTGGAGAATTCAATTTTAGGGGACTGGGGCAATTTGTGTGCAGAAATTGCAACTAAGGTATTTTCTACTTCGAGTCACTGCAAATTAGATTAACAGTCTACATCCTTCTAATCTGTTTAATGTCATTTGTGGGTGCCATCTGAGTTCAAAAATGTGATTTTGGAAAATCTTGAGTGTTGTGTATTGAAGTTGTTAAAGGAGGTGGCCGAGTTAAATCTGTGGGAACGATCAATACCTATTTGTAATAACGATAGGACTGAGCACATAAACACAAGAGATGGAAGCCTACATCAGGTTAATATACAGTGTTGATTTACAGTGATAATATACAGGACAAAATCTTACCCTTGGATACTAAACTTGATGGGATAATAGAACAATTGAGTAAACTTCAGTTCTGTCCAGCTGAGTTATCTAAGAGGTACGAAAGAATGACGGAAATGGAGATTTGGCGGAATCCGCGGATTTTTTTGGATGATGTTGTTGCAAAGGTTTAAGAAAGGGTTAAAAGCAAAGCTGATACGACGGATGTAGATGCTGTGAATGTAAAGTTTAGTAATTGTGTCAAGGCATCACAGGCTAAGTTGGAAGACGTGGAAAATTTATCTAAAAGAAATAATCTCGTTTTTCTTGTGATACCCGAGGGGAGAAAGAGTGAATTAACCTGTGAATATATAATCAAACATATCATTCTGAAACCAATAAAGGGGTTAAATGTTGCCCATGCATATTTGTTCCCTCCCATTTGACAGGATCATAAACTCAGCTTCCGCCCTGAAGACAAAAAATTATAAAGGGTAATAAATTTTGGTAACAGACGATGTTACCCACATTGTTCATGAATTGCGTAAAGCTCTACGAAAGCACATCCCAGTAATTAGGAAAAGAATGGGGTGTGAAAGTTTTCGTACGTGCCTGGTCAGTCCTTACCTGTCCAATTATTGCTAACATGGATGGCACCAGTCGAAAGCTCGGCAGCAGCGACATTTCTCAAATGTGACGTTGCTAACACTGCTAATGCTGCAAGGTAAACAGGTAGTGCCCGATTCCATTCAGAAGCGAGTTCGGTGGTTACTTTTTTTTCCCCTCCGTCATCGCATGGATTTGTTCCTCAATGTTTGCGTTCATGTTTGTGTGTTATTCGTCTTAAAAGTATTTTCTTGGCTTCCACAAATCAACAGCATCAAATTGTCCCCAAGTCAAGGTAAATTGTTACGAACTACTTTTTATAACAATGAAATTTGATAATAAAATACTATTTTTCAAATCGTCGCGTCTTGGAGACGTACAAAAACAATCAGATGTTTCTGATTACCTCGAAAGTACTAATAGTCATATTTTTTGTCTCTTAGATGTTCATTTGTCCACTTCGATCAAATTAAAAGTAGTTTGTTACTAAGGATAAGGGTCATGATTGTTATATTTCTCCAAGTACATCACACCCATGATAGATTGCCATACTCATGAAAACAATTTTTGACTTTTTTATCAATCAGATTTAATGTGATAATGGTGGAAATCATATTCATAAACTTGTGTCCACATGCATAGGTTAATGCACTGTGACATTAATCGCTATATATGGTCCGAACTCGGACACTCCTTTTTTTCCATGATTCTTTGGAAGGCGTTCAATACGTTGCATTGTATTATAGTGCGGCGTTGGAATAAATGTGTTGCTCAACCCAGTGTTAGATACGTTTAACAACCTGCATGGTAATAATCCGAAAGGAAGTCATGCTCTTCTGAATTTAATGAATGAGTTAAGTTTGACTGATGTTTGGCGTGTGAAAAATTCCACCGTTAAAGGATTTACTTGGAGCCAAAACACACCTATTATCAAGAGTCGTTTGAATTTTTCTAGAATGGTTTCCAGATCTATCTAGGACTGTTGATGATTCCTTAGTATTTTATGGGTAAAGGTCTAATCATTCTTTCATAAGGACCCTTTTAAGCCACATAATATTATTACAAGTAAAAGCCTCTGGAAATTTAACAATGCCCTTTTAAAGGACGCAAGTTACATTAGAGCTGTTTACAGTGAGGAAGGTAACCGCTTTTGGAGCAAAATAAGGTTTCCCCATATCGAGGGATAGGTTCAATTAGATGGAGTTTCACGACCCATTTTCAAACCAGGCCGAGGGGAAATTTGCTTGTCTCATCTATATGAATACTTTTCAGCACTTAGTGTTTACGTCTTGACAGGCGTCGATTTGTTTAACAAATGTGTATGTATTAAAATATGAGATCATAGTTAAGACTTAAGGGTGAAACCACAAGGGACCTTCAACAACGGATGTACAACACAAAGCCGGCACTATCCACTTGCACACCATTATGTGGAAAACAGTGCAAGACTTACCGCTGAGTTGAGTCTATAACTTTAACTTAAGACATGGACGAAGCAAAATTGCTCGATATCTCCAAATCAACGATATCTGAAATCAATGAAGAATCAAAGATGAATAAATGTTTTTATTCCTCTACCATAGATTTGGATGTGTCCGTTTCACAAAAATTCCTACCGTAGATTTTACTCGGTATAATTTATTTTCGGGAAGGGTATCCCACAGTTCTTGCCATTTTTATTTTATTAGGAGTCATATATGATGTTACGGCCGTAGTTAGTGTGAGACAAGTAGATGTTGGTGACGTCCTTTTATAGGGCATCTTTAGCAAATGGTTCGATTCTTTCGTTTTCTCGTATGTCAGGGTGATTACGGACCCACCCAAGCACAACTAACTTTTGATTTCCCCGATAGCGATTATTGCCTGAACTGATTAAGGTAACATTGCTGACACCATTTCTGACTATGTTGTACCAACCATGCGTTACGGTACATCTCGAGTGAAAAGTAGTAACATTTAGTTTAATGGTAATGAAAAACTGTGTTTTGAAACGTTGCTTTTAAAAATTCGTGGAAAATCAATTTTTTAATTCATTCTTAACTCATTAGCCTAACTAGAAACGTGAACAGCATTGAAAGAGAACTGTTTCTTTTGAGAGGAATCTAACGTTGAAAAGTTGCTTATGAAGGGACCGTAGCGTTGCTTGACCATATTGAAATATGAGCTTGAAACTTTACGGACAATTACGCTTTTGTACTTAGTTGTATTTATCAAGTTCAACTCAAAGATATTCAACAAACAAATATTCATTTACATGCACATCATTCACTGATGCTACAAATTCTGTACAACTTATCAAAAAGATCGCTTTTAAGAGCAACACAATTTACAATATGATACAACTCACTACAGCAAGATGTGATTACGTTGAATTTAGAACAGACAGGGGCGTTTCACTCTTAGCAAAACCTTCAATTAATAGAAGGAAACAATGTGATTCTAAGTAATATTGTTTAATTTGCAATTGTAAATGAAATGCTTTCAACGTAATATGCAAAAAATATATATATAGGATGGTTCAGTTGGAATTTGAAGCCTAAAAAGAAATCGCTTTTTGTGGGGAAAAACTGCTCCCCAAGAAGAAAATTTTCATCGTCTAAAAGAGGTGAAGGGACAACTCCAAAGAGATGATCGAGTATTTCTGACGCTTATATACAAAAAAGAGGTTATTCGTTCCCAAATTACGATGTAGAAAACGGAATTTAAAATATACATAACTTAACTGTCATTAAGTGTATAAGAACAATTCTGAAAATGAGTTCCAAATTAATTCACTAAACTGACACCTAAATTCCACTTTTCAATGACAGTTGGGCGACATGTAATTTTTTTTATTTAATTAATAAGAGCTAACTTTGAAACTTTTTTACCAGAGATTAACTTAAGGGGACTATCGTAGTTACAACATACTTGCAAAAAAATTTACTTCCCAGTTGCTTGGGACAGCGGCTTGTATACTATATATTTGGTGAAAGGAAAACGAGTCACCCCGTACCTGTTACAAAAGGAAGTATATGCAAATGTTGAGCGCCATCTTTCGCAAAAAGGTCTGTCACGAAATTAACTCCTGCTTGGTGTCAGTCAGACAGTCCATCCCGCTTTTTATGCTACAAATCCGTTTGCATTACATCTGTAGTCAGTGAGCCATCTTGAAACACAATGCATGATGGTATCACTGCTAAACAAGATCCAACACAATGTTATGCTTTGGGCGTGCACTTACCTTAAGTGAGACGAATGTATGTACATATAATGCATGAAAAAACAGAACGAAGACACTGTCTCCTGTATAGCATTCTCAGTTAGATAGAAGGAAGACAAGAAATGTAACACTTTATTTTGGAAAAATTATTTGTTCTCTCTCATTTCAAAATATTTTTACCTTGGTGATGGGAAATGTGAAATTTGAAACTTCGCAAGTGAGTTCTCGCTCCTTCAGTTTTCTCGAAAAGTTAATGACGAAGACTCTAGCCAAAAGTCACTCCCTGAAAACCGCTCTCTACTATCTAGGAGTTTTTTTTTTTAATTATTAACTCTCTATTTTCCTTCAATTGCCAAAAGATACTCAATAACGTAATGTTATGAATAAGAAATATTGACATTTTTCACCGGTGTCCGTTTCCGCTCTGCCCAGGCCAGCTCCACTACGGTCTCCCAAAATGCATACCACCTCGATCTCTAAAGGTGTAAAGATTGTACAATAACGGTCACAAATGTGAGATCTGTTTCCCGACTGCAAAGTAACCTTTCGACCCTTAAAAATTATAGTCTGCCCACGCAGTACAAATGTTTCGAATGACCTCGTCCGGAATATATATTCTTTCCACGAAAGTTACAACTAAACAAGAAATTATCACCATAATTTTCAAGATGTAGGTCAGCTTTTACTGCAAGTAGTTTTCAAAGGCAAGATGAAACTACGGATGTCATACTTAGGCGGCCTCAACAATTAATTTGATTATACATAGTTTTAAGCTTAATCTTATCAGGGGTCCCACCCCATGCAAAATGGAAGATGTACGTTTCTTCTTGGAACAATGTAACAGGTGTATCGGGGACTAATTCGAATTAAAAAAAAAAGAAAATAAAAATAACTAGGATATGGCAACGGACTTACAATGAAGTTTCTTCCAATAGCAGTAAGTTCCAGAGTAGACCGGATTCCGACTTATTTTTACGTTTAAAGAGCTTGTGGAAACAGTTGAGTCTAAATGAATCGTTTTCGTTATGAGACAAAAAAGATACCCAAGTATTTTATAGAGCCGGAACTGAGTAAAAAGCTAAAATCCGAAAGATGAACAGGTTTGTTCGTAACAATAGGGTTCAGAGGGAAAAGATGGAAGTTTGTATTTTTGATGTGAAGACTAGACGCATTTTTGAAGCCCTCAAGTATAGATCTCATTTCATTAAACGTACTATCCCTTCCATTAAGAAAAAATGTATCTTGGGCATAGCTTAACAATTTATACTCCGATACCGAAATTCAATATTTGTGATTTCTTGTTTAAAAACTTAACACAAAGTATGAGTCAATAAATATGGGCTCAGCGGTCAATTTTGTCTTACACCTCTTCGAACAAGAAAAAGTTCGGTAGAGAATATCCATTGTTGCAAACACATTTTATTAAATGTAGGAATCCATGTTTTCAAATCATAACAAAAAATGAAAAAAAAAAAAAAAGAAACAAGAGAAATTATTATTTAATTCCAAGGTTCACTATCCAAAGCCTTTTCGAAGTCTACAAAAAAAGGAAAACAACAATATTCTGGACAGAAGAATAATCGATCAGATCAAGTAAGAATCTTTTATTATCGCCGATGAAACGGTTAGTAATAAAACCAGACGGATGAGGACCAATTATATTGACACTGGTACTGGTATGATATTGGTCTATGTATGATGTTAATGATCTTTGTAACTCTACTTGCAATAGCTTTTGTGGCAATCTTATAACACGTATTCAAATGAGGGTAATTCGGCAGCCATTCGAAAAACAGAGGTTTTAACCAGGTTTCGGTAATAAAGTGATGACACCACGCCTTTGTTCATTAGCCACATATCGAACCATAAACACATTGTTAAGTGAATCAACAACCAGCTGCTCTATAACAGACCAGGGAGTGGGAGTTGCAACTCCCTGAACAGACCCAACATTTCTTGTAGAAATCTACCGACAGCCCATCACTGTCCATTGATCTGGCATTACTCATAGAAGAAAGTGATGTTTAACACTTCTGAGAAGATAGTTGACCTTAGCATAGCTAAATGTCAACATCATAATCAAACTGAGTAAGCCTGGCAAAAAGGATGACTTTCAATACTTCAAATCATAAAAATTAAAAGGGTAAGTATGAATTCCCTTAATCAAATTGGCATTATCACTAAAAGTTTCATTGTCATCAGCTTAAAGGTTGATTATAAGATTGTGAGCTCAATGGAGACTCTAGAAATAAAAAAAAAATATTTAAAGCTCTTTTCTCCCTTTTCCCCAGCAAGCTCTTGATCACACAGTGATGTCCTTTAATAATTATACTTTTAGAAAAGAGTTTTAGTTATTCCGGCAATATAAAACTTACTGTTACTTTCTAAACAATCATCAGAGATACACGCATGTCCTAGGTTAGAAATGCCATTCAAGAGAGTGCGTTTAAAGCAAAGCATCCGTTGCGCCTTTTTCATACGGAAAATGATGAATTCTTTCCGGACAGTATACTCAATTCTTTCAAACCTGAAAGCGAGATCGAAGGAAATTGCTGACCGGCATTCTGATGTAACAATACTGTCAATAAGTTGAATATTAGCAGAATTAGACAGCAATGAATGGTTAAGTTCCAGTTTCCTCTCCCTCTAGGAAGCTTTTGAAGGGAGGCCTTTAAAATATCAGCAGAATAATTATATGGCACAGAGGGCTGTATGAAAAAATCAGTGACTTTACCGACAATACTACGAGAAATAAGAAAAAAAAAACAAATCAAATCTGCAATAGACGTTGTTGAGACTCAATGTAAATGTCTTGTATAGAGCGTTCCTTTCCCTCCAGACATCAGCCAGGTCATTGACCTAGATAAAAGATTAGCACTGCCTTCCAGCTCTCAAGCTAAATACGAGGAATTCTCCACGTTCGTCTAGATCAAGTTAAGACACAGACTTTAAGTCACCACTAGGTATAACTTTAATGATATCATGATATCATAAAAAGAAGGTATGATATAATACAAACTGGGATCATCAATGTTAGGACCATAAACATTTACCAAGGTGAGGATAATATAACAGTAAATTATATAAAGAATGACGTATCGACCACTTGGGTCGAAAAGGACTTATTAACGTTGCAGTATATTGCAGGTTTTAAAAGGACTGCCACACCCCTACTGGAGTTTGATCAAAGAGAAACCTCAAGTTAGTCTTCCCCATTCCTTGCTCTGACGAGATTCGTTCTCTGGCAAGCTATGGCTTTTCTTGAATAAAAACAATTTCTTATCTATATCGATGTAAAAATGCAGACTGTTCCCTTCGTTTGGGATAATTCCCCAGTTCCCTCATATTTTGCGTAAAAATTTTTTGTCATCAGAATTGCTCATAACAAAGTTTTCGGAACAATAGGACTAAATGAACCACCATAGCGTTGTTTTGGGGTTCTAGAGTTCGGCTAAAACGCTTTGGTAATTAGATCAATCTTGATTATTAGACGATCTCAGTGTAAAAGATGATATAAACAGATTCCAAATTAATTTCTAAGAACATTTTATTCTTGATTCCTCTTCTTTCACTCACAATTATTGCTACAGATTAGATTAATTAATTTTGACAGCTGGCGTTCTCAAGTACGACTGCACAGAAAACGGGTAAATTGATGAAACCTCATGACAACTGAAAATGACCTTCGAGATTGTATATGAAATCTCTAAACAACAATAGAACCATCTGCCGCACAGCAACACACCAACCATCTGTCTCTTGCCATGGTAACAACGTCATATTCGTGGCAGTAATAGTTCTCAGTCTTGAGCTTCTGCTAAAAGAAAAGGGCTGTTCATCAATTCGTATCCATATGCCAAGGAGAAACGTAATTTTGAAAATCATCGACGTTAAAGCATGATTGGTTCACCAAAGCTGTGCAGCCAGGTTTTCATTATGAATACTTTATCTTTGTAAGATAATCATTGGACCAAAGTATGCGGGGGACTATTAGCAGAAATTCTTTCATCCCTGTGGCATCTCTCAACAGAAATTTGTTGTGCATGTGCAAACTTCGGAAGAACCGTTGTAGAACAAACGTCCTCACAAACCCCGTTTGGAGATTCTGAAATCCAAATAATAGGAAAGTCGCAAAGATATTGGCTACTGTCTAGACCTCAGAGAAAAGTGCTAACCCTGTCTGTCAAAGATTTGATCTTGGAGTTAATGCCATATATATAGACCTCACATGCACTGATTCTGCTAGCCCGAAGTGCAATACGTTTCCTCCAGTCGTTTTCAAGGTTTTAAGGCTATCTTTCAATTCATCAACAACTCTGTCGCCCACAGTTTGAAAGCCTTCCATGGCAGTTCGACAATCACCCCCACCGCGGGTTTCACTTAACTCCTTATCATGAGATGCTGCAAAAGTAAAAATAAACATTTGATAATGCCCCATTCACTTTAGGATCCACCAAGCTGTCCTTTACTTTCAGACATTATGGAAAATCTTCGTAAGGATGTCAGAAATGCAAAAACGGACGAACATTTTCGCCAAGTATTTTAAAAAGGCCAAATTTCAGAAAACCCAGCGACCTGAAACACGACGTTGCTTTAAGTGTGTTCAAACGAAAACCTACATATGCATGAAGTAAATGCGAGACGTTTTCTCCTTCAGCAGTTTACCCTATATGACGGACAATAACATTAAGGAGAGATTTATTTAGATGATGAGCTCAATGGGTTGAGGAGGGGGAGAAGCCGTCTTAACGTTTTCTTTTCTTGGAAAAACGGAATTTCTTGAACGAATAAATTTCTCCTATCGAAATGATGGCAAAAAAGACATTTGTGAAAATAATGATATTTAGCCGCCGGGAAGTTTACGATTTCTTTAGAACATTTACAGTTCTCCGGATACCATCCTCTCTAAGGTTAATCTTAACAAGGTCTTCACTCATTTTGTACAGCTCATATCAATTTTGCTGTCTTGTACTCTGAAGGAACCCAATACTTATGATGAAGTTTACGAAAGTTTGAAGAGTATGAAAAATAGTAAATCTCCAGTACCAGACTGGTTCACAGTAGAAATCTGCCCAAAATTTTCTTGGAAAAGTCGGTCCTTTCCTGGTTCATTTACTAAAATAAAGCAAGACGCATGCTTATTATCAATAACACAAAGGCATGGCATGATTTCGTCAATATCAAAGGTTAATAAAATTCGTAAGTCTTTTAATAATCGGAGACACATTTCTCTTATCAATGTTTCCTATGAACTTGCCCCAACTTTCAACTTGTATTGCTAACCGTTCAAAAACTGTGCTACCACTAAATTGAACATGATTAATGCGGGTTTTTGAAAAAGCGGTAAATTGGTATTTGTATTTGTGATCTGTTTAATATAATGTGTACTTTCTACATTGAAAACACTGCCCGTTTACTGTTTGTCATTGATTCTAAAAAGTTCTTGATTCACACTCATTTATTTTTCGAAAAGTTGTTAAGACCTTTTAACTTAGGGTCACCTAGGTTTAGACCTTTTTATAAGTGTGCTTCTTCTTAAAAACGTTTTCCCATCACGTTCATTCCCTAGTCAAAGAGGTTGTGAACAAGAGGACCTGTTATCACCTTATCGCTTTATTTGATGTACTCAGCTTTTGAATGTAATGGTTTATAAGGATAATTTCTTTCGTGGTATTAATCAATTTCTAGTTTTAAATGGTGTCCTTTTTTCTTCTTTAGGGCATCAGGAAAAACAAAACGAAACATTGCCATGTTTGAAAACTATTTCAAAGTTCTGGTTTGGCCACTAAAGAATGTATAACCATGTAATGATACCTACGCTCGCAGACTGACTTTTATTGAAGAAAGTGTAAATTATCCATTCCATGAGATAAAGAGATTATGTTTTCGAGAAAAAACTCATCCTGAAACAGACTGAGTGACAAAATATCTGAAGATAACCAGTGATTTATTAAAATGATCCTTGTCCATGATCGAAGACATTCAAGTAGTACATTTAAATCAACATGTTTGGTGAAGGAAGTCGTTGGTTGCATGTTCATTTCAATATAATAACAGATACCTTTCTTCTCATTTTTAAGTTGGTAAATTAAACGGATAGTTCAGATAAAGCTAAGCCAATTTCTCGTCTATTGCCTCTTTCGCGTCTTTTTCCTTGGATGCCCCTGAAAGACATAGGTGGTAATTGAACTTCATTCTTTTTAAGGTGAGTTCATGATGTGCTTCTTTTGATGAGCTGATTAACATTATTTGTCTACAAAAGCAAGAAGTTTCTTTAAACAAGGCAATACAAAAATAGCATATAAACTCGAAAAGTACATTTTGCATCCAATGCACAGAATTCTTTCAACATAACTATAAAGTAATAAGAAAATAATAAAGTTGCCGTGTTCTTTCCGGAATGGATTTTAAGAAAGCAAGTACAAGTATCTACTCATAAATTTGGGAATACCACTTTAGAAACAGTAAATTTAATCAAAAACAGACAAACTTCCAATTGAATATACATTCTTTGGATTGACAAAATGCCGTATGTGGTAACACAATATCTCATGGTGTTCATTAGGAAACGCATTGACCGGATTTCTTCAATGTAAGGGTGTTTTGGAGTGTAACATGGTAAAATTAGAAGGCGAGGGTTTGAAAATAAATTCTCGGATAACTTTAAGACGTTTTTAGTAAATTTTACATGAATTAATTGTTTGGTAATTATTGTAATTTTTTGTAAGTAAAGCTTGGATCACGTTTGAGGATTTCAACAAGAAAACCCCTCTGACTGTAAGTCTGCTCATTACCTTACATTCTTTTCTGATGGAAAACTTAGCATTTGTAAATTTAAGGCACAAGTTTCTGATTTTTTTTAAACCGACTGACATAAGTGCTACATTTTAGAAAATGTATGAAAATTGCTTCACTTTTTTAAAAATTAATAACAATAGAAGAAAGAAGGGTACAGCCCCTTGGATCAATCACGGTGTGTTTAAAACAATTTAAAGCAAAGAAAAACTGTATAGAAAGTATTTGAAAGTCCCGACCCCAGAAAACAGTCCCAGGTAGAGGACCTATAGAAATAAACTGAACCATGTTATCAGGATTATGAAAAAATATTTTTTTTTATCAAAAGTTTGCTTATTGTAAAAACGATTACAAAGAGACTTGGAAACTAATCAATGAGCCTAAGGGGGGAGGGGCGTCCTCATATCCCGACAGCTTCAAGAAAGGTGACCATACTATCACCGGCTCAAGAGACATTGCTGATGAGTTCAACAACGTTTTGGTTAAACTTGGACCCTTTTTTGGCCGAGAAGACTCCAACTGCTTCTTTCGATTAATGCTGTTTGGGACGTTCTTTTCCTCATCCCTCTTTCTTCTCCCAGTAACTGAGCATGAAGTTGCCAAAATTTTCTATGCGTCCCCTAATCCCAGAAAATGGGCTGGGTTTGATAACATCCGTCCAAAATCGTGCTACAGGTCATCCCTTATATTCTACTACCACTCATTCATATGTTTAATACTTCTTTTGAGACTGGTACTTTCCCTGAGCAATTGAATGAAGCCAAGGTCTTCCCTATCTTTAAGAAAGGAAAAGCCGATTCTCTCCGTAATTAAAAAGCCTACACTTTCCGTAATTATCGTCCTATATCTACATTACTTTGTTTTCCGAAAATTCTGGAATGACTCATGTTTGATCGACTCTTGTGTAGTAAAACAAAGCATATTAGTTGACTTTCTGTATGGTTTTCTTTATGAATATTCCACAGAATTAGCGCTTGCTGGTGTTGTGGATAAACTCTTTTCTGCCGGTCAACGTAAACAAAATTCTGTTGGTGTTCTTCTTGACCTGTCTAAAGTTTTCGACACTAAAGACCATGCTAAACTCCTTCCAAAACTATCACTTTATGGTGTAAGATGAAATGCTTAGCTTCGAATGAAAAGTTACGTAACTTGAAAACAACGATTCAATGCGTTTAATTATGTGCATTCCAGATCTCTTTGAGTCACATGTGGGGTTTCTTAAGGGCCCGTTGTAGGGCCTTTACTCTTTTTACTGTCTACGTTAATAATACATATGTCTCTAAGTCCTATTCCTTAGTACTTTTTGCAGAAGACACCAATATCTTCTTCCAGACAGTAATAGCAACTTAGAGGAAATTGTAAATAAAGATCTCTGCAAGTTTTTCAAATGGTTTGTATCGAACAAATTGTCACTGAACGTTGATAAAACCAATTTTGTGGTGTTTAGCAGACTTAGAAATAATTGCAGCTTCGGTATTGGTATAAATAACAAGACCCTACTGAAAGTTCACTCTACAAAACTCTTAGGCGTACACATTGACCATACGCTCTTATGGAAAGATCATGTAATGTATGCCACAGGTCAAATTGGTCAAAAGGTGAAGGCGTCTTATTGAAATAGAAATTTACTTTACCTCAAAAAGCCCCGAGTTTAATTTACTTCAGTCTTGTTTTACCCCACAAATTTTTTCTGTTGTAGTATACAGTCCGGTACGACTAAGTATATTCTAAGTGAATGACTTATTAACCAGAAAAGGGCTGTGAGACACAACGACACGAGTCGTGCGGTATATTTACTTTATTGAACTTACTCAAATTTGATGATCTAGTCATCATGAGTCTAGGTACGTTTACCAATGGCTGTGTTAACAATGTACTTAGAAGGGGTTTTCTTTTTTTTTTTTCTTTTTTTACACCTTATTTGAACAAATCTGTTCTTAGTTACCTGTGAAAGAGTCACATTTTTCTTGAAAATCACTCACATTATTGCACAGTCGGGCGTATTTCAGTACTTCGCCTTTGATAAAGCCTTTAAAAGTGGCCAAGGGGTGTGAAGAATCTCGATCGAGGTATTGCTAAGTTTCTGTGCATTTAGTAAAGACTTTTGTGTCTAGGATACCACAGGGGCGGAAACGTTTGCCTTTAAATATTTTGAGATTTTAGTAAGTGACTTCCTCAAAGGATATTTCAGCAGTTAATTTGAAAAATTCGTGAGAAGTATTACGGTTTACCACTAGATTTTGAAGTTCAGTTTGGGTTCCTTTGTACAACAATAAGATATCATCCCTGTACCGAAGCCATTTTGTAATGTTCGGATCTGCAGATATTATGCCTTTCTCTAACTGATGCATAAAAATGTCATAGATTTCAGGGGAAGCCTGACTGCCCATGGCGCAACCTATTTTTTGTAGGTAGAAGTTGCCGTTAAATTCAAAATAATTTCTGGTTAGAATTAGTTCGACAAGTCTGCGCCTAGAGCAGGGAGATATTTTCTTTATCTCGTACAAGCTTTGAGGAGCTTCGGAGTAGGCTTTTTGAACAAAATAAATTGCTTCGTCTTGTGGGGTGTTTATGTACATAGAGACAATGTCCAAAGAGGCGAGAATGACATTTTCTGGGAGAGGTGTAGCTTCCAGTAAGCTAAGGATATGTTTCGTATCCTTAACATAGGTGTTTTGTTATTATCACGATCGTGAGCAGGAAATAATCCACAAATGCAGGTATTTTTTCTGTGGGGATCCGTTACCGCTAATTATTGGTCGACCAGCAAATTTTGAGCTAGCCGGCGGGGTTTATGTACTTTAGGGGGTACGTTAATGACCGGGTGCGGATCGTGTGGTTTGGTGGATTTAGATAGTTGAAAGTCTCCTCGTCAATCTCTTTTTTGGAGAACATATCTCGAAGAGTTTCTAGCACTATTTTGTTTTTGTGTCGAGGGTTATATCGCTATCAAGTTTTGATAATGAGGACTTTCTAATTGCCTTTCAGTTTCGGCTTGGTAGTCCGTGCGATTTAGAATTGCAATACCTCTGCCTTTATCAAAGAGTGTAAGGATGACAGATCCTGAGTAAAGTGCGTTGTGGTAAGCTAAGAATTAAGTCAACTTAAAAGTGCTACAATCATTAAGACGTGACCAAAGGTGACACACATATCTTAATCTGTGGATCCCCCCCCCCCCCACGGCCCTTCTACTGTAGAATGATTTTATTTTCAAAAAGCAATAGGCAATTAATGGAATCAACTTCTAAACATCTTCAATGAACAAAATATGTTGTCAAGAAGTTTGTTAGGCATTTAAACTGTTGCTATACAAATCAGGATGAGGTGACATTCACATCTAGAAATCTAGAAATTCGCAAGTGTTTTTGTCATTACCATGTTGTCACAAGCCATCACGTAATGAATAACATAACGTTCTGTTTACCTCCAAAAAGGTGACGTCAGATTGACGTGTCAGTTTGGTGCTTGGGTGTGTGAAAGTGAACCCTTTTGACCTCTCCAGACGTAAAATGAAGTCATTTTTACTAAATTCACGTTTTGCTTTCATGGAATTGTAATGGTTTGGGCTTTGTAGAAATAGCGTAATTTCCATCTCCATTATGCCATTCTCGTGCAAGAATATTCACAAGTGGTAGGATATTTTTTGCGCATCATTTACAAATCTCGTTTTTGCGATTTACCTTAACGAATGTTTAAATGTTGTGAGCTTCAGGGTGAAATAAAAAGTAAAAGTAAGAATGTGAAGCGCAAATGCCAACCAAAATATAATATTACTCACTCAAATAACACTGTTCATATATATTAATAACTGAAACTTTCTATTGACACGGATTTCCTGCCATTACTAAAAGTTCTTAATGTTTCACAATTAAAAGATCCATCAGTGATTAATATCTTAAGTAAATTTCGCTGCTACTTCTACTATTGTGGCATTTTCCTGCAGTGAAAGTGACCTCGAACATCAGGTGTATCAGATATGTGACTAGTGGTAGAACTTGACCTTGTGACAGAACTACAATAAATGTCCGACAAGGGTTTCGGAAGAACCTGGAGGTAACCCATACGCGGCGACCTGCCATGCCCATTTATAAAGACGGGAGACGTATCATCCAGTAATACTTGTACGAGTGGTAACTTGATCCTTAAGTATGGTGCAAAGTGGTCGTAACGTTGTGCATTGAGACTTAACTTGTTGCAAGATTTTAGTAATGTCAACTTGGATAAATGCTAATTCATATTTCCTATTTAAGCAAAACCATAATTATGATACTCCATAACACTCCAACAGTAACATAACTTTTTATAAAACATAATCCAGCCCAGTTCACAGAAAAAATACAGTTTGTCTTAAGCTAACATGATTTTGGATAGGTGTAAAAATTCATAGATAGAATAATGTTACTACAACACTTTCGACCTACACATTCTTACTTCGATCTACCAACGTCGACCTTCTGATTATTCATCCCGCTTGAAATATCCGTGGTAACAAGGAGAACAAATTGATCCACACGGGTCATTTATAGCCTGCCCCGAAAGCGGAGGATGGTAGGTTCGGTCCCCTGGTGGGGCGCAATTTTCTCTCTAGTATTTTCTTTAAAAAACGTTCCTTCTCTCATACTCTGTCTTGGATCGGTATAAAAATTCGATCATGTTGAGAATGAAAATAAAAGTTTTTCCCACGCAAAAAATCTATCAGATATATTTTAATATATATATATATATATATATATATATATATATATATATATATATATATATATATATATATATATATATATATATATATATATATATATATATATATATATATATATATATAATAAAGGTAAGTTCACGTATGCTCCATGTAATATATAAGAATAAGTAGAAAAGCACCACAAATATGACAATATTAGAGAACATACAAGATACGAGAAACGTATATTTCAAAGACACCTGTCTTCGTCATCAGCGTCAATGCGGAGTGAAGAAAAATTTAGAAACAACGAGAAAAAAAATGCAAATCCTATCGAGAATGTTAAACAGTACCGGCTTCCCTGTAAACCACAGAAGGGAAGTCGCTCAAAACACCAAGGTCTTTGTTTAGGCCGCGGGTATGTGTTGACAGTTTTAGCATCCATTTGCTTTCGGATTTAAGCCTTTGAGTGACAGATGGGTAATTAGAATTGAGTAGAATACATCTTAAATTAGACAAAGAGTGGTTTGAGTTACTGGTGAAATGTTTGGATATAGGATAATTTATTGATTTATCTAGAATAGTTTTTTTGTGGTTGTTAAACCTCAGTCTAAATTTGGTGCTGGTCTGACCCACATAGTTGCCTTTCTCACACACGTTGCAGCACAGTAAATAAACTACATTGGCCGAGTCACAGTTTAAGGGAGGGGGACGGATGTTACAAGTAGTGCCCGGAGGGGTGAAAGTTTCGTCAGTGATAATGAAAAGGCACACCTGACACCTAGGCTTGCCACACTTTTTGTTGCCTGTGTTTCCAGCTGCATGAAGCCTGGATGATGTGAGGAGGGAATTGAGGTTGGGGGGTTGTCGTCTTGCAGTTAAAGGGGGGTCTTCAAAAAGTTCAGAGATTGAACTGTCTGCTCGAAGAATAGCAAAATCTGAACGAATACATTTATGTAAATTTTCTGTTTTAGACGAATAATCAAAAACAAGTGGAATACGTGTATTTTGAACTTTAGTTTTGTAAGACAGTAGTTTGTCCCGGTTTTGACCGGAAGCCTTGCTCATCCCCGCTTTTATAACGGGTAAGGGGTACTCATTATTGAGAAAAAATTCCACGAGGTTATGAACATGTTTTTCGTATTCGGGCTGGGTAGAACAAATACGTTTGATTCTAATGCATTGAGAAAACACAATAGACTTTTTCAAACTTAAGTGAGGCGAGCTCTTGAAATTGAGGTAGCCATGGGTATCTGTTGGTTTACAATAAAGTGTCGTAGCTATGGAACCATTGTTAAGTTTAACTAGTACGTCAAGGAAAGGAATTTCCTTGGCAGAAAAATCAAATGTGAACTTAATAGAAGGATGAAAAGCATTGCAAAATGATACAAAAGAATGTAAGTTGGGTAGGCCATATGGCCAAACAAAAAAGATGTCGTCAATATATCTATGAAAGTGCAACGGCTGTAAGGGGTAATTTGCCAGCATTCTGGTTTCAAGGTCGGCCATGAAAATTACGGCATAACTAGGTGCCATTCTTGTACACATGGCAGTGCCGCACGTTTGGAGATAATGCTGGCCATTAAATTCAAAATGATTGTGAGTAAGAATAAATTTAATAACGTCGGTGAAATCCTTAATGAATAGTTGAGAATAACCGTTAAAAGACAAAATCTTTTTACAGGCTAGGATACCATCTTCATGTGGTATATTGGTGTATAACGCACTTACATCCATAGTGACAAGGAGGGAATCGGGCGGGAGGGGCTTAATGTCGTTGAGAATTCTAAGAAAATGAGTAGTATCTTGAATGTAACTTCTGAGGGTGGGTAAAAGGGGATTAAGAATACTGTCGACAAAACCACTTAAATGTTCAGTAAGCGTACCGATACAAGAAACAATAGGCCTACCTGGCGGGGAAACATTTAGAGATTTGGCCAAGTTAAATAATTGACATGGGCTGAGACTTGCGGTATCAGTACAGGAATTCTGAGAGGACAATTTGGCCTCAACTAGTTTCGAAACCTTATGTAATTTAGGTATTGTATAAAATGTACCTGGAATAGGTGACTTAGGAATGTACAGATTTACCTTAACAGCTAGTTCAGAGGAAAAAGAGTTAACGAGATTCTGCAGTTCCTTTTCAAATATTGGACACGGATTAGAGGCAAGCTTGTTATAGAAATTGTGATTGTTAAGTTGAGATTCCGCCTCCTCGATGTAATCAACCCGATTTAAAACAGTGACAGCACCTCCTTTATCAGCTTGCTTAATAATAATATTGCTGTTTGTTTTAAGAGAACGGATGGCAGATCGTTCTTCTTGTCGTAGATTACGATGGGCTGAGTTGGAGTCTCTGGTACAAGTTTCGATAAATTTGTTTAGATGAGCCTTCGAAGACTTGACGAAAGCGTCGATGTGTGGGTTCCGTCCGCTGCTGGGGGGTCCATTCTGGCTTGCGGGATGATGCGGGTGGGTGCTGGGGTTGTTCTTCAGTGTCTCTGTCCTGAAAATATTCTCTGAGCCTAACTTTACGCGTGAAGCTGTGTAGATCATACACCAGGTCCACCGGATCCGGATCTCGACTTGGACAAAAAGACAGGCCTTTGTTTAAAACAGATTTTTCCTGGGGCGTAAGGTCGTGATTTGATAAATTTATAAACTTCTCCTTCTTCTGATGGTTAATACTAGAATTTGTGTAACGTTTAGGGAAACAGTTAGTAATGGACGGATTGTTTTTTGAGTCAAGATAGCAACTCATCGTAATCTCTAAATGTTTCCCCGCCAGGTAGGCCTATTGTTTCTTGTATCGGTACGCTTACTGAACACTTAAGTGGTTTTGTCGACAGTATTCTTAATCCCCTTTTACCTACCCTCAGAAGTTACATTCAAGATACTACTCATTTTCTTAGAATTCTCAACGACATTAAGCCCCTCCCGCCCGATTCCCTCCTTGTCACTATGGATGTAAGTGCGTTATACACCAATATACCACATGAAGATGGTATCCTAGCCTGTAAAAAGATTTTGTCTTTTAACGGTTATTCTCAACTATTCATTAAGGATTTCACCGACATTATTAAATTTATTCTTACTCACAATCATTTTGAATTTAATGGCCAGCATTATCTCCAAACGTGCGGCACTGCCATGGGTACTAGAATGGCACCTAGTTATGCCGTAATTTTCATGGCCGACCTTGAAACCAGAATGCTGGCAAATTACCCCTTACAGCCGTTGCACTTTCATAGATATATTGACGACATCTTTTTTGTTTGGCCATATGGCCTACCCAACTTACATTCTTTTGTATCATTTTGCAATGCTTTTCATCCTTCTATTAAGTTCACATTTGATTTTTCTGCCAAGGAAATTCCTTTCCTTGACGTACTAGTTAAACTTAACAATGGTTCCATAGCTACGACACTTTATTGTAAACCAACAGATACCCATGGCTACCTCAATTTCAAGAGCTCGCATCACTTAAGTTTGAAAAAGTCTATTGTGTTTTCTCAATGCATTAGAATCAAACGTATTTGTTCTACCCAGCCCGAATACGAAAAACATGTTAATAACCTCGTGGAATTTTTTCTCAATAATGAGTACCCCTTACCCGTTATAAAAGCGGGGATCAGCAAGGCTTCCGGTCAAAACCGGGACAAACTACTGTCTTACAAAACTAAAGTTCAAAATACACGTATTCCACTTGTTTTTGATTATTCGTCTAAAACAGAAAATTTACATAAATGTATTCGTTCAGATTTTGCTATTCTTCGAGCAGACAGTTCAATCTCTGAACTTTTTGAAGACCCCCCTTTAACTGCGAGACGACAACCCCCCAACCTCAATTCCCTCCTCACATCATCCAGGCTTCGTGCAGCTGGAAACACAGGCAACAAAAAGTGTGGCAAGCCTAGGTGTCAGGTGTGCCCTTTCATTATCACTGACGAAACTTTCACCCCTCCGGGCACTACTTGTAACATCCGTCCCCCTCCCTTAAACTGTGACTCGGCCAATGTAGTTTATTTACTGTGCTGCAACGTGTGTGAGAAAGGCAACTATGTGGGTCAGACCAGCACCAAATTTAGACTGAGGTTTTACAACCACAAAAAAACTATTCTAGATAAATCAATAAATTATCCTATATCCAAACATTTCACCAGTAACTCAAACCACTCTTTGTCTAATTTAAGATGTATTCTACTCAATTCTAATTACCCATCTGTCACTCAAAGGCTTAAATCCGAAAGCAAATGGATGCTAAAACTGTCAACACATACCCGCGGCCTAAACAAAGACCTTGGTGTTTTGAGCGACTTCCCTTCTGTGGTTTACAGGGAAGCCGGTACTGTTTAACATTCTCGATAGGATTTGCATTTTTTTTTTCTCGTTGTTTCTAAATGTTTCTTCACTTAGCATTGACGCTGATGACGAAGACAGGTGTCTTTGAAATATACGTTTCTCGTATCTTGTATGTGCTCTAATATTGTCATATTTGTGGTGCTTTTCTACTTATTCTTATATATATATATATATATATATATATATATATATATATATATATATATATATATATATATATATATATATATATATATATATATATATATATATGTTTATATATATATATATAAATATATATATATATTTAAATATGTATACATATATAGACGGAAAACAGATGCCACCAGACACACGAAATATTACTGTCATCCATAAACGTTTTTTGAAAGTTGAAAAGTAAATCAGGATAGGCAAACCTCAAAGCATACATATATATATATATATATATATATTTATATATTTTATATTTATATATTTATATATATATATAAACCAAATGGAAAAGCACCACACCAGTAAAAACATAAAACAAATAGTAAAAACTGGTAAAACAAGAGCATGTATTTAGCTTTCAGGACCACCGGCCCCTTCCTCAGAAACGTGTTTAGACAACTAAAAGGCAAAACGAAAAACAGACACTATAAAACGGATGAAAGGCAAAAAGCACTCACTAGAAATCCAAAAACAAACCCAAACCAACACAAAAGATAAAATGTAAAAACTAGGACCCTGCAAAGGAGATAAAAGCTAAGTAGAAGCAGGAGACATAAAAGGGGATAAAAAGGCGGCTACAGTCTACGAGCACGTCGTTTTTTGGCTTGACAGTTAAAACCGTCATTTATGTTGAGACCCTTTGAGTAGACACAATCCAAATTCCAAATCCACTCCCTCTCCTTTTTATCCAAAAGATTATCCCTATCCGAATTGCGAGAAGAATGTACTACATCTAAAATTTGAAAAAAAAAACTTGGTAGGTGAATGTGCCTTGAGATGCTTGTAAAGCTCTGTGCAATGTTTAAAATCAGAACCACCCTTAATACATTTTGAAAGATCTGACTTATGAGCATTCATACGGATTCTAAAGTTATTAGTTTGACCCACATACTGAAAATTACAAGTCGGACAAAAGATACAATAAATAACCAATTTAGCATCACAAGAAGTATTAAAATTTCTGCACTTAAACTTTCTACCAGAAGAAGTACTGACAATAAAATTATTACAAATAAGCAGACCGCACAACTGACAGGGTTTGGTCTTGTTCTTATTACAAGGTGCGCAGGGGGTCCCCCGACTGGGAGGAGTTTTAAGTTTAGCCCGGACTAATAATTTTTTGAGATTGGGGGGTTGACGGAAACTAACAACAGGGGGGTGAGGAATAACACGCTTCATTAGTGAAGAACAATGGAGAAGAAACATATTTTTATGTAAAATGCCGCTAATATCCGGTAACCCCGGATGGTAGTCAACAGTAAAGTAAACCTTCTTGTATTCCTCTTCAGTACTAGCTGGGGGATGGGTGGGATTGGTAAAATTGGAACGGGCCCTTTTAATCTGCTGCATAACTTTACGTCGATTATAGCCGCGTTTAACAAGGTATGTGGCAAGATCATTGCAACGACGAACTGCAGTTTGAGGGTATATATATATATATATATATATATATATATATATATATATATATATATATATATACATATAGGTGGAAAGTGTTGTAGTAATACATTCGATCATGAATTTTATACCGTGCGGCTCAATTTTTCTCTCTGGTGGTTTTTTTTAACCGTTCCTTCTTTGTTAAGAGTTTATACTCTATCTTGGATCGGTATAAAATTCATGATCGAATGTATTACTACAACGGTACGCTTAAGTGGGTTTGTCGACAGTATTCTTAATCCCCTTTTACCTACCCAAGAAGTTACATTCAAGATATTACTCATTTTCTTAGAATTCTCAACGACATTGAACCCCTCCCGCCCGATTCCCTTCTTGTCACTATGGTTGTAAGTGCATTATACACCAACATACCACATGAAGATGGTATCCTAGCCTGTAAAAAGATTTTGTCTTTTAACGGTTATTCTCAACCATTCATTAAGGATTTCCCTGACATTATTTATTGTATTCTTACTCACAATCATTTTGAATTTAATGGCCAGCATTATCTCCAAACGTGCGGCACTGCCATGGGTACTAGAATGGCACCTAGTTATGCCGTAATATTCATGGCTGACCTTGAAACCAGAATGCTGGCAGATTACCCCTTACAGCCGTTGCACTTTCATAGATATATTGACGACATTTTTTTTATTTGGCCACATGGCCTACCCAATTTACATTCTTTTGTATCATTTTGCAATGCTTTTCATCCTTCTATTAAGTTCACATTAAGTTCACATTGATTTTTCTGCCAAGGAAATGCCTTTCCTTGACGTACTAGTTGAACTTAACAATGGTTCCATAGCTACGACACTTAATAGTAAACCAACAGATACCCATGGCTACCCCAATTTCAAGAGCTCGCATCACTTAAGTTTGAAAAAGTCTATTGTGTTTTCTCAATGCATTAGAATCAAACGTATTTGTTCTACCCAGCCCGAATACGAAAAACATGTTAATAACCTCGTGGATTTTTTTCTCAATAATGAGTATCCCTACCCCTTTATAAAAGCGGGAATCAGGAAGGCTTCCGGTCACAACCGGGACAAACTACCGTCTTACAAAACTTAAGTTGAAAATACACGTATTCTACTTGTTTTTGATTATTCGTCTAAAACAGAAAATTAACATAAATGTATTCGTTCAGATTTTGCTATTCTTCGGGCAGACAGTTCAATCTCTGAACTTTTTGAAGACCCCCATTTAACTGCGAGACGACAACCCCCCAACCTCAAATTCCTCCTCACATCTTCCAGTCTTCGTGCAGCTGGAAACACAGGCAACAAAAAGTGTGGCAAGCCTATGTGTCAGGTGTGTCCTTGCATTATCACTGACGAAACTTTTAACCCTCCGGGCACTACTTGTAACATCCGTCCCTCTCCCTTAAACTGTGACACGGCTAATGTAGTTTATTTACTGTGCTGCAACGTGTGTGAGAAAGGCAACTATTTGGGTCAGACCGGCACCAAATTTAGACTGAGATTTTACAACCACAAAAAACTATTCTAGATAAATCAATAAATTATCCTATATCCAAACATTGCACTAGCAACTCAAACCACTCTTTGTCTTATTAAAGATGTATCCTACTCACCTCTAATTACCCATCTGTCACTCAAAGGCTTAAAGCCAAAATCAAATGGATGCTAAAACTGTCAACACATACCCGCGGCCTAAACAAAGACCTTGGTGTTTTGAGCGACTTCCCTTCTGTGGTTTACAGGGAAGCCGGCACTGTTTAACATTCTCGAGAGGATTTGTATTTCTTTTTTTTTGTGTCTAAATTTTTCTTCACTCCGCATTGACGCTGATGACGAAGACAGGTGTCTTTGAAATATACGTTTCTTTTATCTTGTATGTGCTCTAATATTGTCATATTTGTGGTGTTTTCTACTTATTCTTTTATATTACATGGAGCATACGTGGAATTAGCTTTATTATATATATATATATATATATATATATATATATATATATATATATATATATATATATATATATATGTGTGTGTGTGTGTGTACCCCACATCATGCACAGCTCACACCGTTCACGTAGACAATTTTTTCCTTCAACTGTCTTAATACAACAATACATACAGCTCGTTGATGCTGGACAACTGAAGCTGTTAACGTTACACGTTGCGAACATTTCTTACCAAAATTAGCTCCTGCAATATTTCATTATTCATTAATAATTTTAGCTACTTTACAAATTAATCTTTAAATGCTTTGTTTCGTGCTCCTCGCGACACAAAAGATGTCTTTGTAAATTTAAAATCTGGGTAACTTCAATTACTCTAGAAAAAAAGAAAAAAAAACAAAGGATAACTTTGAAGTGAAACAAACAAGGCAATTAATTGAAGGAATCGAAACACTTTGTTGAGAAAATCATTTTCAATTCCACTCAGGAAACCCACAGTACTTCTAGGGATGAAAGATTTTGGAGCAACGAATGGGGAGGGATGGTTGTCTATTCTCATGGATCTTCGAGAAGCAGGGGAGTTTGTATTTTGTTTAACCCTAAGCTGGACTTTTCCATTGTTCACTCAAGCATTGGCACTCATGGTAGATATATTTTGTTAGATATAAAGTTTTCATCTCATATTTTTACATTGGTTGGAGTCTACGCCCCTAATACTGATAGCCCATTGTTTTTCGATTTACTCACTAATGAACTAAGGGGTTGTGTTTGTAATAATGTTATCATAGGTGGTGATTTTAACTTAAGAAGGGTGGTATTGCACACACTAATTTCCATGCTAGGGATCACTGTTTGAATTTAATGGCCTGTTATGATTTAGTAGATGTTTGGAGAGAAAGAAATCCTCATAAAATTGACTTTACTTGGACTTCCAATACTGTTCCTGGCATTCATTGCCGTCTAGATTTCTTCCGTCTCTCCAGACATCTTCTAGGGAACACATCCGATTGTTCATTTCGCCCAGGGCTTCAGTCTGATCACTCTGTTGTTAGTTTGGAAGTTAGGATTTCTCCTGAAAAAAGAGGCCCTGGGTTTTGGAAGTTTAACAACTCTCTTTTAAAGGATGACGTTTATTAAGATTTAATTACAAACCTGTTGGTTTCCGAGATTCATAGCGTCAATCGTGATAGCCCTAGCTTCAAATGGGAGTATATAAAATTAAAGGTTCGTAGTGTTACAATTAACTATTCCAAATAAATAGCTAGTGAGCGTCGTAAACACGAAAATGAAATTCTTAAAACTATTTCCTTACTTGAAAGGAAGTATTTTGATTCTAGCTCTGCTGAAAACTTAAATAATCTTAATAAAGCCCGAGCAGAACTCAACGAATTATATGATTACAAACTACAGGGTATCATTATACGTTCGAGGGCTAGATGGGTGGAAAATGGGGAGAAGAATTCGAAGTACTTTTTAAGTTTAGAAAGAAGGAATAGAGTGAACAGTACTATTCAAAAATTAAAGAATGTTGATGGTACGTATCATATTAAGAGTGAGGATATCCTTGCAGACCTGAATTCATTCTACACAAAGCTGTACGCAAGTAGTCCTGTAGCTCCTCACGTTATTTTCTCTACCATCCATAACAAAAAAGTTCTTAATGAACATAATGCTCTGTGCTGTGAAGGTTCGCTCACCCATGAGGAATGCCTTAATGCTCTTAAGTCTCTTACTAATGGGAAATCCCCAGGAAGTGACGGACTAACCGTCGATTTTTATAAGCACTTTTGGCCAATTATCGGGAAATGTGTAGTCGAATCGTTAAACTGCGCTTATTTAAATCAGTTCTTGTCCAGTGAGCGAGGCCGAGCAGTAATCACTTTGATTCTAAAACCTGGAAAAGATAGAGAACTTATAGGTAATTATCGCCCAATCTCATTACTCAACACAGATTACAAAATTTGCGCCAAAGTTTTAGCTCCCCGGTTAAAACAGGTTCTCCCCAGTATTTTTAGTCCCAATCAAACAGGTTTTCTTAAAAATCGTTTTATAGGTGAGAACATCCGTTTTGTCTTAGATTTAATTGATTATTGTACCGAAGTCAATATGAAAGGGGTGTTGTTTATGGTTGACTTTGAAAAAGCGTTTGACAAGATAGAATGGAATTTCATTTACTCTTCTCTTAAGTTCTTTGGTTTTGGTTATAGTTTTGTAAAATGGATGAAAACTCTCTATTCTAATAGTAGGGGCAGAATTTATAACAATGGTTACTCCTGTCCTGACTTTGATATTACCAGAGGAGTTCGCCAGGGTTGCCCTTTAAGCCCGTATATTTTTCTCCTCTGTGCTGAAGTTCTTACCTTATGTATTACTGAAAACAGTTTGGTTAAGGGGATCAACCTCTTTGGTGAGCACATAAAAATCCTTCAATATGCCGATGATACGACCCTTTTCCTAGATGGTAGTTTTAGCTCCCTTAGAGAGGCTGTTCGGATTTTTAGAGTGCTTGAAAATGCCTCTGGGTTAAGGCTTAACATGGGCAAGTCTCGTCTTTTCCCCCTTGGTGTGGTGGAGAGAGGGGCTTTTCATCTTCCCAACACCTTTAGTATTAGTTGGACGACAGGTCCAATGACTTTGTTAGGCGTTACTTTTACCTTCAATAGGGATGACCTCTTCAAGATAAATTATCTTCCCAAGCTTTCCAGGCTTAAAAGTCTTCTTAGTATGTGGTCGCAAAGAGACCTAACTCCCATAGGGAGAACCACCATTGTTAAAACGCCTGGGTATATCACAATTAGTTTTTCTTTTTCAAGTTCTCCCCGAGCCCCCAGGTAGTTTCATTAAGGAGTTAGACAAAATTATTTTTCGCTTCATTTGGAATGGAGCTTCCGAAAATGTTAGTCGTAACACTATGGTGAGCCCCATACGTAATGGAGGACTTAAGGTCACTCATTCCACATCTTTCATGTATAGTTTAAAGTGCTCATGGGTGAAGCGTTAAATAGAGGGCGTTGATACCTACTGGAAGTTATTTTTTGATTATTATTTACGCAATTATGGTAAAACTTTACTGTTCAAATGTAACTATAAATACGACGATATTAACATTGTAAACCCCTTTATTAATAATGTATGTGCGGCGTGGTCACTATATGCTTTCAACACTCCTACCTCGAACTTCGGTAATCAAATTATATGGAATAATTCCTTTATTAAAATTGATAATAATATAATCTTTTATCATGTTTTGGCGCAAAGGGGAGTATTGTTCGTTAAAGACATTTTTGATGAGGATAATCGTCCGCTGTCGATAGAGATGTTCAAAAATAAGTATTCGATTGACGTTTTCCCTTTCACATACTTTTTGGAATTATCTCGGCCATACCTACTGACTGGAAAAATAACATAAATGATATCTCCATGACTAACGGGGTTACGCCATTTGAAAGTATTCACCATGCCCCTTTCTTTTCTAGACAAGTTTATAAAACCCTCATATTTTCTACTATTTTCCCCCCCAATTGCAATTAAAAAATGGGATGAAACCTTTGATTTCACAATAGATGATTGGAATGTTATTTTTCAGGCACCGTTCTTTTCTGTTAGGGACAGTAAGGTCCAATACTTTCAATTTCGCCTTCTTCATCGAATTTTAGGAACTAACCACCTCCTTTTTAAAATGAAAATTCTAGACAACCCACGTTGTTCTTTTTGCGAGCGATTTGACGAGACTATTCTACATCTGTTCTGGGAGTGCCCCATAGTGTCATCTTTTATATTAGACGTCGAACAAACCATTTTTGCTAGGCAATTTATGTTTTCTAAGAAGGATATTCTGTTTGGCTATAATATGTCTTTAAATCATCCCTATAACTTCTTTATTCTCCATCTTAAAAATTTTATTTTTAATATAAAACTCTCAACTCAATCTCTAGTTGTTTGCCAACTTTTTACATAAGTTTAAGTTTGCATTAAAAGTGGAAAAGGAATTAAAGTCGAAAACGGCGAAATCACATATTTCCTATAACCAACTGAAAGATGCCTTTAGATGTTGTTATACACTTTTTATGTAATCCCCCCTGTTAAATTGCATTTACTTAAATTTCTCTTCATGTTCAGTTCTACCATCTCTTCTTTTGTTTTTGTTTTTTTTTTTTGAAGTTTATCATTAATTATTGTAGGTTGTTCAATTTAGCAGAAGTTCATTAACTTCTTTTGTACCAGATATAAATTCAATTGAATGTGATGTTTGTACTAATAAAAGTGAAATAAAGAGGTTAAAAAAAATCTTGTATGTGCTCTAATATTGTCATATTTGTGGTGTTTTCTACTTATTCTTTTATATTACATGGAGCATACGTGGAATTAGCTTTATTATATATATATGTGTGTGTGTGTGTGTGTGTGTGTGTACCCCACATCATGCACAGCTCACACCGTTCACGTAGACAATTTTTTCCTTCAACCGTCTTAATACAACAATGCATACAGCTCGTTGATGCTGGACAACTGAAGCTGTTAACGTTACACGTTGCGAACATTTCTTACCAAAATTAGCTCCTGCAATATTTCATTATTCATTAATAATTATAACTACTTTACAAATTAATCTTTAAATGCTTTGTTTCGTGCTCCTCGCGACACAAAAGATGTCTTTGTAAATTTAAAATCTCGGTAACTTCAATTACTTTAGAAAAAAAGAAAAAAAAAAACAAAAGATAACTATAAACTGAAACAAACAAGACACCTAATTGAAGCAATCGAAACACTTTGTTGAGAAAATCCACTCATGTTAAAATGGAGGAGAATAAAGGAGCAGGCCTAATTATGTTGTATCCTCATTAGCACATTATTACTCAATAGAAAGCAACGTTTAAAGTTCGAAGACTTGTCGAAGGCCTTTCAGTTTAATAAGTTTTGAAAGCAAATATCTGACAAGAAATGTCTTTTGAAAAAACTTACATTCCACATGCGTTATGAAGTAATTCGTTGACTCCCTTCGGTGAAACAAGGATGAAAAACGGCGGCTGTAAATATCTATATTGTGAAGACGAAAAAATTTCACTGATGTTCGTTAAAAGATGGCAACAGTGTTGTTACTGCAACATTCCTACGTTTTTTCAGGACTCTCACACATTGTATGGTAATTGCCAAGTTCCCATTGTTTCACTTTTGGGACGGTTTAGGCTACGGGATACGTCTCCATCGGCCTAATTCCTTATACAAAGTGAGGAAGTAAGTTTACCGACGGAAAAAATAATATAATATCGACAAGAAAAGCAACGCAATTTTATTTTTCGTTATCAATAGAGAAAATGCAAACTTCATTGAACAACTTTTATTTGTCACTTTCTTAGTCAATATACTGGGGAGGAAAGTAGCAGGGGAGGCTGTATTTGATTTTTCACCTATTTTTAATTTGTTACAGATTGAAACGTGAAATAGTTTCAATTATGCACAGGATAAACGCCTCCTAAAAATGGTTTTTTAATCAATCAATTTTGCCTGAACCTCTTCTAGCTAGGTTTGAGCGTATGCCAATGTAGCCTTAGTGTTGGACAGCTAAGAAGAGGACGTGGGGTGACGAGATGACATTGAGGGTATGGAAAGCTGGTAGAAGTTCCAGGGACGTTTACAACGTTCTGATTGATTTCTAATTCTTGTATTGTTCAAGGTATTATCTCTATACTTCGTACAAATAGCGGCAGTCGATAAACAGACGCGCACACTTAAACGTGTGCTGTTTAGCTACATGCTTTGCCGTTAAGATATACAGAGAATTTCCTTCAGCCAAGCACAAAACTTAAATTAACATTAACCACTGCAAAGTATGTAACAATATATTTAAATTCATTTATTTACTCCTTCCAAAAGTAAAAAATTCGTTCCCTGACGTCACCTTAAAAATTCTGGAGGCAACCTTTTCGAGGTAAAAAGAGATTTCGTACTTCCAAACAATTTGAAGGAAATCTTGCTATGAATAGCGTAGCTTTCTTTTATTTACAAGATGCATTGCGATCCTCTCAAAGTCAAGTGTAAAACTTTACAGCCAACACCAAAATATTGTTAATGTTCTGATTGTTTGCAGCACAGTTTTGGAAGTAGAGAACGCACTGTCATATCAACTTTTTGACGTTTTCATCTGGTTTCGTTCCATAGGCGTGAATAATTACCTCGAATGTTTATGCGAATATGTATTAAGTTATTCTACTGAGTGTTAAGTGGTAAACGGTAAACGCTCATTCAGAGAGTCTCTAGCAGAGTCTCTTGGGAGTCTCTAGCAACTCTTGAGATTGCATTGGACATCGGGGAAGAGTTTGGTTGGATTGAATTAAGTCAAAGAAACAAATTAAAACATATTTAACAAAGCGAAGTACGATGCAAGCAGAGAGTTGCTAGGAAAAAGGAACAACGTGCTGTAGTCTCTTTGAGACAATGATCGTTTCTCACGGTCATATTGCTTTTATCTGCCAAAGTCTAATCCAAATGCTTCCATCCACCAGTATTAGTGACACATTATCAAAATTCCAACGATGAGACGCATTGATTCCTTCACTCTCCTCGTTAATATATATCTTTGCCAGCCCTCATGTGGAATTGCAAAATTTATGTAATACGGTGCTATTCGAGTCATGACGTATCATTTCATTTCAAGACAGCAAAACTTTCTCTACAAATAATTTAAAATCTTTATTTTTTAATGATGAAAAATGGTTTCAATCTGACGGAAACAGACTTGAACGTTTTATAGCAAAACATAGGGACTTTTTCAGTAAGTAGTGGCATCTCAAAAGCAATAAAAAATCGTTTTAAGTACACATTGTCTGAAAAGATTTTTGTTTTGTCTCCTTTTCTAAGGACTCCCTGATGCAAGCAATCAATCCATGTATTTGAACTTGGAATGTTTCGACTTCCTTCACATGAAGTCTCAGTCGTCAAAGACACAGACTTAGGACTACAAAGCAGAGTAGTTAGGAGAAAATAACTGCACTGCCCATGCTGATTAGATAATAGTTAACATGGGAATACATCAATTTCTTATGAAGGTGAAATTTCCAACGGAAGGCAAAAGATTCATCCATGATATGGTTTGATTGGATTGCAAAGATGTCCACTGTGTAATGTTATTTTCTTGTTGTAAGTTCTTTTTTGGAACTGGATATCCAACCGTCCTTAATTCGATAGCGAATGGACGGTTTTGCTTCCACGGTGGAACTATGTAAAGGGGGGCTTGATTGTAAGGTTTAAATATAAATTCTTAATAACGACAGACTAAATTTATATAGAGGTTCGGTGTAACAAATATCTAAATTTCTGACGGAATGAATGTAATGTGTGACGAAATGCGATCTTCTACTCCAATAAATAAAACTTACACAAAAAATGAACATGATCATCGGTACTGATGTGGACTACTCCGATGACATTATCTGCATTACATCTATATGTTCCTGAAAAATGTCGACTCATGTTAAAAAAAGAATAGATCCTAGCCTTTTGTCTGTTTATTTGCGTTGCAAACAGGAACGTTTAGGACACATCAGTTCATGCACTACTTTTATCTAGATTCTGTAAAAAAATAGTCGGACTAGGATCCCCCTAGAAACAGCAAAAGATGTTTGAATTGTCATGTTCCTTTATGTAGTAATTGTCAACGGATTAGTACGCAAAGAAAATGTTTACTGTTGTGGAATCTTGAAAAATGGGAATGAAATATTTATAAGGGTGTTTCAACTTATAACTAAGGGAAAACATATTCAAAGTATCATTACAACTAAATACATTTCAGAGGGCGTCTTCATTTTATTATAATGTCATGTAACAACTGGCTCATTTTGCATAGTGACTGCTTACCATTAAGTAACGGGGTAATCCTGCATCCTCCATTTGTCGAACGGAACAAAATCGTGTGGATTCTCTGTCACAACATTCCGTGAAATTCTGAATCTTTGGAATACTGCAAATAAAGTATTGGGAGAAGTTTTCACAATCTGGCATTCAACACAATAAAACCAATCTGTTTCAATTATTACTTAATTCAACAGACAATAGGCAGATTATGTATTACTTTTAGTATAACAGTTGATAAAGACTACTTGTATCTTTTGCCTTTCGTGTTTCAGTTAAATTTAAAAAGCTCCTCAACGACGAAGATTAAGGCTTTTAGACACTTTATTCTTAAATCTTCCAATAGCGTCCAGACAATAAGAATTTTGAAGACATTTTTGTATCCATGCATTATGTTTATTATGGTTGCTTTGGGTATCCATGCAAAACAAACATCATATTAACCGAAAACGGTTTTCGTGATTTAAAAGAAACAACTGTATCTGTTTTTTAGGCAGTAGGTGGCTGTAGTCGATACCTTTAATTAATCCAAAGTCTACCTTTTTATCACTTTACAAAATCGTCCAAAAGGCGTAGCACATCTTCGGAGCACTATTTTGATTTTTAATATCATTTTGTTTCCTTTACATAGCAAAACGTTAACAATATAATAGGATGTAAAGAAGTCTCCTATAACACTTCTAGAAAGGTTTCTTTTAATTAATTCGACATGTTGTTAATTGCGATTATCCCTCCTACGGTATCCTCTCAGTAAGCAAAAAGTTTGACTCATAATGAATGTAGAGATTGCCCTCGTTCTCGAAACCAATAATGTCTACATTATTTCTGAATAAATGCCATACACTAAAAGGGTAATATTTGATAATATTTAATTTACAATTCCTTTAGTTCCAAAGTTACCTAGCCTTGCAGCTCGTTTCAGATGGGAATTAATGACATTTAGATGACAACGTTTAATACGAATTAGCTTGCGTCTACAAAATACACACATGAAAATTTGCTTTGGGATGTATACGGAAAATAAAATTACGTCACATTTTTTAAGAACATGAAAACTGTAAATGTTAACTTTGCTTTAAATGTTAATGTTTAGAGGATTGCTTTAAGAGAGGTGGAGGGATTAACATTTCATAAACATTTGGGTCTCATCAAAATATGTATTTGAAACATGTCTAACACAAGTCTCCCGTTAATCTATCGCTTAGTATTTGTTCTTAAAGAAGATCGCACTGTTTAAAAAGTAACTTCCTAACTGGCTAGCGATAACCGTAATCCCTAAGCCTAACAACGAATACAATCGATACAATACAATGAGAACAGCCAATGAAGAAACACCTTGTTAAACATCGCGCGTTTACCAGGGGCAGAAGATCTGGTACTTTGAAAATGCACGACGTAAGACGTATGACAAATCAATAGCCGAAAGATAATTTAAACACAAAAGACAAAAATTTGCGTAAGGTTTTCATCTTGATGAAGTAGTTACCTGGCACTTCTGGAGCACTTATTGAAACAGGGTAGAGAATAGTTGCAATTATCATCTTTATCATTTGGATTACCTTCACGAGAGCTAGAAGCTAAGCCATAATGTCCAGATAGATATGCTCCTAGATGCAAAAGGTTGTGAAAGAACCTTCGAATAATCATGATTGTACCTGGAATGAATCAGAAAAAGACAGAGGGAAATGCTATTTTTATTTTCATTTCCAATTTTTTTGTTGTAACTATTGGGTAGCTCTTTGTGGTAGAGGTGCGTCTACGAGAATCTCCTGCAAGAACTACTTTTTAATAATCTGGATTTTTGCAGGAAATTACAACAGATTTATAGAAGTCCTGGTGACAGTGCTACAACTGCTGAAGTACAATTGTCCTATTTCGTGTTAAGCAAAGGGAAACCATTCTTTTTCAACGGACTTCTATATCAGGAAAACAATATATCAGCAAAAGGTATTTATGTTTCATATTAACTCAAAATTGGAATGCGGATAAGAACTAAAGGTAACAGATATACGTAGATAAAAGAATAGAAAGCGAAAGGTCATGCAAATTGGTTCTAAAATTTTCTGCCTTTGAGACATAATCACACGTCAGATTGCAGAAAAAATGCTGCTCTAAGTAAATCCAGTCTCTAACTATAATTTCCTAGCATGTCATAGAATAGTTTTGCATTTGTAAAATCTGTGTTGAACTAGTATTACAAACTCAAACTTTCAAATTTCACCAACAGTCAGGTGCTTTCGAGAGAATGGCAGTCTTGTGCCCTTTTGTTATGTGCTGCTAAATTTTTTGTACAAAAAAGCAATCCTCACGTGTAAAGCGTCGAATTTGGAAACGTAACGAGCAGTTATCTAGCAAGAGAGAATGAATTAGCAAAGTAGAACTTCGTCGGTGGACAAAAAGTAGCGTTTCTTACTTAAACACGACTCTTCACATTATGCTACTGTAATGGCCGTTAGGCCTCCTTGTTAAGGCTTTTCTGTGTTCAATCGAAACTAAAAGAAAAGATTTTATGTCTTGTTTACTATAAACAGCTGTTTCTGCTATTTTAGCATTAAGATGGATAAAGTTCAAGGGATGACATTGCAGGCAAATGACCACTAAGTTCATTTGATCGTAAGGAATGCATATCAATCATAATTAACATGTGAATTGTTATCATTTACTCGTCATTTTTTCAAAATTTCACTTTAAAATACTATTTTCTCTAACCATAGAGAAAATTAGACACCTCATTTATAATTTCATTGAAAATCGTAAATGTAACATTGGCCTATTATAATTTTCCTAACTTCCTTGATGGAGATTCGGTGAAATTTATGTACTTGAAATATCAGCGTAGCTTATAAGTAGTGGTTTCTATCTGTCTGTTATTTAACAAGAAAACTATTATTAATACTTACGAAACATTATTTTCTTTGTTTCAAATTTCTTGATCTTTAATTTTTAAAAATATCTCTAGTGTGGTTTCGATTATTTTTTCCCCTTTTTACAGCCATCATCAATTAACCAACGTTCTGTCGTTTTAATATTAACGACAACAACAAAGACTTTCGGTCAATAATTGCGAAACTTGTTTCTGGTCAACATCATGCTTCGGGTTTTCAAAATTCACTTCTTGCTCATATTCACCTATACAGAATTTGAAGGTGGATACATTGATATTGGTTTGATAGGTGAAGGATGTTTATTGCCAGTTACTTCCAACAAAAATATTGTATCAAACAGTAAGAACTGTTCTAACAAATCATAAATACGGATGCAACTTGTAATGGGCGAACAAAATTCATTTAACAAACTCTGGTCTTTGTTCTTTTGTGCTCTTATTCAAGGATCCCAAACAAGAACTTATGATTACATTGAACTGAAAGGGGGAACAGCTTCTTTTGAGTGCCATGTGGCTAAGTGGGAACTTGCTCATACTGTAACGTGGAAGAAAGACGATCAGCCCATTTTAAGCATAAGCCATACGCGTCCGTCAGCGACCACCAAAAAATTTCATGCAAGAATGGTTAACACAAATGTGTGCGAACTGTTAATATCAAATTTATCATTCCAAGATGAAGGAACATTAACTTGTGTGGTCTACTTCATTTCAGAAAGCACGCACAAGGAAGAATTTTCTTTGCAGGTGCAAGGTACTCTAATGTAACTTTTAAGTCTTTTTAACTGTCGTTATGAATGTAAAATATTAGATGTTTAAGAATTGTGCAAAATTAATTTGAGTTCCAAGTCAAACAATTTTAAAATATAGTTTAAGAAATGTTTCATTACTTTGCATTTATGAACTAGGTCTGCCTCATTTGAATCACCGCCAAGTATGGTTTTTTGGAGGGTAGCCTGATAAAGATCGATTGTTGTGTAGATACTCCAATTGTTGCAATACAACCAGAATTGACATGGTCAACAGAAGGTGGCATTGCCAAAAAATTAAACCGAAAAATATGTAATATCAATCACTCAAGGTGTAACCCAGTTTTGAAGCACAATATCATTTGCAAGCAGGTTTGATGAGCAACGATAGCAACCTTAGAGATTCACTCATTTTGAATATATTACTGAAGTTTTGTCAATTTCGTTTTTGATTTTCGGAGTATTGAGGGGGGGGGGCGGGGGCAATTTAAAAAAGACATAACTATATTTTAGACGGGAGACAACATCATTTACCGTGGCATTTGTCGAAACTTTTCAAAGGATTTTACAGATCCTGCATCAGTTAATATGTTCCGTGTTTACCAACTCAAACAAAGCGGAAGACGACAACTATTACGGAATATGATGAAGTTCACAAATTTTGCAAATCTCCAAACAACATTTTACATGATCAAAACAACGTGATAGCGATATCAGGCGAGTACTCTTACGACTATGACATTGTACATAAAGCTGTTCAAGTGTAAAAGATATTTTCGAGTTCCTAGACGCAACTAAAGAACTTCAAGAAATTTTCATATGCACGGGTGGAAACGATAATGGAGAAATTGCAACAACGGAAACGTTCATTAAAGTAATATGTAAGTACCAATTGAAATCGGGGCCCTGCTAGTTGCAAAGGTATTCTGCTAACTAAACGGAGATGGTGTACCCAATAAACATTGGTCTTCGTCATACCTTTTAAATAGATATTAAGCCCATTACAACGATTATAACTGTCTATGAAATGAACAATTTTATGTAGAACTCGAGATTTTTTTGAGGGTGAACGCAAATGGTATACCAGAAATTAAATTTCAAAATTTTGTAAATAATGAAATGAGGCTTGACCTTCCTAAGGCACCGTCTCTTTAAAAACCACAGGGGAAACTTTCACCATGGCGATTTTCATATGCTGACGTTAGTGACAAGATAGCTGGCTTCTGCAGGTTCATGGTTACAGCTGTACCATACTGTTATTGACATATACCTACTCCCTTAAACTGCATAATTGCCTTTCAATTTGCCACGTACTAGAGCAATATTTGGTTCGCAGTTTTAAAACCAACTGATTCAATGCATACTGCTTATGTAATGACTGTCGACTGACACAATTGTTCCTAATGGGGTACGGCCCAAGAAAAATATTCAACCTTCAATTGACAATACTTTGAGAGAAATTCTGTGTTTCCTGTTGATCGCTGTAATTTTTGTAGCACAGCTATCATTTCACTACACTTGATTCGTCGGAATAGTAAGTGATGCAATATTAGCATAATGAAAATAGTTCGTCATTAGTTACAAAATTCTGAATTCAGGGGCTTATCTAGATTTAAACCCACAAATATTTTCTGACTTTTCTAATACTGCTGCATCATGCAAAAAAAACGTAGCACTTACAAGATGCACCAAAATTTTGGCCTTTGAATCATATTCAAGATAATACAGAGATTGAACTGCTGAAACGTCTATGTTCTTTTGAAGAAAATGAAGTTTTCTGTAAGGATATTAAAAGTTTCGGAGATTATTGAAAAATCTAACCTTTTTAAAAGCAAAATACGAAATTGCACTGCCGCTGAAGATTTTTGTTCATAAATATTGTAATCTTGGGCCTGTGTATGAATGCCCATCGACGACACACATTTGTAAACCAAGACCTTTAATTGAAGAAAATTTTATCACAGAACAGAAAACTGCACTGTATGTTGACCGGTGTCACTTTAAATTATTGTAACACATGTGGCTAACTCCCGATTTCGCACTTGACCAGATCCTGGTAAAGTCTTCGATTTTCAGACAGGTATACAAAAATCGAGAGCTTTTACTGAGAAAAGTTTGGAATTTTATGGAAGCCAAACTATGAAACAACCCAGTAGTTGCCATTTCTGACATTTTTACTTCCATCTTTTTTAAGTTCTCTCTCGAAACAAAAGCATCAGTAATTCTAACATAAAATATTTTAGAGCCAAGGAAATAAACACACCTCTTCTTACCCGGATTGCGTTTTTCGTAATTTTCCTGTAGTTTAGACCATCATTTCTTAAACATACCAAATAAGTGATTCAAAAGTTACACCATGTACATACAATCAGAATTCAAATATGATATATCAGGATCAATACTACGCCAAAGCTTAATTCAACAAAGATTTTCTAAATTTCTGAAAAGCGAATGCGGTTTTTGATTTCTTGTTTCGCTTATTTGCATACACAATTAATTCAACTTTAAGACAACATCGACTGAAAAAAAAACAAAAACAAAAACAAAAAAAACAAAAAAAAAATGGAAGATCAGTTTTTATTTTTCCGATAAAAAAAGGAAATGCTTTATAAAAATATAAAGATGTACTATAGTCTGTGTGTTTTTGGAAATCTTGACCCCAACGTTAAAAAAAGAACAGAGAGGTGAATTCCTTTTCCCCATAAAACTTGAAAGTCTATCTGTTTGTTAGATTCTCTTAAATATTTGTATTGGTGAAAACAGCCCTTTCACTTGGCGGACAGAGACCAATGAGATTTTTTTTCACAATTCTTGCAACACAATTTAACAAAAGGATTACTGTTTACACTATTTCTAAGAAACATTGGTAGATTGTCTGCGAAAAAATCTTTGTTTCAACATTTAGTTAAAGAAAAGATTGGGAAGGTGCAAAGGGGTTTTTTGCATTGTCCTAGAAGGGACGCCACCGTCTGCGGATGGCGTGAATCAGACCTCAGTGACGTGTAACGGGATACTCTGTTATATTAAAAGTGGGTCCAAAGCTACAGTTCTTTAACGGTTCGCCATTGTCATCAAACAAATAATGTACCTTAAGGATGATCTTATTAGTTGCATTTTCACTACATGAAGCAAAACGTTCAAAACTTTGTTAAACAAAGTTTTCAACCCATATCTGCAAATGGTTAAGTCAATGTCTCCCACAACCCGTTTGCACTATCAAAATTACACCACTTAGCTGCACGTAAATCTGTTAATAAAACATTCATTTGAATGGTTTTAAAACCACCTTTAAAAACTTTGTTAATCAAAACTAAAATTTTAATTTAGGATTGCGGTACCAAAAGTAATAAAAAATCGCAACACAGGAGAATAAGTTATAAACATTTAAAACAAGAAACAATTTGTCAGCTTCAGGTCAATTGTAATAAAAGAGTATTAAACTGTAACAAAATTACAAAAAAGGTTGCACAGCATGACAAACATTACGATTTCCTTGGATAGGAAAATTCTGTGTCTGTTCTCACAAGGAATTTCATCATCATTGCTGAAAGATTCGTCTAGTAAGGCAGACAGAAACAGGTTGCCAAATAAATGGTATGGTATGTGGGGATTTACTCTGCTTATACGTATTCCCATTGAAAATGTGTCAAAACGTTAGAGAAAACAGCTTTATCGCCCTATGGATATATTTGCCCTATGGGTTGTTTTATTCAGACGACTTTTCGCCCATGTCCTCAATTAGAAGAAAGTATGTTTAAATGTATATATATATATATATATATATATATATATATATATATATATATATATATATATATATATATATATATATATATATATATATATATATATATATATATATATATATATATATATATATATATATATAGGTCGAAAGTGTTGTAGTGATAAATCACTACAACACTTTCGACCTACACATTCTAACTTCGATCTACCAACTTCGACCTACTATATATATATATATATATATATATATATATATATATATATATATATATATATATATATATATATATATATATATATATATATATATATATATAACGCTAATTCCCGCCTTAGGGGGAAATTGTTATATCTCCGCGTACATAGGGCGAAAAAATAACAATGAAATACATAAGAGAAAGTATTCGCCCTAATGTCTAAAAATATACACAACTTTATTTCAATGGCCAGCCATCCGTTCGTGTTAAAAGCTAGGTGTCCGTAAATTTGACAACTTTGAAGTAATTGTATCTAATTGTAAATCTAGGAGGGCGCCCTTTACGCATTCCTATAGAAAAAGTGTGTAGAAACGTTACGGCGAAACCATAGAGCAGGATATAGGAACTAAAGTACGGACTCCCAATGGCGCGTACGTAAATCGTCTGTGATTGCATGGAGACACGGTATCCACGTTCACTCTGGGCATGACTTGGGCAAAAGTCACGAGGGGAGCGATCATGTGTGTACGAACTGTATGGCAGAAATCGATTCGGCCAATTCCTGCGACATATTTGTCCTTGTAAAATGTGTATTTCATCCTAAAAAGTGGCATAAGCTGTTCGCTTTGACGCGTAAAGATGTTTTCTAACTTTTCACATCAACAGAAATGGTCGGAAAGGGGCTGAATTTGCTTTTCAGCGATAAAAAGAGTAACGTTCGAGGAACGCACTTATGCAGGCAAGGACAACTCGCCCTTGTAAGACAAAACGGCCTCACGGTTCCCAGGGCTTTTGTAAAGTCGGACAACTCGGCACCTACTAAAAGCACATAGCCCTTCATATAAAGACAATTCGGCGTCTTAATGAAGCTGGCTACTCAGACAGCTCGGCACCTAATGAAACTTCGAACAGAGGAGACAACTCGTCCCCAAGTGAAGTCGCAAATATAAATGTTGGCCTATCCTAACATTACAACATTTTTCCCATGTTTGATTTTACATATTTTCTGTGGGGATTGAAAAATGGACATTTAAAAAGGAAGGCATATTCTTCTACTAAACTGAATAGCTGGGTCACAGGGTGGGGAGGGGTTTTTATCATTGTTTTTTTTTTTTTTATTTTCATTCTCAAATTAAAAACTATGCCTAGAAAGTAGTATAGACTGGGCAGCACAAGTGGCATGACGTGACTGATTTTATTTTATTTCAGTAGCTGGTCAGCTGTTAGTCATATGTTGTAACTGGTTGACTGAAAAAATGAACCAGAATATTTTTTTCCAATTGAATTAGTCAACTTGATTTACAGGGGGTAAAAAAGTTATTTAACATTACTCCCTTATTCTACGACTGACTAAAAGCCGGTTCGCATGAAAGTGACTCAATCAGCCGTGTGAATTAGGGGCAGCTAATAAAATACTGTAACTAGATGCCAAACTGAAAAGAGAAGGCTTGAACTGACATTCTATTTTCACTACATTGTTTTATTTTTGTATCCTTTTTCTTCTTTTTTCACACACAGATGTTTTAATTTACAGCTATACGGAATAATCATGTAGTAGGACTACAGGTGCAATTTCTTTCTAATCATTTGAAAAGAAGTGCAAAATCTGGGAAAGGAAAGACATGCAATAGGCACAATGCACCTTTGAATTTTTTTGAAATGTCACTCCACAATTTCCCACTGTACATTCCAAGATGTAGGCTGCAATGAGGTACCATGATATGCAAACTACAGTCTAACTAAAGCCAAACTAAAGCCTACTATATGTGCCTCTTGTATAAAATACTTCTCAGCTTGTCATAATGGCAACAGTGACACTCCCAGAAACCAGTGTTGTAATCGAGTCACTAGATCAAGTGACTCAAGTCACCAGTTTTCAAACTTTAAAGTGGCTCTACTCGAGTCATTGACTCAAGTCACTGTACTATTTCAACGCGGAAATAACTCCTGAATTCTATCGAGTCACTATCATTTTGAGAGGAAGTGACATGAGTCGTGATTTGTTACAACACTGGCAGAAACTAAAAGCACTTACAGTATACTGGTATGCATGAAGAGTAAAAAGCAAAACATGAATAAGCCTACATGTATACATTTGTCTGATCTGCTTCTTCTTCAAACAATGTTAAAAAGGTTCTGTTCTACCAACCATTTTAGTCCAATCACAGTCACATGTTACAGTACTTCTCTAATTTCTCTGGGCACTTGGAAGTCTTTAAAATTGTTGTCAAGTATAATAAAGAATGCAGTCTTTCACCAGAAGCTGACATTATTATTGCTTCCCATAACTTTGCTTTGGCTTGTTGAATGTCTCCCTCAAATGTCTAAACTCCAGTAATTGCAAGGTATGGTGATCCAAAATTAACATTTTCTTTCAAAATATTCAAGGTGTACATGATCACAGTTTGTAGGTTAAATGAACCTGGACTTAAAAGATGACATTCAAGCAGTTCCAATTCTCTTAACCTTCTTCATTAAGCCCCTCGATCCCTCCTCTGCCTAAAATTCATCCTCATCCAGACACAATCTCAGTCTGTTACGTCAGGGTGATCATACTTGATCCCAGTGTGTAATCAAACATTCTCAGTACAGTGTGTATGAGTTCTGTACTCTTCACTTTTTGAACTTGCCCTCAGTCAAAGAGGAGAGCCAGTTGGGAATTTCTGTGGATGTGGACTAACTACAAAAATTATAGTTTGGGGTGAGAGAATCAAGCTTTTGAAATGTTTTTGTTCACTTCATTATCTGATTGTGTGTAATATTGCTTCAGACATGACCACATCCAGCGTAAAGTACAGGAAACAGTTCATTGCCAGCAGCACAATGAAACTGACATCCCTTGGGTTTCTCCCTGGAAGTGAGAAAAAAAATGAAACTATCAGTTTCTGTTTGGGATGAAGATTGTTATCATTTACCATGCCAATGATGTATTAAAACCAAATGCAACCGGCAGCATAGTACATATAGTAGCCTACACCTCAAGACTGGCATCAGGTATTCATTTTTTTCTTCTTCTTTTAAGTGTTGGTAAAAGTAAGTTAAACTGCATCAAGGAATTAAACACTTCCATATTTCACCATTTCCCCAAATAATGTACCTTTCCAGAGCAACAGAATCAAGCTTGATTAGCCCCCAGTAGTAGGCATATATAGCCTAACATTACACGTGTACATAAATTTGAGGCATCGGACTTTAGTCAGTTACAAATTTGGCTCCAAAAAATGTCTCAAACATACTTGGGGACTCTAGACACCCTACCCCCTGTTAAAAGTTTGATAGAAAGTGGCAAAGTATGGTTAAAATTACTGCAACCCTCACCCTAGCAGACCAAAATTGCATGCCAGCTCTTTTTAACTATAAGGCCCTACTGTATACTTTACAGCCTGCTAAATAATAACACGCCCTGTAGGCCATTTTTGCCCCATCTGATCTAAATTCCTAGCCCCACCAGTATAAAAAGACCTCGTGTTTACATAACATCTCATTGCATCGTGAAAAGGCTCCATGCACAACGTTTACAGAAGGAGAGTGGGATTATTTAGATTCAGAAACTATCCAGTAACGTTAGGCGTAATATATACTGTATACTTCGTATATAGGCCTATTGCTTACTAACAGTGTTACAGGAACGTGTCCACACTAGGTGAAGAAAAATGCGTCTTTTTCAACTTAAACAAGAACAAAATAAGAAAGCATCACAAGAAACTTACAATTTATGAGAGATAATACATCCTCTTTTTTCTGACAAAAGAAGATGATTTTAAAAATCAAATTTTTGGACTTTCATGTGCATGTGATTTGTATGAATCTCTATGTGAGCGATCCGTCTGTTGCCCAGATAGAATATGGGTACAGAGTGCCCATACGATCACAGCTGTTTTGGGTAGTCCGCCTTCTAGTTCCTATTGTCCTACTCTATGGGCGAAACTTATATTTCGTCCCCCAATTTTTTCCCCCTTAAGGTCGACTTTTCAACAACAACTTTCCCCCTAGGTGCCGAATTAGTGAAATATATATATATATATATGAATATATATATATATATAACGCTAATTCCCTCCTTAGGGGGAAATTGTTATATCTGCGCGTACATAGCGAAAAAATAACAATGAAAAACATAAGAAAAAGTGTTCGCCCTAACGTCTAAAAATGTAAACAACATTATTTCAATGGGCAGCCGTCCGTTCGGGTTAACAGCTAGGTGTCCGTAAATTTGACAACTTTGAAGTAATTGTATTTACTTTGTAAATCTAGGAGGGCGCCCTTTTCAGTTTGCGTGTGTAGAAACGTTACGGCAAAACTTATATTTCGCCCCAAAACATTTTTCCTCTTAAGGTCGACTTTTCAACAACTTTCCCCCTAAGTGCCGAATTAGTGAAATATATAAAATATATATATATATAAATAAATATATATATATATATATATATATATATATATATATATATATATATATATATATATATATATATATATATATATATATATATATATATATATTATACATTTCTTTTCTGAGGACCTGGATTAGGAACGGCATTATACCAAACGGATTTGTCATTAAAAAAACGAACTGTTTTTCGGGACAAGATATTCAGTCCAGAAATTGGTCAAGGACTTTATTTCACACCTCTCTTAAACTTATGCCGGAAACCATTCCCTTCTTTAAAAATAAAATTTCGGAACTTCGCTCGTACATTTCACATCTTTGGAGAACAGCTAAATACAATTTTACCGTTGAACAGGTGAATGCCCTTTCCTTTAAGCTCAAAGAATATAAGAAAGTTGTTAGAATGTTGATGCTTAAGAAGAAACAGCATAAACTGACTAAGTTAGGAGAACATTACAAAGTGAACATTACTTCACCTAGAAGGAAAAGAAAGAGGCCAAGAAAAAGATCTGTTAAGTGCGGCAGGCAAGAGACGGGCTGTAACATTAGCACTAATAACACGGATTCGGGAACATCTGTCTTTAATGTTTCTGATATAACTCTTAAAAAACCTGAAGAGAGCTTGTTAAGCAAAGGATTGAAGTTCTGCCCCACCCCTTTAACATTAGATAAATTGACATTGCAAAAGGACATGGATGCTTTTAAGAGAAGACTTCGTCTATTTGAGTATTTCAATGCGGGGAGTGAAGAGGAAAGTCCCTATCCGAAATTCAAAAAAGATGTAGACTCACTTCAGCCTTCACAATTTATGAAAGATAACTTATCCAAAGAGGAGAGAGAAGCACTTCGTAACTTAAAATGTAATCAGAATATAGTCATCAAGCCGGAAGACAAAGGCCCAACTTTCGTAATTCAAAATAGATCGGCCTATGTTTGTACCGCCATGATGGACTTGGACAACAAAAAGGTTTATAAGCATAACGATTACGACAAAACACCAGAAGCAGTGGAAAAAGTGAAGACAATGAGGGCTACCATGTTAAGTGAAGGTGATATTGACCCTAGCATAGCTGAATACCTTACATCGGGAGAAGTGAAGACATCTCGTTATTACGCACTACCAAAAACCCACAAAGAAAAAGATGAGGAGAACAAACTGAAAACTAGACCGGTCATTTCTGGGAATGGTTCTCCTATAGAAAGACTTTCGGAATTTGTTGACTTTCACATTAATCCTGAAATGAGGAAATTAGCTTCTTTTGTGAAGGACTCTAAGGATGTTATACTTAAAATTAATTCCATTAATAACAAAGGTCCGCTTGATGCTAATTGTGCCATGTTCACCATAGACGTTAAAGCGATGTATCCTAGTATGCCTCAACTTTTGGGAATTGAAGGGGTCAGGCAAGCTTTGGAAGCAAGACACACCAGGGTTCCCTCTACCGGTAATTTAATTGAATGTCTTAAGCTTTGTCTTAATGAATATCACTTTGAATTTAATGGTATGTTTTTTACTCAAATTAATGGGACCTCCATAGGACCAAAAATGGCCCCAGGTTATGCTTGTTTGGGTATGGGACTAGTAGAAGAAAAATTGTGGAAGTCGTGTCAGTTAAAACCTACTGAGTGGTGTCGATATATAGATGAGATTTTAGGTTTATGGACATATGGTGAAGACAAATTTCTTCCTTTTATGGAAATCTGTGTCACTTGTGCTTCTCTCAAAGAAACCAAATGTATTCGGAGCTTCTCTACGGGTCAAAAGTTTATTTTGTTTCATTCAATTACTCGTTGTACTAAAGGCGTAGTGTTTTTGGTGAACTGTCTCGACTGTAAAAAGCAATACGTGGAAGAAACAGGAGGAGAGCTTAGGATTAGACATCGTGGTCACAGGCAGGAATTTCGAAAAACGACTTCCCCCTTGGGAAAACATTTTCAAAGCTGTAAAAATTTTGGGCTGATAGGGATAGAAAAAATCCACAACAATAGTAAGGCAATTAGAGAAGAAGTAGAACTAAAAAGGATTTATCGTCTTAATAGTTCGCTCCAGTAGGTATAAATGTTAAGGATTTGACATATAAGCTGTAAGCCCTCCTCTGCAGCTGTCTCTTTTGTTAGAAGGTTTTTGTCCGAGATTAAGCATCAGGTTGCAAGGATACATGATCAGGAAAGGTTTACCCTTTCGAAACGTTGTACAATTTTAAACTTTTAACTTTTTACGTTTTACCAGTGTCTTCATCAAACTGCTTTGAGATTCACCCATCCTGTTTTACTTTTCAACATTTAATAATCTTTTATGGATGACAGGAATATTTCGTGTGTCTGGTGGTTTCTGTTTTTCGTCTATATATATATATATATATATATATATATATATATATATATATATATATATATATATATATATATATATATATATATATATATATATATATATATATATATATATATATATATATATATATATATATATATATATATATATTTCACTAATTCGGCATTTAGGAGGAAAGTTGTTGTTGAAAAGTCGACCTTAAGGGGAAAAATTTTGGGGGGCGAAATATAAGTTTCGTCCTAACGTTTCTACACACTTTTTCTATAGGAATACGTAAACGAACAAGGACGCCCTCCTAGATGTACAAAGAAGATACATTTACTTCAAAGTTGTCAAATTCACGGACACCTAGCTGTTAACACGAATGGATGGCTGACCATTGAAAAAACGTTGTTTACATTTTAAGACGTTAGGGCGAACACTTTTTCGTACGTATTTCATTTTTACTTTTTCGCCCTAAGTAGGCGCGGATATAACAATTTCCCCCTAAGGTGGGAATAAGCGTTATATATATATATATATATATATATTTTTTTTTTTCAAAAAAAAAAATCCTCTTTCAGTATAAGGCAATGCCTATTTTTGAGGAAAAATGGCCTAAGGTCTTCATGCGACTATTCATTACCGCACTGGTTCACTTATTCATATAAGGTCACTCGACTTATATATATATACATATATATACATATATATATACATATATATATATACATATTTATATATATAGATATATATATATACATATATATATATATATATACATATATATATAACGCTGGATCCTACCTTAGGTCGACATCGACCTTAAGTCGACATATACATATTTCACATATTTGAATGTATCTGCACATACAGACACTAAAAAATTCAAATAAAATACCACCATAAACTTCAACAGCGCCAACAATAATATGTATGGTATAATTATTATGTATGACGTACGCACAAGTTATAATAAAATAAACAAAGTATTAAAGGTATTTTGCAATATTTACGTGTTAACTTAATGTACATTTTTAGACAACGCAAGATATAACACCCCTTTTTTCACGTGCAAATCTACATACTATACATTGTGTTTATTACGTCTATAAACAGACACAATAAAGAGGGCGCCATGAAGGTATTATACATGCACTTATTTCATTAAGAATGTATGCAGAAGGGGTTGAAATCGTGAACCAAACATTAGGTCGACACGAAAATGTTGACCTATCGTAATTGTCGACCTAATGTACATTTTTAGACGAAGGAATGTCGACCAAAGGTAGGATCCAGGTAAATATATATATATATATATAAATATATATATATATATATATATATATATATATATATATATATATATACATATATATATGTATATATATTTCACTAATTCCGCACTTAGGGGGAAAGTTGTTGTTGAAAAGTCGACCTTAAGGGGAAAAATTTTTTGGGGCGAAATATAAGTTTCGCCGTAACGTTTCTACACACTTTTTCTATAGGAATACGTAAACGGACAAAAGCGCCCTCCTAGATTTACAAAGTAAATACAATTACTTCAAAGTTGTCAAATTTACGGACACCTAGCTTTTAACACAAACGGATGGCTGGCCATTGAAATAACGTTGTTTATATTTTTAGACGTTAGGGCGAAGTCTTTTCCTTATGTATTTTATTGTTATTTTTTCGCCCTATGTACGCGCAGATATAACAATTTCCCCCTAAGGTGGGAATTAGCGTTATATATATATATATATATATATATATATATATATATATATATATATATATATATATATATATATATATATATATATATATATATATTTATTTATTGAAAAGGTTGTGCAACCAGCAACGCGAAGCAACTGCAATTGCAGAAAGCAAAGTGAGTGCCCGTTGGAAGGCAACTGCCTAACGAACAACATTGTGTACTAAGCAACTGTAACACGCCACGACAACAACAACGAAGAAACATACATTGGTCTAACAGAGAACACATTCAAAACAAGATGCACTGCCCACAAGTCTAGCTTTAAACACAAAGACAAAAGACACGCAACTGCACTCAGTGAATACATCTGGAAACTAAAGGAAACAAATGTAGAACACTCCGTAAAATGGAAACTAATGAACAAAGCTCGAGCATACTCCACTTCATCTAAATCTTGTAATCTCTGTCTGGAAGAAAAGTTCTTCATTATACTCAAACCTTCCTTAGCAACTCTAAATAAAAGAAACAAACTGGTAAGCTCTTGTAGACACAGGAACAAACATCTACTGTGTAACAATTCTAATTTGTAATGTATCTTGGTTCGCTGTACACCGTTCGTGCCTGTTCACATGGAACACGGAACGAACACGTGCTTAAAAACGGACAAGTTCAAAAGCAGCGAACATATACGTATCTAACGTTATTGACATCATTCTGCTTCAGGTTTCTGAGGAGTGAGGACCTACATTATTGGCCCTTACGAAACAGTTCTGTAAAGCTATGTTGTAAGAACTTATTGCAACCTTTTCAATATTACAGCTCCCTTCACAGGGTTGAGCACTTTACCATTGCCTGGTTGACATTACTTATTGATTTTTACCAAAACGGTTATATATATATATATATATATCTATATATATATATATATATATATATATATATATATATATATATATATAACGATGTTAGGACGCCTGCTCAGGAGGTGAATTGCGAGTTGCTTCATCTGTCATTTGAACGCCAAACCATCTTGGCTTCATGGCTCAAGTGGTTAGAGCTTTGTCCGCGCTAATAACAGAGGTGAAGTTCAACTCGCAATCGTTTTTCACCTCCTGAGCAGGCGCCTAATTTTTTGGAACAGCACTAGTTCTCGTTTGACGCAAGCCCAACCAAAGATCAAAGTTGATGCTATCCAGCTGAACACAATTGTTATATATGTATATATATATATATATATATATATATATATATATATATATATATATATATATATATATATATATATATATATATATATATACATATATATATATATATATATATGTATATATATATATATATATATATATATATATATATAACAATGACCAAGAAATGAAGTCCATTTTTGGCCCCTATATGGAATTTTATATTAGGCCTATCTATGGATTCGGTGTAATAAAACTATTACTTAACCAATGTCCTCATTTCGTAATGCAATGATATGTGTTTGACGAGATGTAACAACGACAGATGACGCGACGGGAAACACAAATCTGGCACGTTTTCTTTCCACCTAAAGACGGTTTGACTAGGGACACAAGTTCTAATTTCAAAATGGATTTAAAAAATTCATGTCTTCTCATCATTTTTATCAAATATGTCTGCTTTCTTTGGGATTCATGTTGACAAATACTGGGCAAGGTCTTGTCTCACCTGTGACAAGAAGTCTGTCCTTGCCTGAGAAAATGGCAATTTGAAAATGATTAAGACTCCTTGTCGCATATGTGACAAGGAGTCGGTCCTTTTACTGATCTTGTATTGGGCTATATTTTTATCAAAAAAGGCAATAAGTTATGCGAAACGAGCTGTTCAGATAGATAAAGTAAATCCATTTTGAAAATAGAACTTGTTGGGAGCTTTTAGACAAGAAGAAACAGCCATTTCTCCTCTGAAATATGTGCGTTTGTCGACATTTAAATTTCTCCTTTTGTTCATTTTCTGCAAACAATATAATTTCCTTCTGAAAATGATTTCTGAGGCATATATTCTTCAGTTCACCAAATTTTCATAGATTTCATCTGCCAACGTCATGCAGTATATACATTTAGCAAGTATCTCTCATTCTCAAGTTCAACCACCGTATCTTACAAACTCTTTGTTATTTGTCTTAAACAAATTTCTTGCCGGTTCATAGCATAAACGTGTTAAATGGAACTTCTTCACTTTTACTTGGTGCCGAATAACCAACGGAGGGTGCGGGTGAAAGCCTTTTTGGGGAAATGATTTTCACCCGACGGCGGAAACCCTGAATAGGTGGCGTTTTTTTTTTCAATTTTTCTTCCATTTAACACAGATAATTTGTCCTATCTTTAATCAAAGAAAAGCAACGACCTTTTCAAATTGCTTCCCACAATACTCTAACAATAGACTTATAAGCCGAGTTGTGTAATATACAAGAGTCATACCTAAAACGAGTGGACTATTTAAGTTTCAGCTGGGAATATGATAACGCATAATAACAATTCACCCTAACTGCAAATTTGAACAGTAACATTTCCTGTTTCTGCGGTAAACAACGTAGAACTAACGAATGATACCGATGGCAGTTGTTAAGTAGCAAAATAAAGGAAACACTTTTCTTCTTAACTCAGTTTCCTTAACGGTCTTTTCGTGAAGCGTAGGTCTTTGTGATTTACCACTTCTTAAGCAAAACTAATCTTAAAGAAAAATTCGTTGCAGCCCAGAATGGTTATTTGCGGATTGCAAAACTTTGCAATGTACATACATGGAAAATATATGGATCGATATTTTTAGTTAACATTTAATTCACAAACCTTTGAACCGTGTGTTAGTCATGTGAATTATTAAACGGCCTTTCGAAGTACATATTTAATATTTGTGGACTTTGGTATCCCTGGCAAACAAGAAAACGAAACTAATGTTGTCCCGTGGAAAATTGTACTAGGCTGTATTTGATGACTCCAAATTAGTGTACGTTCAAGTCACCCATATGGAGTTTAATCCTTTGGCAAGTTTCTTTGATTCGGTTTTCAATAGAGGATTGTCTTTTGCTCATCTTAAATTAAAGCAATATTTTCAAGATAGTGCCACCTACAAAGGCAACGAACCATAGGTTAACTATAACAAGATAATGTCGATTTTGCTGTTTTTAAACGTCATAATTCACTGCAAAGGTTAGTTTTTTCCACCTTATCATTTCTAATATTCTCCAAAGATTTTTTAATAAATTTTTTCTGCACCGACTTAGATTTAAAGATAATGTTAAATTTTAACACAAAATTCTCATGACGCCTGAAATCGATTAATTTGTACTCTCTTTGTTCGTAGGAAATGTTCGAGCACAGCACCGGCCTATTTTAGTATTCGAGAAAGGGACTCAAGCTAACATTCCTTGCATTATAAAAGGTGAAGCAAGTGCATATTTCTGGAAAAAAGGTGCAACCTACCAAAAAAGTACACATGTTGCTGCCAATGTCCATGGTGATCCGGATAGTTTTGCTAATGCAACTCATGGAAAACTTACAGTTACAGATAATGGTACCCTGGTTATGAATAACATATCTTTTGAAGACGATGGCAAATACTTTTGTAGGGTAGTATCGGAAGTGAGTGAATACTACGCCAGTGTTACAGTTTACTCACAAGGTAAAGCACTGATTTTTTTTGCCGCCATGCGTAAGAACAAAATGGGTAAAATAATGTTCAACTGGGTAAAAAGTAAGCGAGAAGAACGTTAGAAGAACAAGTTGCTTATTTCCCACAGTCAAGCACAAAGTAATTCAACAAATAAACCTTTAAAGTGATCGAAACTTATACTATAAGTATCCAGCTTCATCCAAGCGCGAAGGGGTTAACCCTGTTTCTAAACCATTTTCCCTTAGTGGAACACGGAACTTTAACACGGGCAGCAATGTCTCAAAAGGCGTCAAAACAAGAAAATTTAAACGCTAACTTCAACTAAATTGGCAAGAGGATGAACAGCTTAGATTAAAGATTTAACTGGAAGGCAATTCATTTAACTATATATATTTTCTTTCTTTGTACTACTATAATTTTTGACGGATAAATAGTTACTAAGGGGAAACTTTAGGTGAATAATTTCATATAGAAATTGAACCAACTAATTAACTAACTTCATCCAGAAATTTTCTGACCTTTACCATTGCAGTTTTACAACTACAGTGCAGTCTTTTTGAGCTTATGCATATAATGGGAATGCGATTAAAAAGCCCTGACAGGAAACTATTGTTTGTGAGGAGACTCACTGAATGGAAAGATTTAATTCATGCTAATGCTCTAAGACTCTAGAATATTATCATTGACAAGCTTCATATTCTGTTAAGAAAATAACTTTCTTCTATCCGTCGTCTGTTACTTATCCTATCACAAATGGCATTCTCGAAAAAATGCTAAAATATGTAGTTAAACACCAGGTTAAAGAAATCGTGTCTCATAAGGAAATTGTGTTCGGTCGGACAATGTTTACCTGGAAATTGTGTTTCATCTTTACCCCAACTGCTCTCCGGGAAAATTGGATTTTACGTCTGCTTTCATTCATTAAAGTAATTTCTGTCCGGTCAGTTGCGTAGCTAGACATTTTTCCGGGGGGACCAAGCACCCAAGTTTTTTGTCTGTTTAAAGTGTGAAAAACCACTGTTTCATCTATTAAGAAGCGTTACAACATTTTTCCTCCTTTTGAGAACATGGAAATTGTATTGGAGAAAGTTTGGATTCTGTGTTTCCTGATAATAAGTCTGAAAAGTTGATGGATTACATACTGAAGAACCTACATTTCCTCAAATCTGAGTTTGCACGGCGACTAGACATCTTTGTTGCTACAAAATGTTATCTAATGCCTACGAATTGAGGCTCTCCGATAACATTTTAAAAGTCAAAAGCTTTTAATTATTGGAAAAAAGCTAAGCCACTTTGACCGGGGAACAAATATTTTTAACTTACAAGGAATCATTATATTCCCAGTACTATCTGCCAGTGCAAACGCTGGAAATGTGAAAAAAGTCTATTTTTGTTCAAAATACAAACTTTATGATTTTTTTTTTTTTTGGAAAGCTGTACACATTGTTTCCCTAAAGGTGAGAGAAGTATTACATAAAATTGTCATTCAAATGTCCAATGTGGGTCGCAAGGCCTATTTCAAGGTTTTTCCTTTTGCAAAAGGTTCCTCCCTTCTACAAGATCATCCTTTCATTTCTGCAATACCTAGTTGTTTCTAGACGGTGTGCGGAAATTTTGGATCAAAGGTCCTTAGAAGACCCGAGGGTCCATTTTGTGGTTTTTCTAGTTTTTCTTCTTGGATCCATAGCATAATGATGTTTCTTTCAAGTTCTGTTGATGTGTTTTTGTTTTCATTTTATTTTTTCTGGAAGCACTAGTCTAAGGATCAGTTTTGCTTTGAAGCCCTTTCTTTGAAATTTTGCAAAAATATCAGATTATCTTTATCAATTAATATTTTTTCTTACCAATCCTTAAAAGGTTGTTACCTTACATGTTTAGGAATTTTCGGATGTATTACATTGTATGATATATTGCAAAGGGTTAAACGTTCCTTCCAGTTAATAGTAACAATCGTAGACAACCTCTGATATGCTTTCCCAGTGATTTTTCAATGGTTTTCTGGAATTTGGAGCCTCGATCCACGTAGACTTTGTGGCAAAAGTATAAATTGTGTAAGTACATCTGTGACCGTTATTGCGCAGTCTGTACACCCTGAGCACTCTAGGTGAAATGCATTCTGGGAGACCGAACTTGAGCTAGCCTACGCAGAGCGAAAACGGACACCCGTTAAAAATGCCAATAAATCCTATTCAAGGTCTTACGAAGTTGAGTATGTTTTGGCAATTGAAGGAAAATAGAAAGTTAATATTCGAAAGAAACTCGTTTTAGTAAATAGCGGTTGTCAGGGGTGAACTTTGGCTAGAGTCTTCGTCTAAAGCTTTCCGAGAAAACCGAAGGAGCGAGAGCTCACTTGCGAAGTTTGAAACTGCACATTTTCCCTTCTTCAAAGTGAAAATATGTTGAAATATCCTTTGACAGAAGGAGAACAAGTAATATTTCCCTTAGTATAGTGGTACCTTCCTTATTATTCTTTTATCTTCGCTAAAAAGGCAATAAAGAAATCTGGTCTTTGTTCTGGCTCATCTGCTCATTATATGTATACACTTTCGCATCACTCATATGTACACGCCCGAAGCATGGCATTCTGTTGGATCTTGTACCTCAGTGCTGAAAAATGCTAGGTACCATCATGCATTGCGTTTCAAGATGGCTGAATTAATAACATGTGAACTGGAAACATATTCATAGCATAAACAAAGCGGGATTGACCGTCCTCAAGAAAATTTGATTAATTTGTCAACGAAACTATGTGGGAAAGTATATTTCGTGATCAAAATTGAACATCTGGTAATTATTGGGCAGCTTCGGGATGATTTCGGGACAAATTTGTGACCATTCGCCAACCGTCACTAAAGGATAACCTAAAATGTCCTGGCAGTGGCGTAGTCCCCCCCGGAAAATAATTTGGGGAAATTTGGTTGAATTGGGGAAATTTGATGAAATGATATGCCTTTTTCCATTTCTCATTAGAATGAGAAATTGTGAGACATTTCTCATACATAATTCGTATTTTCATGCAACAAATAAAACCAGATGTCATCAGTGTCGCATGAACCGTCCCGACTCGCGTTCCACAGAAATGTCCTCGCCGCACGCAGCAGCGTTGTTCTTTAAAATACGTAGCCATACGTTAGTAACACAGATTTTACTTCAAAAGATAGCATATGTGGCACCAGATTGCATGTAAGAACACCCAATTTTTCAAAAATTTTAAAAGGGGAACAATTGCCTCTGCAAGGCCCCTCAGTGATGCCAATTTTTTTAATTCCTACAAATAGGCAAATTCTGTCAAATTCCAATTTTTACTTAAAAAGGTAGCCTCTCTATCCCATTGGTGGCACCGATTGCATAAGAACACCTACATTTTTAAGAAGTATTAAAAGGGAGGGCCCACCTCATAGACTCCTTCCGCCCCCGGCATTGACGTACAAGACGGGAACAAGAGAGCGGAGAGTGTTCAGGTGCGGTGAGAAATAGTTTGTCATTGATCACGCAAGAGATGTTAGGGGTAAATTCATTATGAAATTCGATCAGTCACAGACAATTTCATCAATTCAGCGGATCTTTAATTTAACCAAGTTGGTTAGTTACACAGACTTTTATGGCCCAGTTTTCAACCTATTGGCTCAAGTCGAGCCGGCCAAGACAAATAAATTACAAATAAATTAAGCGAGTCAGTTAGCCAAGAGTCACAATAGAGGGGCATTAGCATATTTTCAATTCGTTGTATAGTTTCCCCGAAAACAATCAAGACCATTGAAAGTACATTTTAAAGTTTTATGTGGTAATTTTCTGATCACTAAGCATGTTCCTGACTTTTTTCGTATTGCAAACAAAAGCTTAAAATAAAGACTGCATATTAAGATTCTCTTTACAAGCATGAATACGCAATTTTTGGCCATCATTTCCAAATTTTCTCCACGCTCCGCGCCAACCAATGGTGGCGCTTTGCTCAGTCTTTGGGCAAAACTACATTTTGGGGGTCAAAGTAGCTCTTAACTCGCTGACCTTTTTGCAGTTTGCGAACATATTTTGAAGTGTACATTTTATCGCAAACGACAAATAAATTAAGCGACTCCATAGATTCTTCGTATGAGTCTAGAAAATGCTATTTCCGGCCATCTGAGGGGTCTGATTTTTCGAAATTTTCTCTACGATCCTCGCCAACCTATGGTGGCGCCCCGCTTGGTAATCTTTATGACAGAATAACGTTTTGTGACCAAGAAAAACCCCAAATTAAAATGCTCCTTTTCGCCTTTACCAATCGATGCTCTTTTATTTTGACTCCTAAAAGTATGCAGATTTAATGACAAGTTTTGCTTCGTAGGGTAGCGTAAATGACGTTAGAATGGATGTAAAGACACAAAGGATTCAGTTTTATCCTCATGAACCACCACAATTCAACTTTTTACACTGTTCCTGTCAAAGTCGAAAATATTGCACCACTTTGCATCTAGGACCCTCGAAAACGTCGAAAAAATTCAAAGGGGAGGGGTATCCCCCTCACCTTAGACCCCTCTCTCAGGCTGGAGATCACTCAACATACTGCATGACCCCCGCCCTTCTCCTCTCCTTCGGAGAAATCCTGCGTACGCCACTGCGTTGGTAAATACAACTAAACCAGATATTGTTGACAAAAATAAATAGGCCTAAGAGTTGTCTTTTCCAATTGCTCTATGTTATACTTTAAGATTAAAATACAGGTAATATTACGTAATGACATGGTAATGTTGTTACACTTGTAGATTTGCATATTTTATATGAAATACATACACATTGACAGGGAAAAGTTTTGGGGAAATTTCGTATCTTTGCCCCCTCTGTAAAATATCCTAGCTACGCCACTGTGTCCTGGTGATTCTTGAGCCTTTTAGCCGCCAATTTCTCGGTGATATCGGTGATATAATAACTTGCGAAGTTATTCTGGTAAGTTTCATAATTTTTTATACGTCATTGAAAGTACACAGAATGAAACAGTCATTCTTTTTCCAAGTGTACATTTCCATATGTAAATCCTGAACCATACACCATATTAGGGCTGATACCGTTTAGCGATTAATCGATTAACGATTGCAAGTAAATTTAACGTTTAATAAAAAACTACTTGCGATTAACCGCTAATCTCACTTTTTATCTGTCCTATTATCTGCAAATTTTTCTGTCTCTATTGCCGATTTTCTGTCTATCAAAGCTTTTTCTTTTGTACTTGACAGTGTTTGAATCACTGTCTGTATTGCATTCTTTCCCACTCATATTCAAAACATTATGAACAGACGGAAATTGAAATTCAAAACGAAGAAACACAGTGGGCCGAACAACGAACTAAGTCGGCCCAAACTGATGCTACACATAAAAGTACAATACAAAGTGTTTCGCTAAAACTGCCAGTAAGCTAAAACAGATCATACATGGTCTACATAGCCAGCTCTTAATATCACTGTACAGACCACGAGTGCAGTAGTCTTTCTTGTTAACTTTGCAAGAGTAGCCGCAGGCAACACTGGCTAGATCACACAGGAGGCATTCTATTTGCCCCTATGTAGTACAGTGTGCATGTTATGTTTCAAAACCACTTTGTTCCGACGCGTGGTATATGTGCGGGGATTAATGATTCACGTTGTCATAATTCGACACATGCATTCTGATTATAGTACATATAAGCGTTTACCAACAGGCAGGTTATTTTTATATTATTAGTTTTCTTAAAAAGACTCTATGAGGACCAGCGCTGCCGCTGCCGAGTCGGGAAGTCTTGTAACCTAGGGAGTTTGCATTCACAATGCTGTACACACAATACGTTACCCTAAAGGAATTTCTTAATGTTAACGTTACTATCCAAAGAACAGCCGTACTTGACGAAACGCAATTAATGATCAGTAAACGACCGCAAAAGTATGCAACTAAACGTTTAGTAATTTTACTAAGCGTGCACAGCCCTATACCATATACAAGGCACTGATATTGATCAAGATTTCATTCAGCGAGTCGTAAGTGTAGCTAGTAAATGGAGAATGTAGCCCCTCCCATGCAACACACACGCAAACAAACAGGGTTCAGTAAAACACGTCATGTTAATGACGAAAATTTGTATGCATTTACCCACTGATTAATTGAACTTCGATTCATCTGGTCTTGATAAAGTTGTAATTCGTCAGATATAGTAATGACCCTTCAAACGTGATAGTACTGTGTAGAGGACAGCATTTCTACTACACCCCCTTCAGTTTTGAATCATGTGCTACAAAACTAAAGACGAACGGTTGAACGAAATAGCCCAGATGGGTCTCCCTCTTCCTAAAGAGGGAAGCCTATGCAAATGAGCTACAGGGACAGAAGTCTAACGTTTTTCATCTCAATTGGGAATTCTGAAAATCCCTTGAAATGACCAGGTACAACTGATAACATTGTGTTCACATTTGCAGAAACAATATAAGTTATGAGCTATTAACACAGACCAAGTCTCGTTGAATTCCAAGTGAGAGACAAGAAAGCTATTATCGTGTGATATTGACGGGTTAAAGCCACATCAGAGAGACTACTCTCATTCCAAAAAACATCTCCCTGACCTGATGTCTGAACGTTGACCTTAAATCTATGACGTAAACAACTAACGACCACTAGTCTATATGGACAGACACCTGCCTTGAAAATTTCATCCCTGGTGGAGTGACGTCTGAAAGAGCGCTTTGCGACACACATTTGCCCGAAATTTCATCAATTTTGTAACAGAAAACGCTAGATTTGGCAATTTTAATGTTCATTAGAAGCCATTCTTCCTTCGAACATAGGCCTATTTTCGTATGCATCACAAAAAAAAAAAAAAAAAAAAAAAAAAAAAGGAAAACTGGAGGTTGTGTTTTCTACAAAGTACCTACCGCTACAAAAGTTGGAAGAGTAAAGGTTTTTTTAAATGTGGAGAAAGGTCATCGGGGCATTCAATAACGTTTTGATAGGAAGGCTTTATAGATTGATCAAATAGTTTAGGTTAAAGCAAACTAAAGGAAGCTATTTATGTGTGATTAAAGTTTTGGTAAACCCTACTGGAAGGTGTAATACCTTACATCATAGGAACAGAAGTGAAACAAAAATTCGCCAGCTCTCCTGAAATCATATCCAAGCCGGTCGTCAAGGGTGATTCTAGAAAGCATGTGAACGATGCGATGTGGCCGGGGGTTGAAATGGTTGCAGTTGTAAGGCATACACTTTTTAAGGGATCAATGTGTGGCTATGAAGCTGACCTCACTTTGGTTTCAGTGCTACCTTTGATAATTTTTTCCACAGTTTCCCTAACCACAATTCCTCTGGCAATTGAACAATGTCCATCGCATCCCGGCTGTAAACTACATTTCAAGATAGGTACACGGAAAAAATTAACCTGCACTGCAAGTTTCGTACCATTACTGGTTGAACTTAGATGGAAGTATTATAATGACAGCAGTGGTACAACAACCTTGAGGACAGTCAAAGATAATAAAGATGGATCCTTCAACATATCTATCAGCATTGAGTTAGAGCATGAAAAACCTTCAGTGATACTATGTGAAGCGAGCAGTCCAAATATGCCTGGAGAGGTTGTCACAGTTGAACTGGAGACAATACAAGGTACCGAAAGCTGTTTTACTTCCTTAGTAAACTTCAGTGAGTGTTGAATTGTTTTCCAAGAGGCCATTTGCGAATCGTATATATCGAATATGCACTCTTAAAGATATGTTTTCACATCATATCACATCACCTCACCTCACATCTCATCACTTCACATCACCTCACTTTGCCTCACCTCACCTCACTATACCTCAACTCACCTTACATCTCATCATATCACATCAAATTATATCATTTTATTTCATATTAAATTATATTTTTTTTATACAGAAACAAATTTCATATTTGGATGAGACTCAAAATCTCAGTCGGGAATGAATTAAACTGGTATTTAATTTCGTGTTTAAATCTTCAGAATCTTAAGACGAGCTGGAAATGATTTCCCTGGTACTTATTGTGATTGTGATAGCGCTTGCTATAGTTATTGTACTTGGTGGAACTTTTCTCATTGGTAAGTTGCGGTTCTTTTTTATCATTACATATTGCTTTAGTGTAACAATCTCACAGGAAAGATACAAATAAGTGACCCACCCATTGATATCATTTCCTTTTAGTGACGTGGAAATAATCGAAGGCCATGAAAAAAAAGAAAAAGCAGGGTAAGTGATTTTCAGACAAACTATTATTTCTCTTACCTCAACAAGTTCTGAAGTTTTGGAAAGTCCTTTCCTTGTCAAAATGTATATTTTTCTCCGCTATTATTGTCTATCCACAATAAATATTATAGATACCTTTCAATAATGTTAGAATTGTTCCAAATTAAGATCTTTGGACGACGCTTTGAATTCTGTTGAGGAACTCGTCAAAAATCAAGCTATGTTTTCAAAAGTGAAGGGAACACGACCTCCTCGTTTGTTGTTGAGCGGCGGTCTATCACGTTTAGAGTCTACACACTTCAGATATCTCTCTACGTCGTTTTAACTATACGGTAATCCAATTTAGAATACATGAATATGCTTCACAAATAACAGGATAAATAAAGCAACGTTTCCCTTTCTATTTTATTAGTTCCTATGAAGCTGTTCCATCAACGGTATGTTTTCCGCAATTTATATTTAAATAATTTAACAATTTTAGTAATTAATCTTATATATAGTATGCTGTTTGCAGGTTACTAATTTACAGTAAAGCCAAATAAGGAATGAAAAAAAAAAAACTTTAGACAAAAAGGTGTACACCATGCGCTGATTAATTTAATCCACAGACGATGAGCTTCAACAGCTCCTCTTAAAGATGCAACACCGTTATCTAAACTTTTATTCTAAGTGACCTGTTTTAATGCTGTAGACGCGATGTCTGATTGTCATTTAATCAAGTCCTAAAAAGTTGAATCACGTTTTCTTCCTTTGATTTATTCCATGTAAGTTTCCAAATTACTTGGAACATTGCCCATTTTCATATTGTGCTGCACTTTCCGAGGAGCATGTGACCACAATTTATGCTGGAGAGGGTTTTTACAGATAAGACGAAATAATAATGACATAATGAGCCTTCTGCTGAGGATGAACCTATGTTGGTAGGAATTAATATTTGCAATGGACCGTGTTATCCTTTTCAATTCCCCGATGTGCAACCATCAGTCCAGAGGAAACTACATAAAGTGTCAAAGTGTCGAGGACTAACCAAGAATTGGCTAAGAGTTCTGAAAAATTCAAAGCTGGGCAAAGTTATGGAAGTTAAGACAACCAGGGAGAAATCCTAAGATTGATTTCATATTGTGTGTTCCCTGTAACCTTACTCTATAAAACTTTAAATATTGAATTGTTATAAATATTTCTTTCTTTGAATTGGATTCAGTGTAAAAAAAATTAATCGACAGTTTCATAGCTATACTATTTTACTGTTTCTTTCCAAAATGAAATGTTCTAGAGTTTAGAGGATCAGACACTAAAAAATTCCTTTACTTGAATTCATTTAGAAAATTAACCACTTTCTACAATACTAATTCTGCATGCAAGATTAACCTTTGGACATTAATATAGAAAATTACGTTGGCAAAGAACCACGAAACCAAAAACGTTGAAGAGAGGGTTGTCATATGTTTTTGCGACTAGTACCATAATCATGCAACTCAATGTGATAATGAGACTATATGACTGCTCCTTTTCATTTTAAGTAACAACACCCAGAAGATTCTAATAATGCAATTTAACAGTTATCCACCCTGCCCCAAGAATGACTACTCGTAAAAGTTCCCCTTCTCTGAATATTCGGGGGATTTTCGTTTGGAGAAATCCTCAAGGAAGTAAATTTCCAGAGGAATTACCTCCCCGCGAAAAAGTAATTTTCATAATACGTAATGGATTTATGCATCAGCTAAATCTTGAAAAGGGTATATCAATCGGTAATGATTAATAGAACTAAAGCAAATTGGTTCAACAGTTTGATTTTTGGGGTTTGTTCACTTAACCAGAAAGCAAAGTCACGCTCGAAATCTGAATGATATTCTCATAACTTTGTCGCATATGGTATTTCGTCTACATTATAAACTTAAAATAACATGCCTGCACTGCATACAACTGTACCTACGTCAGTTGTTGTTCTCAACCTGAGTTATTGAAGGGCGAAAAATTACCAGCACAACTACACAGCAAGGATGAGGTAGATACTAAGTGAATTTTTCTAACCAGCTTCGTTTAGATCGTTTCAGTCTTTGGAAAAATTGAAATATAAAGCTGATGTCACCTACAGAACAAGACCCGAAACACAATTTGAAATTAGAAACAGTTGAAACTTTTCTCATTTGGAAATTTGTGTAATGATCAGGAAATAAACACTTTTTCTTGGTGAATAAAAGACTTCTCTAATGATGATACTATGGAAACCGTAATAATTCTTTTCAAACATTGCATCTCGAAGGATTAAATGACGGTGAAGTTTACATGGTCCAGGCATATTGTATTGGAAGGGGGTCGGAATTGTCTCTGGGGCAATTAGTGTAGATGATGTTGAATGGAGGCTGCGTGATGGCTTATCCACAGCTAAGTTTCTATATTTTTAAATATAGTCTTTAGATATGTGTCACCAAAAGCCTCGACTATGGCTCATTGATACGATATGTGAAGATTCAGCTGACAGAATTTTGTCTTTGCCACAGCGATTCATTATCTTTTAGCAGATCTATGGTTACATGACTTTAGGAACAGAGAAACTTAAATAGGTGGAATGTCCTGATGGTAGAAATCGTGAAAAACATTTCCTAAGTTGTGGAGGAGGTTTATTTTGCCTAATATCAGTCATTGCAGATTATGCAGTAAAAATTCCAAAAGTTGTCGGTTACATTAACTATGGCTACGTTAAATTTTAAATGATAATTTACATAATAAATTCATTATTTAAGTATTAAAGTCACCTTTTGTCTCTGGAAGTCGACTGATTATGCATGTCATAAGAACCATATGACACGTGATGGTGTATATTGTATTGGTTCTACTAAGCTAAGTTTGTTGCTTAAGTGGGTAGTTTTACCACAGATGGAAGGGTAAAGCACTACCTTTTAAGAGGCACTTGATGACCAAACTGCCGCCAAAAATCTTCAAATCTACGGATTACCCGGCTTTTCAACGTCGCAGTCAGGTTAACGGTGGCTTTGTCGCTACCACTTCTTCAAAACTGTGGGAAAAGGGGAAAAATATAGCATTTAAAAGAGAAACGATACCAATGAATTCAAATCTATCTTCAAATGTAGCACCATTTGGGGTCTAGTGATATCTTCTCTCATCCAAGATAAAATCGTGCATGCGCCCTTCATGGCTTAAATGGGTATTTCATAAAACTGTTACAGTAATGGTGACAATGAGTTTCCCTTCTCTTTGCACCAACCATATATTATGAAACATGAGCGCATTTCGCCTTCTGAAGGTGGGTCTGGAAGAGAACTAGAACCAATTAAAGGACAACTGTTTTCACAAAAAAAACGCTTTATACCGTTAATAACTTTCAGACTTCAAATATCTGCTGCATCTTGCACTGGAATACCTCAACTGTCTCCTATAGCTATCCTTTTAAAATACTAAAACCAGAATTATTTCTTTTATTTTGCAGAAAATCACAGACCTTGAAGTTGAAATAGTAAACAAAAATGAGGTAAATTTGATGTAAGGCTACACTCAACAAAGGATTTAAGTGATTTAAGGGTTGTGTATATCAAATATGTGATGTTTGAGTAACTTAACCAAGTTATGTATACAAAATAAACAAACAAAATGTCCATTTAATAGTCATAACATACGAAAAGTGCAATTAACAAATCGGAACGACACGTATATTTAAAAAATGTTGTTTACCACGCTTGATGTTCTCTTCGCTTTTATTCACTGTCAAACATCATACTAAGTATGCAAAACATTCATTAGGCGAGTAACCAGGAATTTTTAGAGGGATGTGGGTTGAATTTTTGTTATTGAGCGAAAAGACTGAGTCCGAGCGCGCTTGTAGAGAAGATGTGGGAGGGGATGTCACCGCTCCAACGGTGTGAAATGTTTTGGCTTTAACTTTTTTGAATGAATAACCATACAGAAATAAAAGACATTGCCAACTAGTAATTATTGTTCTACAAACATGCAGAATCAAATAATGATAGCTTAAAATAAAGGTAAGGTGTTGTTTTTTTACACAGGCGTATCACCGAATGCCAAGTGTGCCTTTCATTTCTAACAGAAAATCTGCCCCTTTGTATCGTAGACTTGGAAAGAAAGCTGGCATTCCTTCCAAGGGTTTGACCAGATTGATGAAAAACGTTAGTCCAAAACGCCTCCAGGATCGCTGAAAATGGCACTTCTCAGGCCTGTTCACTGCATATAATCGTACAAAATTCTTTGAAAGATCAGCTGTCCTGTATTTGCCCATTGTTCTCAAGGTACCTTACTTACCAGTCTTTCGAAGGTGCTCTTACTCTTTCAAAATGTACATGAGGTGGTTATTTGTTCGGTCTCGATCTGACCTGAAAATAACACCAAGCGTAACGTCTAAATAGCACAATCCAACCCTCAATTTTGCTTGTAACCAATGTGGGACTTTTGTTAAGTTTGAAGGGGATATGCGATTTGCTAAGAGAAGACCCAAATTTTCCTAAGGTGCAAACTTCCCTTCCAGCTGCCAGTTCTTTGTCACTAATTCTTGTAATTTGGAAATCTTTTAAGTTGTTTCAGTTTTCAATGGTTTGTCTACATAAGCCGTAACTTTCAAAGAATTAGAAGCTAGGACTATAGCCACCAAAATACCTTAATGCACTTGCAAAGTGATTGAAGAACGAAACGTTAGGTTCTGTGTAGAACTCACGCTAGAGTTGCCCTTGGCTTGTTGTACTGTACCTTTAATAGGCTCATAAGATATCGACTGTTTCCTTGACGTGATCCATGTTATGATTCATATATAATAACTACTTAGCGAAAATGCATTCAAAATAAGAATTTTTTTGAGTATGGGAGAGAGACACTTGCATTGAAGCATTTTTGAATATGGGTCGCAGAAATGTGCATGCATAAATATCCGTATTAATTCCTGCAACTATAACGTAAGGTTTACTACAGAATAATATTTGCGACGTGGTTTCCATTCTAGTTTCTCCACATAAGATAGGTCTTGATCTTTTTATGCTTGTGGAATCATTGAGATACCTACGTTTCTGTAGCACATTAGAACTGGGTATGATGTAACTCATATTCCCTAAACTGTTAGCTCTAACCTGTGTCTCTACAAGGATCTGTAATGAGTTATACTTCAGAATTTGACGGGAATAAAAAGAAAAAAAAAACACAGCCAAATATATTTCATTACTATTGCCATTGTTTTCGGGATCTAAGGAAGCTACGAGGAGAATTGGGACGAAAAAATGAGGTAAAAACTATCCAGTTTCATTATTACTTGAAAACCGTATTATTCTCGAATTAACATAATTTGTACGCCAACTAGTCGCATTCATGTTTTCAAACAAACACTTTCGTCCGGTTCCCTTTTTACACTGATCGCCTTGGATCTGCTGTTTGTCGCATCCATTTTTATTGTTGGTTGTTCAGTTTGGGCTCTGCCACCTGATGAAGGGTTGTCCCCCAAACATCGCGCAGTTTTCCGCAAAGTTTTAAGTACTTTCTACAACCTCTCTTCGACCTACAAATTTCCACAGTGCTCCGAAGCATTGTAACCTATATTACTCTAAATTCTAATTTGGGTCGTAACCTTCTAAAATGCGACCTTAGGTCGACAGTCACAAATTTTTGATATAGCTCTACAAAGGGGAAAATTAATATATATATATATATATATATGATAGTAAGTTCCGTGGGTTGGTATATTAATATAAATAAATAAGCAATGAAATAAGCCATGAAATGGGGGCAAGTGATATTTGCTTATTTATTTATATATATATATATATATATATACATATTTATATATATATATATATATCATGATAAACTTAAACAGCACCCGCAACAATATATAAGGTATACTTGCACAAGTTTTAATTGAATATTTTATTTATTACACGGTATAGCGCAACAATTACCTGTCTCCTTTAGCCTTTAGGTACATATTTAGAGCACGCTGATATAAGACAACACATTACACGTTCAAATACCTATAACATATGTTAGATCCCCATATAGAGACACTATAAGAAGGGCGCTGATAAGGCATTACATTTGGCATTACTTCACTAAAAACATACACAGAAAGGGGTGAAATAGGCCCTCAAACAATAGATCTAGGCCTATTGTAAATGAAGGCTGGCCTAATGCAGATTTTTAGAGCATGGAATGTCGATCAAAGATAAATTCATTTACATATATATATATATATATATATATATATATATATACATATATATTGTGTCGAAGTTTACATCGAAGTTAGAATGTGTAGGTCGAAAGTGTTGTAGTAATATTATATATATATATATATATATATATATATATATATATATATATATATATATATATATATATATATAGCACTCTACTATGCCTCTGGTGTGCAACGTTTTCATAATTTTATTTAGTTCCTTTATTGTTGAGCACTCTAGCAAACCAAGGATAAGACATGGACCGGATTAACTACGGCTATTCAACCAAAAACATTACGATTCCAGCAAGAAATGAGTATTTGAAACGTCTTATAGAAAAGACAGAACTTTTTGTTAAACGAATCAGATGGAAGGCATATTTCTTCCTCCATCCGGAGAATAATGGATCATCTAAAGAAACCTATGGATTTAAAACCCGGAAATGCCCCCCAACCATTGACGAGCTCACAGATTTTGAAGACAGTTTGCAGCAATTAATTAAAAATGTGCAATTCAAAACTGTAAAGTGTGCGTTTCAACAAAAGCTGGCATGACTGGTTGATTTTAAGAGTATGAAAGATTACAAATATATTTCGAAATTTTCAGTCCCCCTGGGACTTTCCTCAGCGAGTATTAGAGACAAAATGAGCACAAAAATTAAAAATGAGTACATAAATTAAAAAGAAGGGAAATCTTCAGTTAACTGCAGTGTCAGGAGGGAAGATTAAATTGTTTGTTGAAACGTGTAATGATTTAAAATACCAAGGTCCTTATTGAGTCCGGTAATGTGTGACTTAAGCCTCATTATCCAAATGAGTTCGGTACGCTTTCGTTGTTCGGCGCAAATAAAGTTTTTTGCAATGAGGAGTATTTAAAGATTCTCAATAGAATGGTGCGGAAGATTAAAGTGCTTCGCTACTGGGAATCCAAGAGTGTTGTCACGGATAGACTGTTTATGGTTATTGAACCTTAGACGAAAGGAAGTACCAGTTTCACCAACGTACAACTTATTTTTACAAAAATTACAAGATAGAATGTATACAACATTACAAGAATCACAATTAAGGTTGGGGGGAATAATCGGAAAATTAATGTCAGGAATATTGATACGTTCTTCGGTAATAATGTGCTTGCAGATTTTGCAGCGTCTTTTATTGCAATGAGTCTTGCCCTTAGAGTCAGGGGTAATTGATGTGGAGGAGGTAAGAAGTCTTCTGAGGTTAGGGGGCTGGCGCAATGCGAGGAGGGGGGAATCAGAAAAAATGCCCGAAAAAGATGGATCGTCCTTAAGGGAGACAAAGCTATGTTTCAGGGTGCTTGCAAGATTGTGAATGAGGGGGTGATACTTAAAAACCATGGGAATACGCGTGCTGGGGATTTTGGATTTGTAGGATAAAAGGTCCTGGCGGTTGATTGAGGAAGCTTGTAAAATACCTTGTTTGATAATGTGGATGGGGTATCCGTTTGTTAGGAAGTAACCGGTGAGGGCAGAAACCGAGCGATAGTAGTCAGCGGGGTCAGAGCAAATACGTTTGGTACGAAGACATTGACTGTAAACTATTGCCTTTTTTAGTTTTTTTTGGGTGAACACTATCGAAATGGAGCAAGAGATGTTTGTCTGTGGGTTTGCAGTAAAGGGAAGTAGAGATGTTTCCGGCGTCTAGTTTTACTAGAACGTCAAAGAAAGCTATTTGTTTGTTTGAAACTTCAAAGGTAAACTTAATACTGTCATGGAAAGAGTTAACATGCTTTTGAAATAGTTCAAGGGCGTCCCTGCCATGAGTCCAAATGAAAAAAATATCGTGGATGCAGCGAAAGTAATGTGAGGGTTTTAAGTGGAAGCCAGACAGCAATTTTTCTTCGAGTTTATGCATAAAAACATTAGCATAACTCGGGGCCATTTTTGTGCCCATGGCGGTGCCTTTCGTCTGATGGAAGAAGTTACCCTGGAAAGTAAAATAGTTGTGCTTGAGAATAAAGTTAATAATTTTGGAAAGATCGCATGCGAGAGTCCTATCTGAACTGTGGTCAAAAACAAAGTTTTTGCATGCCAGGACGCCCTCCTCATGTGGAATATTAGTATACAATGCCGTGACATCCATCGTTACAAGGAGAGCCTCTGTTGAGAGAGTGCCTATTTCGCAAATGTTTCTAAGAAAATGTGTAGTATCTTGTAGATAACTGGGAATTTTGTGAAGCAAGGGGTTAAGAATACTGTCAACATGACCTGAAAGGCCCTCAGTGAGGGTCCTAATACCTGAAATAATGGGTCTACCCAGTACTTTTACCGAATGAGTCCTAGCTAGGTGACAAATATCGGTACCTGATAAACTATCTAAATCTAAATTCAAATCGTTATCACCCCTGCTACGAGGAAAGTAAGTATGCAGAACCTTAGGTAATTTGTGAATTTTTATTGAGGGTGTAGAAATAACCTATTTTAGGTTTAGAGGGGATGAGCTCCCTTACCGTATCGGTAATGTGTTCTGAAAGTCCAACTAAAAGGTCCTGGGTGATGGAATCGAAAATGGTGCTTGGATCAAAATTAATACGTGCATAAAACTTAGTGTCCTGTAATTGGTCCTTGGCTTCTTCAATGTAGTCGGTAGTTTTAAGGATAGTAACAGCACCCCCTTTGTCAGCGGGACGGATGATAATGGATTTATTGCTCCGCAAAGTACTAATAGCCTTAAATTCTCCTTTGGAAAGGTTGGTGTACTTGTCGGCGGTGGCATACTCCGCAAGAAGGCGTCAAGATGTTTTCTGGCCGTTTTGGCGAATTTGTCAATGTAGGCATTCCGTCCAGGGGGGTGTCCATTGGGACCTTTTGTTGGCAGATGTTTCAGTTGTGCTGTTATCATTGAAGATAGGTCCGGAGTTATTAGAATCTGCAAAGTATTCACGGAGTCTGATCCGCCTAGTGAATTTATCAAGGTCGATGCAAAGGTCAATTGCCGAAAGCTTACTGGAAGGACAAAAAGAGAGACCCTTTTCCAATAAACGTTTTTCCTCTTTTGAAAGTATGTGGTTAGAAAGATTTACAATGTTCGAATCACGTTTGGACGTACCGGTTGGGAACTTATCACTAATGACAGGGTGTTTCGGTTCCGAGTCAACCAGGTGTCGGAGTAGGGGGTCTTCACTCGCCAATCTGCATAATTTACGGAGTTTCCTAGTGAAGCAGTTCTTTAAATTGCGCTTGTAAAAGTGTTCCACACTCAACAAAACTTTAGACGAATCAATGTCCTGTGGTAAAATATCCTTGATATGAGAAGCAGAGGTTTTAATATCCTTGGAAATGCGTTCCTGCTTGGCGTAAGCGGCCTTTAAAGTGATGTTCCGTAGTTGGTTTGAGGCTTTTTACAGATCTTTTCATTGATCATACTTCAGATAGGACTCTCGCATGCGATCTTTCCAAAATTATTAACTTTATTCTCAAGCACAACTATTTTACTTTCCAGGGTAACTTCTTCCATCAGACGAAAGGCGCCGCGATGGGCACACAAATGGCCCCGAGTTATGCTAATATTTTTATGCATAAACTCGAAGAAAATTGCTGTCTGGCTTCCCCTTAAAACCCTCACATTACTTTCGCTACATCGAGGATGGAATCATGGCAGGGACGCCCTTGAACTATTTCTAAAGCATGTTAACTCTTTCCATGGCAGTATTAAGTTTACCTTTGAAGTTTCAAACAAACAAATAGCTTTCCTTGACGTTCTAGTAAAACTAGACGCCGGAAACATCTCTACTTCCCTTTACTGCAAACCCACAGGCAAACATCTCTTGCTCCATTTCGAAAGTGTTCACCCAAAAAAACTAAAAAGGCAATAGTTTACAGTCAATGTCTTCGTACCAAACGTATTTGCTCTGACCCCGCTGACTACGATCGCTCGGTTTCTGCCCTCACCGGTTACTTCCTAACAAACGGATACCCCATCCACATTATCAAACAAGGTATTTTACAAGCTTCCTCAATCAACCGCCAGGACCTTTTATCCTACAAATCCAAAATCCCCAGCACGCGTATTCCCATGGTTTTTAAGTATCACCCCCTTATTCACAATCTTGCAAGCACCATGAAACATACCTTTGTCTCCCTTAAGGACGATCCATCTTTTTCGGGCATTTTTTCTGAGTCCCCCCTCCTCGCATTGCGCCAGCCCCCTAACCTCAGAAGACTTCTCACCTCCTCCACATCAATTACCCCTGACTCTAAAGGCAACACTCCTTGCATAAAAGACGCTGCAAAATCTGCAAGCACATTACTACCGAAGAACGTATCAATATTCCTGACATTAATTTTCCGATTATTCCCCCCAACCTTAACTGTGATTCTTGTAATGTGGTATACATTCTATCTTGTAATTTCTGTAAAAATAAGTTGTACGTTGGTGAAACTGGTACTTCCTTTCGTCTAAGGTTCAATAACCATAAACAGTCTATCCGTGACAACACTCTTGGATTCCCAGTAGCGGAGCACTTTAATCTTCCGCACCATTCTATTGAGAATCTTAAAATAATCCTCATTGCAAATAACTTTATTTGCGCCGAACAACGAAAGCGTACCGAACTCATTTGGATAATGAGGCTTAAGTCACACATTACCGGACTCAATAAGGACGTTGGTATTTTAAATCATTACACGTTTCAACAAACAATTTAATCTTCCCTCCTGACACTGCAGTTAACTGTAGATTTCCGTTCTTTTTCATTTATGTACTTTTTAATTTTTGTGCTCATTTTGTCTCTAATACTCGCTGAGGAAAGTCCCAGGGGGACTGAAAATTTCGATATATATTTGTAATCTTTCATACTCCTAAAATCAACCAGTCATGACCTTTATTGCAAATTTTTTGTAGCATATATATATATATATATATATATATATATATATATATATATATATATATATATATATATATATATATATATATATATATATATATATATATATATATATATATATATATATATATATATATATGCATGTGTTTGTATGTGTGTGTGTGTGAGTGTGTGTGAGTGTGTGTGAGTGTGTCCAATTCGGATTTGGACGAAAATCTGTCCATAAGGCGAATTTACCCATAGGTCAAAAAAACTGTTTCCCCTTAACGCTTTGACACACATTTTCAATGGTAATACTTAACACTTTGGTACAATCCCACATTCTTTAAGTAGTATATTTAATATTTCAATGTGTACAAACTTAAGTACACGCATCCGTTAACACGAATACATGAGGGACCGTTGGAACAACCTGTATGCATATCTCAAACGCAACAAGGAAATATATCGTTATGTATTTTATTGTTTTATTCTCGCTTTAACGTTCTGACGTTACACAGATTGCCCCCAACGGTTGTTAAAGCGTTTTTTAATTATGCAATGTTTAGTAGCGTGAAATTAATAATCTTTGGTACCTAACACTGATTGACACGCACAGCTAAAATCTTATACAAGAATTTCATCCTCTCATGTCAAAAAATAAATAAATAAATAAATAAATAAATAAATAAACTGATGAAGGTACAGCCACAGCCCACAAAAGGATGACTAACGGGCAAGTCAACAAATTGGCAATGCAAAATTGCCACAGAAAGTGCTGAAGAAAATGTTACCTAGCCACTTTCTGCTATTTAACTGTTCAGAACAAGAATGGTATAGGACGATGATGGCATCTCCGTATTCTAACACCATTTCCCAGCTCACATGACAAAAAGATGCGGTTAATTCATTGTGACCAATTTACACTATCCTTTTAAATCGAAACATGGAGCTTAATGTTTAACGGATTAAAATTGCAATTGCGCTTCAAAACATTTATTTTTCATCGGATGTAGGATATTTTCCTAAAACATTACTTTGATTCATGTTTCAAATTCAAATTGATTGCGTCTCAAAGAGTGGTGGTACAAAACATGTTCATTTCCCTGTGTCTTAAATCGAGGACCTAACGAAAATTTTGAACAGGGACAAATACCTGCCGGAGTCATTAATTCTACCTTTGACCTCATTTTCTGTTTTATGTTTCGCTCCTAGATCTCACAGCATATGCAACACCCTTCCTAAACTACATCTGGTTTTTTTAAGTCTCTGGCAGATTCGAAAGTTTTCCTGGTAGTACAGTTATCGCTAGGATTTTCTCTAGCTCTCCCCACTGGAGTACCTAGTCTTCTGAGACACCTCGATCCAACATATTGATGAACGATGTGGTATTCAGTAGTTCACGCTGTACCCGTGATATGCCTCAGCCGGAATTATACAAAACCTTGGCTTTTTCTTAACACCCCGTAAGAAGTGGATATCGTGCCACTGAGCGAAATCCATGAAGAGATCTTTGGACATTAACCAAACCAAAACCAAGGTCGAAAACCGAATCAAAACCTTGGGGATCTTATCAGACCGTTATTATGCATGAATTTAACTTTTTTTAATGAATACGTCCCCTGACCCTCAATTTAACTGAGAGTTGAATCCATTGCATACAATAAATGAACCCCTTAAATCTTGAGATAAGCTTTCTTTTCTCGATTTGCTATGCGGTACTATCATGAAATATTCTGCCCAAAAATCATTTCGGAGGCACGCAATTACGTTCTAAAAATGCTTAGAAAAATACGTAAAACATATTAACACTCTCCCTTTATTACAAACCAGTCTCGTCGGGTTGTTGTTTTCAACTTGAATAATTGAATCGCGTAAAAATTAAGAACACAACTTAACAGCAAAAATGAGGCAGAGACTAAATGAATTTTTGTTACCAGGTTGGTTTAGATCGTTTCAGCCTTTGGAAAGATTGAAATGTAAAATGTGATGCCCCTTACAGTACAAGACCCGAAACAAAATTTGAAAATAGGATTGAAACTTTTCGTATTTTGATTTTTGTATTATGATCAGGAAAGGAAACATTTTTGCTGGTGATTGCAAAGCTTCTCTATGTTCCAAAATGATACTTTGTGAACCTTAATAATTCTTTGCAAACATTGCATCTCGAGGGAATAAATAATGGTCAGGTTTACATAGTACAGGCATATTTTATTGGGAATGGATATGAACTGAATTTAACGCAATTTATGAAGATGGGTTGAATCGATGTTACACGGAGGCTATCCCACAGCTAAGTGTCGATACTTTTAAATATGCTTTTTAGATATATCTCACCAAAAGCCTTGACTGTGGCTCGTTGATACGATATGTGAAGATTCGGTTTAGAGAGTTTTGTCTTTGCAACAGCGGTACATTGTTTTTCGAACATCATTGGTTACATGAAATTAAAAACTGAGAAACTTAAAAAGGTGGAATGTCATGATGGTAGTAGCCGAAAAAATATTTTCTCCTTATGATGTGGAGGAGGTTCATTTAGCCAAGTATCAGTTGTCGCAGATTATGTGGTCAATATTCCAAAAGTTGTCGGTTACATCGACTAGGGCTATACGTTAAATTTTATATGCTAATTTACATAATAAAGGTATTTTTAAAGTATTAGAGTCATATGTTGTCTCTAACAGTGGACTGATTATGCATAAGAAGCATATGACATGGCGCATATTTAAAAAGTCGTATAAAGCTAAGCTTGTTGATTAAGTGGATAGTTGAACGATTTTACTACAGATGGAAGAGTGCTTTGTGCAGTTGATTAGAGCGTTGGTTGTTGAACTTTCATCGTTATAAGTGTTCAGTTAATCCAATTGGTAGGAATAATTATAAAGAGAAAAATTATCATCTATGGGATGATGATGGTTCTGTATTTAACTTGAAAATTTCTATGTTCGAGGAAGACATTGGGCTATTGGTGGATCATAAATAACTTGTTTTTAGATTATTACCATGCTCTGGTTAATAAAGCAAATCGTATAATGGTACTCATAAGGAGAGCGTATACCTATCTAGATAATTTGTATTTAAGATATTTATTTCAAACCTTAGTTGACAACATTTGGAATATGCTGCTTGTGTTTGGATTCAACCCTCACCTAAAAACGTATGTCGATTTATTGGAGAACGTCCAGAGATGCGCCACGAAACTTATTCCATCACTTGAGGGTTTGTCATATCAAGAAAGGTTGCGTAGACTGAATTTGCCTCCCCTTGGATACAGACGACTAAGGGGGGATATGATTGATTTTTTTTAAATCGTTTGTGGTGTTTATGACACTAATAATACTTTTAAAATGCTAAATTCAGTACTAGGAGAGATATTGCAAGAGGTCACAGTTTTACACTGATAAAACAGCAGTGTCATTCAGATTTGAAGAAATTTGCCTTAAAAACAGTTGTTGATTTTCTTCCAGCTTAAGTTGCGGAAGCTTAATCTCTTGCTACTTTTAAGAGAAGACTGGACGAATTTTGGGAAAACAGTTTGAAATTTGATTGTGAAGCAAGCTACCATTCATATATATGGTCTGTTGAGGTTCACTTGTGTACCATGGTCTGATGTCTGATGCGCATATAGAGGCTTGTAAAGCCTGCTTCCGTAATGTACCATATCATATCATAATATCCAAACACTACCTTTTAAGAGGCACTTGTTGACCAAACTAACGCTAAAAATCCTCAAGTCTACGGATTACCCGGATCTCCGGTGTCGTAGCCAAGTTAAGGGTGGAGTTGTAGCGACCCCTACTCCAAAATTGAGGGAAATCGAACTTCAAATTTGGGGTCCAGAAAATCTTTCTTATGCAGCGATTTCTCCTCTCTTCCAAGATAAAGTCTTGCATGCGCCCTTCACGGTAATAATGGGTAAACCATTAAACAGTTAGAGTAATGGTGACAATAACTTTTCCTTCCCTTTGCATCAACCATACATTATTAAATATAAGCGCGTATTTCGTTCTGAAGGTGGGTCTGGAAGAGAACCAGAACCATTAAAAGGACGACTGTACCACCCAGAAAGCGCTTCATACCGTCAATAACTTTTGAACTTCAAATAACACCTGCATCTAACACAAAATTCCTCAACTTTCTCTTTTAGATCCTTTTAAAATACTAAAACCATTTTTTGCAGAAAATCACTGACCTTGAAGTTGAAATAGTAAAAAAAAATGAGGTAAGTTTGATGTACGTCTTTGCTACGCAACAAAGTATTTAAGTGATTTAAGTGTTGTGTGGTACGACCTTCAAATCCAACATTTGATGTTTTCGTAATATAACCAAGTTATGTATACTGAATTAAAAATCAGAATGTTCCATTTAAAAGTCATAATAAACAAAAAGTGCTATTACCAAGTCGGAACGACACATATATTTAAAACATGTTGTGAAGCAGGCCTGATATTCTCTTTGCTCTCATTCACTATCACACATCATACCTTATGTATGCAAAACAATCATCAGGCGAGTATTCAGGAATTTTTCAAGGGGTGTGAGTTGGAATTTTTGCGAGTGAGCGAAACGACCGAGACCGATCGCGCCTTGCGGAGAAGATGTGGGAGGGGGTGTCACGGCTCCAACGGTGTGAAATGTTTTGGCTTTGTTATGTGGAAATATTTGTTTTCGTGCATAATTTGCGCGGTACTTTGTAGGCACAGGTGGACATGTTTTTTTTTAATATCTTACAAACTATATCGTATGTTACCATACAGAAATAGTAAAACATTGCTAACAAATAATTATCGATGTAAAAGTATGAAAAATCAATGAATGAAAGCTTCAAACAAGTGTGAGGTGTTGTTTTATTTCACAGGCGTATCACCGAATGCCAGCTGTGCCTTTCATTTCTAACCTAAATTTTGCACGGTCACCTTGGTGTCGTAGAGTGGCTAATAATGGGGAATAATGGGGAATAAGTTAGTCTAAACTAATCGTAGATCGCTGGAAATGACACTTCTCAGGCCTTTTCACTGCAAATAAGTATGGCAAACACAATTTAAGAATACTTAAAAAATGTTCGTCCTGCATTTGTCAATTGATCTCAAGGTACATTATTTGCCAGTCATTCTAAGGTGCTCTTACCCTTTCAAAAATTTACAGTTAGTGTTCACTTGTTAAGTCTACATCTTATCTGAAGGTAACACTCAGTGTTACACCTAAACAGCACAATCCAACCCTTAAATTTTGCTTGTAATCAATGCGGGATTTTTGTTAAGTTTGAAGGGGATACTCGATTTGCTAAGAGTGAGCCAAAATTTTTCTAAGGTGCAAACTTGCCTTCCAGCTGCCAGTTCTGAGTCAAAAATTTTTGTACTTCAGAACTCTTTCTAGTTGTTTGAGTTTTCAATGGTTTGTCTACATAAGCCGTACCGTTCAAAGAATAAGAGACTAGAATAATAGCCACCAAAATACCTTGATGCACTTGCCAAGTGATTGAAGAACGAAACTTTAGGTTCTGTGTAGAACTCACACTAGAGTTGCACTTGGCTGGTTGTATTGTATCTTTACCAGGTTCAAAACATATTGCCTGCCTCTTTGACGTGCTCCATGTTTTGATTCGCACATATTACTGATTTAGCTCAACGTTCACAGCTCCCAAGTGATTTTTTTTTCAAGGAGCGGAGGGTGGTGCTTGCATTTCGCAATTTTTGAAACTTACCGTTTACTAAATAAACAGTATTTGCGGTGTGGTTACCTTTCCAGTTTCTCCACATAAGATAGGGCCTAATTTTTAAATGCTCATCGCATCATTTCGATACTTACGTTCCTGTAGCATATTAGTACTGGGTATTATGTAACTCATACTCGCTAAACTGCCAGCTCCAACCCGTGTCTCTCCAAGAATCTGTAACACTGTAGCTACAGAATTGGATGGGAATAAACACAATGATCACAACTGTTTGTTTTCACAACCAAATATACTTCATTTCTATTTTCATTGTTTTCAGGAACTAAGACAACAACGAGAAGAATTGGGGAAAAAAGATGAGGTAAAAACTTTCGAGCTTCATTATTACTTGAAAATCTGATAATTCTCAACTTATGTTATGTGTACGTCCACCAAGGGCGATAGTATACATAGCCTATTCAGAAACCTATGTGGTCTTATTAAAAGAGGACAAAAAATATTATGCTAAACGAATTCAATTCTGTTTTGATTTTTGTTTATAATTGATGTTTGCAATCTTGCGTGGCGTGAAATTAATCATCCTTGTCCTTGAGACTTATTAACATGCACAGCTGAAAGCTCATAAATGAGTTTCATCCCTTCATCTATGAAAGAAAGATGAATGAATAAAAAAATTCATGAAGTTTCGAAGTGGCTAGATTACCGTTCATAAACGTTAGGTACAGGCAAAAACTACAATGGACTGATGATTAAAGGGCAATTTCAACAAAGGGGCAATGTGAAATTGTCAAGCTCAGTGCTGCAGGATTTTTTTCTTAGCAACTTCCTGTACTTGAACTGTTGAGAACTAGAATTTTATAGAACGCTAATGTCAACTGCGTATTATAACACCATTTTCCAGCTCACAAGACAAAAAAATGCGGTTAGTAAATTGTGACCAATTTGTACATCTTTTCAAATCGAAACATAGAGCTTAAGGTTTTACGGATTAAAATTGCAATTATCCTTCGTGACTTTCATTTTTCATCTGATGTAGGATGAAATTCAGACGTTACTTTGCTTTTTTATTCGAATTCACATTTATTGTCTCTCAAAGAGAAGTGGTACAAAAAATGTTCATTTACCCGCGGCGTGTCTTAAATCGAGGACCTAGCGAAAATTTTAAACAGGAACAAATACGTGCAGGAGTCGTACATTCTAGTTTTAGTCTAATTTTCTGTTTTCTTTATCATTCCTTGCGTCTCACATCATATGCAAAACCCTTGTAATCATATGCAAAACCCTTGTTAAACTACGTCTGGTTTTCTCAAGTCTCTGGCTGGTTTCAAAGTTTTCACTTGTAGTTGAGTTATCCCTGGGATTTTTCTGGCTTTCCAAACTGGCATCCCCAGTCTTGGTCTCAAGCACCACCTCGACCCAATATATTGACAAACGACGTGGCAGTCCATAGCTCACGCTGTACCCGTTATGAACTAGAGTTATATGTCTCAGCAGAAATTTCTGAATCCTTGACTTGTTACCAACACCCTGTGAAAAGTGGAGATCATGCCACTGAGCGGAATTCATGAATATAGTCCGATGTCATATCTTTAAAAATTGACCAAACCAAAACCAAGGCGAACCGAACCGAAACCTTAGGGATTGCACACCAGACCGTTACTATGCTTGAAAATTGCTAGGAAAAAATACGTAAACGTACACTTTAACATTTTCCCTTTATAACCTGTCTCCAATGAACATCAACAAATCACATACCACCCAAGATCGCGAAGAACAAACTCCAAAATTAAATGAAAACTTTTAAGGCATCTCATGCTCGACTTTTGCTTCGCACTCTTTCATTGAAAGTAGGAGAAAGTAACCTATGAACCGGATCCAGACTTCGTCATTCCCTAGGATTATTAAAACTCGCTTTTACTTAATAGCCTAAATCAAAAGCTAACAGCAAGGTAAGCTAACGTGAAGTAGGTACCCTTTTTAGAATGCCAAGTATGACAGTGGTGTTGCTATAGAATGTACAGACTGATCTGAACTTATCATACAAACTCAATGCTCAAAACGCAAAACAAGAATTAAAAGATTACGAAAGTTCAGATACGAAGATGAAAAAGTTTAAGATTGACTTGCAAAAGGGATAGATTTTGAAAGATGTATTAAATGAAGATCGTGTGCATACACATGAAGTTTCAAGTCTGTGAATCTTTACAAAAAGAAGACATGAATATTGTTAGTTCTTTTCCTCCATGCTATTCTTGATCTAATCTGTTGAAAAATACCGTTTTTTACTGAATTAAGACTGTCGTAGAATAATATCGACTTAACCGAAGCTTAAGTGGAGTAAAATCAACATAGACGGTCCAACACAATTCAGCAACTAATATAGTGACAGTAATTGGTAACACATGAATGGTAATTCCAAAGAAAGCGTTAGTATCGATGAAAGAGGCAGTGACGTTTAACGCGGCTTTCGCCATGATAGCAGGGTAGTTGTTAGTAGCGGGTATTGCAGGTTACCGTAGTTAGGTGTTGCGACAGCGGTCGCGATTACGATTAAACACTGTCTAAAGGACGTGCGATGGATAAACGATAACCGGGGAGTGACCTCTTGTTCTACACGCCTTATATCAAAAATAAGATAAGATTTCAAACCTCACCAATCTTGTTTAACACGTTGCATGAGATTTGAACCTCATGTTTATTGCGGAATCCTTACTTACTACCTCATGATACACGTTTTAAAACCGTTGTTTTTATTTCAGATTATAGTGACTCTAAAGAAAAAACATGACATGGATCTAAAGGTGAATGTACCCATAAATTTCAGTTCCATTTTTTTATTTATAATTTATAACTAACGGTTTCGAAAAAAAAAAACAATTTTGTTCAGAGTTCCGATATCTATTTAGAGGATAGTATTTACTACATTCTCAATATCACAATATTAATGAATGGACAATTGACAAAACACAGAAGCGATATGTAGCTCACGAGCAGGATGTTTTTCCTTTCCCCATGTATAAAGTACCCCTTAAATTGTAGCAATATGTCTTATTTCATTTTTTTTTCCTAAAAAGAAAAAGGTTTCCCTTTTATTATTTTTCTATGCGCTAGTCTAAACTTAAAGGGAAATATTACGTTTAAAATGCTTTAGTTTGGTTAAGTCGTTTTTAAATCATTCGGTCTCAAAAGTAAACCCCAACAGCTTCATCCCCTCAAAATATTATGCACGAGAAGAAATATGGAAGTTGCATCTTTTGAAACGTTGAAAGTTTGGGTGAACAAATTGTTCTTGAGCAACAAACAACTGAATTTCTATTTGAAGGAAACTTATTTATTGAAAAGAGGGCTACCATAATGTCTTATTTATAATCACTCTTTGGCAATAAATATTCATTGGTTTTAAAAGGATGAAATATCCTTGAAAAGCAAGCACAATATTTCCCTTTAAGATTATGCAAGCCTAAAGCAGACGATACACGTCTAAAGCAATAAACAAAGCAAAAATGGTTGGCATGACGTTAAACCGTTTATTCAGACTCGTGATTTACATTCTTATTCATTTTTGAAAGCAACGACAATCAATTTAAAATGCAAAGAACAATTACAGGGGTGAAATCACAAAGATTTACTTTTAAGTAACAAATTTTATTTTTTACGCAATTTAAACAAATTTAAGCACATAATTTTTTTTACGTTTTGCCCTTTTTCAGCCACGAGCCCATTTCTACAGCCATGTGAATCTTTATACTATGTTACTGTAGGTTTGACTGTATTCTCAGCTGGTTGAACTATAGCAGCTTGTTGTTTTGCAGATGTATAGTTATGACATACATATAAAACCTTCGGTCTTTTCATTCGTTATCAAAGTTTTATCGACCGAAGTAATGTTTTTCTAGGTTAACATATGGTAAAGAATTTATGACATCCCACCAAGAACAAATGTACATTGTGTGTTGAACTATGAGGAAATTGAAAAAGAAAATGTAGAAAACAGTATTCATTTTCCTATCAAAGTCGACCTTCCTATCAAAGTCAATCATGTTGTTTTACATGGTACTTTGTGCATTTGAAACTTAACCTTTTGTGACGTTACCCTTGTACCTTTATAATTATACTATTAATTCCAAACGTAATTATTGATCTGATGTTATGACATTGTTAACTTGTTAGCCTAAATATACTTCTATCTGAGTAAATGTCAATGCGATGAATTCATGGTTGCCAATTCTAATAACCTCTTTTCTACTATTTTCGTGCAAGAAAATTGAAAAAACACAGAATCAAAAGCGTAAGCAATGCTTAATTCGGTGGGGTTAATCGTGTGTTGGTAATTGCTGTTGTAGCAATAGTAGCAGCCGAATTTATAGTGGCAGAATAGATGTGATAAGTCCCACAATAAGTGTACGAATCTAGAGGTTGGCTGATATAAAAACGCCATTCTTTTCGTTCTCACAGCTCTATGTGACCCTTTAAAACTAAAAGAGCCATTTAATACGTAGAGATATTTTCGTTGTGGTTCCGGTGGGATATGAGAGACATTAAAACACCATACTTGTTACTTAATGATAACTACTTACAGAAAGAGTAATGCTGCCGGTGTTTAACCATGGTTGGTATGGCATCAGAGGATCCTAGTGTGCTTTCACACTTAATCTCGGGTAAAGGATCAGATCCGGACCTGATACACCCTTCGAGATCCACTTTGTAGTGTGAAAGCTATCTCACTCAGGATTAGATCCGAAAATTTTGATCCTCCCTCGTGGGAGGCCAGATCTCGCGCGAGGGATAAAAACTGAGTGTGAAAGCGCGCAGGGTCAAGGTGACGCGAGATCACCATGGTCTGTGACGCAACTTCCCGTTTCTTCCGAGAAGTGCAACACACACAAACGCGGAAAAGCTGCGACACAGCCTGCAATGCACCTGCACTAGCACTGCACATAGAGTACACAGTACTACATACGTTTGACGTTACAGTAGTGATTGGCTCTGACTTCAAGTGACTGGTCTCTCTCTAACTTCAAAGAATTCTGTTCACTTGACAGTTTCCCCAATGTATTTTAGAAAAGGTAATCCTTTTGCTTCTTTTTATAGACGTAAAGGTTTCGATATTCCCAAACTATGTATAATATTTGGCGGAAAACGAATGAACCTTAGATCAACGAAATAAAGACGACTTCTCAAAACCAGACCAAACACTTTTCTAACCAGGCGCGAGGCCCTGGATAAGTCGATTTCATTGCGTCACTTCCTGTTTGTTGATCGGTTGATCGTGGCTCGATTCAACTCGGGGGATCAAGTGTGAAAGTACTATCTTTTATTTCGAGGGGAGAATCTGATCCGGATTTGGTCGAACCCACATGATCAGCTCTTAAGTGTGACAGCGGTCCTAGATTAGTGGAAAAGGCTCTTAAACCACGAAAACCTTACGGATAACTGATGAGTTTCTTTAAACAATTAAATTCCTCTGAAAAAGATAGGATGAACAACGACCGATATACGTCTTTGAAGAAATGCCGATAATCTGCGTTTTCACTGAGTACATGTGAAATAATCTACGTTTTTTTCAAGGTTTTGTTCACCATTGCTGATTCTCCAAAGATTACTTAAAACTTATATTTTTACTAGCTATTTCTACTCCTTTTGTTGACTGTTAAGCGCTTTGATGCCTTTGGTGTAGCACTATACAAGCACCAGTCATTATTATTATTATTATTATTATTTATTTCCGGTTTGAATAGTTTTCAGTAAACAACTATAATAAAACCGTTTGTATAAAAGATTTGCCTACGTTTTGCTCACTTTTCGCATGGTGTCTTGGAATAAGGCGTTAAGAACTTTCCTATTACTTAAAAATGGTCAACACTTTTCTGATACAGCTTTGAATAGCTAAAGCCAAGTTAATATCTTAGAGCAAATGAATACTGATGTCATGAAAATGTTCACCAATGTAGGTGATGAGTAAATATTTATCGAAACGCTGACAATTCTTTTCTTGCAGGTTATGAAGGAGAATGCCAAACAGATTGTTGATTTCCAAAGGGTAAAATTTCTAATCGCTATACGTTCATTATTTTTGATCAACTTGCATATTTCATATACGGCTTAGTTTATTTATTTGTTTAATTTAAGCTGAAAGTTGTAATTGTCCGACTATAAATAAATGAACGAAGGTTTTCCTTAAGGTTGTCTCTCTACACCAATTTAGTTTTCTTGCTTGAATTTTGAAAGAGCGGTATGTTGAGACATCTAACCAGTATGATGACGGTTTGCTTAGGAAAGAAACATTCACGTATTTTATCCATAGAGGTATAAAAAGATATTATGACATCTTTCAGGCTCGAATTTCTAACTTCTATGCAGCACATGACGCAATTACTATTGAAAGGGAAGTTTAAGCAAAGAATTAATTTCCAGCTGTGAAAGAAGAACAAAATCTGCACAGTGTGGTGAAAGTTCCTTTCAAATCGGACATGTATTTCTTGAGATATCAGTAAATGAAGTCAGTAGATTTGTGTTCAAAAGTAAGTTTGAGGGCAGCAGAGCTTATATCACTTTCTCACATTGACAAGGAACGCTTTGATTCCTTTTGTTTTATCAGACTGTTGTGTTGACCTTGAAGTTAACAGGAGTTTGACCTCCCTGTGGGGATTCAAATTTGTGAATTTCTCAAGCCACTTATGCAATCACATTTTAATAATATGGGATTTTTGAGGAGAAAATCCAGTGATAACGTTTAGAGAAAAACAAAAAACTGCTCATTAATGTGGGGATGTGATGTCATATGTCCTTGCCTCAAGTTAACTGTGTGTTGAAAATGTGAAAAATTTACGTGCTCATATCTTGGGAACCCCACATTGGATTTCAATTAAAATTTCACCGAAATGCTCAGAATAAGTACCCCTCTGTTATACCAAATCCTGATGTGACCTTAAACCCTTGTTTTGAACAAGGTCTTTGAGAAAGAAGCAAAACGCAATATCAGTTTCAAATGTTATTTAGACATTTGGCCCTTATATTTCCTTTTTGTTTCATATTTTGCCACAGACTATCAAGGAAAAGACATCTGAAATTGAAAATTTAAAAAAGGTTAGTTTTCCCTAACGTTTTTTAGAATCTATGTATCTGTGTCCTCTTATAACTCTTTTTCGTAACATTGCTTCAAATAATTTCGTTATTTGAGTTACAAGTATGTAACTTTCATGATACTCTCGCAGCGCCCCTTATTCAGGGTTGACACAAAACAGTTTATGATGCAGACGTTTGTACAGGTTAAATTCAATTTGACTTCCTGGAATCCTGCGCCTTAGACACCTTATTTTTTACTTTTTAAAAGAGGAAAATACAGAAATAAGTGTCGAGGAAATGTTTACATTTTCTTTGGCTCAAACGCTAAAGGCATCAAATTTTCTTTCTTACTTGGTAGAACCAGTTGTTTTATATTTTTCTCATTGACATCGAGCACAACGCTGTATTAACGAAGAAACACAAACTGTGGTTGTAATATATTGAAACGCTTGCATCGACCTGAGATAATCGCCCATTCTACTCTATCTCGCTACTCTACTACTTCTGTCTTCTCCTAGGACACTTGTAAGATACAATATGCACCCTGTATCCACCAACATCGACTCCCCAGCTTCATCTTTTCCGTATACCTCCGAAGACATCATTAAAGTGGTGTTCGGTTACATTAATTGACATGGCACAATATGTAAATGTAAATTTCCTTCTCCCATTAAATAGGTTCTTACTTACTCCCATCAAACTCTGTAATGCAGACGATGCTAGACGATATAATAGTCTTTAAGAATCTCGAAAGAAATTTTAGAAGTTCTAAGCCAGTCTATGAACGCATTTTTCATTAATTACTGTGTAAAGGCAACTCCCTTTAGTTCCAATTCACGATGAAAAATATAGAAGATCAACAAAACTGCTACATATTTAAAAATCTGAAAACCGACATAGACCCCAATTCTCTTTATTGCCCAACCCATCAGAATACAAAATATAACAAGCATTCAATTTTTCCGTAAAATAGAATGAACTTATGATCTTAAGATACTGTTGTTTCTTCTTTGTTTCAGAAAGTCGAGGGTCAAGCGATTATTATAAAACAAAGGAACAAGGTAAATCATTATTGGATCAAACACTAATGGTGTTTGACTCTAGTAGGCACTGTCAAATACCCCATCCATTTGCAGTAACTTAAATTTTCAAAGCCGCTTCGACAGGCCCTCTCTATGATGCGAAGACAAAGATGTGGCATTATTTTCATGTATATAACTAAACAGGACGTTCCCAGAGGATATTTGTAGAAAGGATTTTCATTGTGAAAATAGAAGTATAATTTAATTTTTTTTTTTTAAATTTTTTTAAAATGTTTCCGATCCAAGAGCAAAGCAAAGTATACTGAGTATTTTTCACACCACTAAAGAGCAAAGAAAGGCTCCTCTCAAGCAATGTGATGATGACCCAATTGGTTTAGTCTTTAGTGAACAGCCTGAAGACTGCCAAGGTTTGCCAACATTTCGCGATTTAAATGACAAGCCACTGAACTGAAGTCAACAGCTACATTCAACAATTTCCTTTTCTTTTATAAGTGTCTTTCATTTTACCTTAAGACTTAAGTAATGTATATTAAATTCAAACTAAGCAGTAACTCCTAGTAAACTTCCCATATGAGGAGGGAAATAATTTTACATGAGCCAGTCATGAAACAGAACAGACTATAGACGTTCACGTTCAGGTGAATGCATTACCTCTTTAGGAATAATTGTGGTCAATGATAATGTTGTAATAATCAGAAAGAACTCCAAAATTTCCAGATTGGGAAGCAGACGCGGTTTTAAGGGGAGTGGGACTTTGGGGCCAACCCCCTGAAAACATTTGCCAAAGCACCCAGTTAATGATGTATATATGCGGTACTTTCGTAAATTGAAGAGAAATATCTTGTGTATGTACAATAATGGATCTTTTTCCCCCACCTCCAACCTAACTTTTCACAGGTCATAGGTGGTTGAGTTTTTTTCGCGAAAACCACCAGTATGCCTACTTTTCATTTCTGGTGGGAAATCAATGCATCATGCAAGAAATTATACTCTAGGTGATATCCGTACTTGTTTGCTACACGAGCTTGACCGACGTACATGAGCTAAATTTGGATTGACTGCCTGTATATCATGTATATCCAGGCATCATGTATATCATGTATATTTTACAAGTCTACAACTACCCTTTGGCCTATTGCCGTTCTGTATACGGCACTTAAATACAGTGCAGTCAACTGCGTAAGGTGTCTTCTCACGTTTGTCGCCATATATATACATGTGCATGCAAATTAAAAAGCTAGAAAAAAAAATCGGAAATATGACATACATGACTTCAGATTATGAAGTGACACGAATCAGCTTCACTTCCGTTAACATGAGCTCTTGATTTTTGAATATTTCTCTACGTAACACAACAAAGATTTAGAAGCGTTTCAATGCCGTAGGGAGCCTCAATTCGCAGACCCAAAATAAAATATGTTTCAACAACAACAATCATCAATTAGTGAAATCTCATTATTGCTTATATGGAGTGCAGATTCTCAAAACTCCAGAAACGTTACAAAAATCCCATAATCTAAAATTTTATGCAATGCAAGCTTCATAGTTTCAAACTTTTGTTTAAAAAAGTCGAACGTTTTTGCGCACTTGGCGCTCTTTTAACGCCTTACTACCATATGAATTGTGAACTGTTAAAGCATGATGTGCTATTGCTATGGTAGGCCTACAAATAAACCCAGTATTTTTTCTGCCTATACAAACTCTCTATACTTTGAAGCAATTCTTGAAAAGATAAAATTTCCTTGGCGCTTGGCGCGCCTCAAGCTACACACCTAATAAACATTGAAATTTGTATCGGTTTAAAACTGAGTAGTAAAATATTAAGTTCCTCTGGAAAAAGTGTAGCTAAGCCAGTGTTCACAATGTTTAGTGATTCTCGATTTACACGGTGTGTTTTATTTCTGTTACAATGAACCATGGGAATCTCATGGGAATCGTTTGCTAAGTCTCCAACTCATTTTGGCTCATCGTATCAAATGAAATTTGGAGAGAGATGCAGTCAGTGACATGAATTGGCCTTTGTGGCCATATACGTTGAATCTATCATGTGTGGTAGGTCTAACTAGGACTGTATTATAATCAAGGTCTTTAGACATTCAGTACCTTTTCTTGTACTTAGTGAGTTTATATCATGCCGTTTCTACTCACCCCAAGATAAATAGGTCTAGAACAACTCCTGATTGAAAGTGTTAATATTTAGTTATTTCTGCAGCCCGTGTTGACTTTGAGTCTTCGCAAAAATCATTTACAGCGTCAGGCAAATTTGAATGGCCCATGCACTTTTCTGGCGACGATCCAAATGAAAGGTTCTTTTACTTTGCAACAAGACGAAGATTACTGATTGATATGAATATACCTACCGAAAATATCAAACTGGTTTATGAAACTCAAACAAAGATTCCATAAATTATGTACGAATAAATGAAAAAGAAAAATATGTGCGAATAAGCACTACTCTGATGGACAAAATACCACCTTTATTCATGTAACTATTGCCGTGTTGGGTGAGTCAGTATATGAGATGATCCTTGGAAGGTCCCCACCACAAGAAAAATACCTCGACGGACGTCTTAGAGAGATTTCAATAAACATGTCATCCGCTGTTCCAATACCCTCTGGTCAGAGATTTGATACAGTTATGTTGCCACTAGGTATTTGGACATTTAAAACAATAAGATATTACCTTTTTTTTTGAACAAAATATTAAGTCTAACACCTGGAACTACATGGAAGGCTGTAATATTTCTATATTTGATATAGGACAATTTATAATTTATTTTTATTTATTGGTCAATGTGTTCAATAATGATTTATTGATGCATTTTCTGAATTTAGGAACTTCAGCAAGTGTTCCAAGCAAATTGTCAATAAACTTATGTAAATCTCTGCTTTTCTTTTCACTACAGCAACTTGGCATTACAACTCAGAGTAGAGGAGATGCAATGGGAGATATAACAGAGTCCAAGCCAACATAAGATGTAAATTTCATCACAGGTTAAAGAATTTAGTGTAGTCTATAAGCCTGTTAGCACGTCAAGACTACGTAAAATGAAAATGGTTTTAATTTCATTTTTTAGTAAAAGTGTTCTTACATAAACTTAATTATTCTCGTATTTTTTTGAACATGGCGACGGGGATATACCTGGGAATTTGCCATAGGGTGAAACCCGTTGGTACACACAGAGGTTCTGCGAGAAATAAATTTTTCTCCCAAATTCCATCCACATTGAGGGAAATTGTACTAACAAGCCTGATTATCCCATAAAAATAGTGGAAAGACTAGTGGCAAGTATGCTCTGGAAGGCTACTCCTCTTTAACTCTTAGTTTTGCGGGTTTGAAGTTGTCCGTGCCTATAAGATCATACAAGATAACACGTACACTCTAAAATCAAAAGAGTAAACTTATTCACTCCTTCATCGAGTGAAAAGTGTAAATTCACTCCATTAGAGTGATAATTCACTCCAAGAGTAGTGAAGTTCCCTCCAAAAAGAGTGAAATTCACTAGATGAAGAGGGAAAATTCACTCTTCTACGAGTGCCTGCAATGATCGCTCTTTTTTTAAGAGCGATCACCGTGGGCACACCATCAAGAGTGAAACTTTGCTCGTTTTAAGGGAATTTCACTCTTTTTGGAGGGAACGTCACTCTTTTCGGAGGGAACTTCACTCCTCTTGAAGTGAATCATCACTCGAATGAATTTACACTTTGAATTTACACGAGTGAATTTACACTTTTCACTCGATCAAAGAGTGAATAAATTCACTCTTTTGATTTTAGAGTGTATTTGTGTATTTGTGTTTTAGTGTATCTGCAACTCATAAAAGTAACTTATAGAACGTTTCCAATCCAAACGCATAGATCTCATAGTATAAATATGCTTACGTCCTTCTCTGCTACATGGCGTTTGAGGCAAGCTTTACGTTAATGCAAGGAAGATTGCAGGGCAACACAAACGCAAATGCTATAACGACGTTACATATCTCCACCTTGTTTCAGACTGCTGTCCAGAATTAACACCAACTGGTTGCATAAAAAGTCAACGCCTGTATTTCAAAATGTCGTGGGATGTGTTTAACCTTGCCCCTTTTCAAGAGTGATGTCCAAGGTGCAGCTCAACAAAATGAAGAACACAGACATTTCAAAAAATAGCCAATTGCTTCAAAATATTTTATTCAGAAACCATAAGTAGGCACCGTGCATGGAAAAGTAACTCTGATTCAATCTTTCCTTACAAAGCCATTTAACATAACTCGAGACTTTTAGTTAATTGTCTAAGAACAAATTACTAAGTACTAAGTAAACTTGAGTGAAAACACTTAAGCAAAAATTCAGTAGTAATAGATGAACTGCAATTCAAAAAGGAAGAAAAGTGAACATATAAAAAAACATTATTTTATCATCCCATGCTTTTAAAGGATCTGAACTGTCTACATTCTTGATCTCCGGAAATTCATTTCTTCTCTTCCATGTAGGCTTCCTAAATCTGTGCATTGGATTTTAAGACTTAGTATTTGCTAAGTCTGGACGGCCGTTCAAAAAGCATGTTTTGAAAGTGTTTGTTTTTCTTTTTTCTTTCCATAACACAGATATCTTTTTCATACTTTTTTATCTGCATATATTTATTCAAGGCATAGGCTATACCATTTTATGTATCTACTCTGACTTTTTCAACATTAAAAATTTGAAGGTATCTCATTCTTCACGCCTTTCACTTTTTTTTTGAAATGTTTTCTACAATTTGGGCAAGGTACTTGTCATTGAGTACTAAGTTTCATGCAAAGGTGATGCCACAGAACTGACGGTCGTCAGAAGTGACAATGAATTGGGAAACTCTGGCAACGAATTGGGAGAGTTGATGCTTTATTTTATGGACTTCTTAAGGCCGAGTTGTAGTGGGAGCATTATAACACAGGTTTTTCTTCAAAATAACACATTTAGCAAAAATTTTATTTAAAAATTCGGATTCTATGGAAAATTTACCCCTTTCTCGCTGTAAAACTTTTCATGTTCAAGTACTTAGAACGTTTTAAATGAAAGAAGAAATTTTAAAAAGAGATCAAAATAACTTAGCATCTGCTGGACTAGATTTATGACTAGGCTGATGGGATTTTATTACACTGTACAATGGTGTGTCCTGTGGTATCAACATTCCATGCAGGGTTGTCATTTGGCATCCCTGGTTGCCAAATTTGCCCAGATTTGGCACCCAAGGGACTGGTTTGGATTGAAAATGAAGAATAAAAACAAAAGGAAATCGAAATAAATCGAAATAAATTTAAAAAATACCATAGGCTTCAATGGTCAGGACAACTTTCTGATATGAAATTATCCTTTATAAGGTGATTTAACACACCGAGTGGACACTAATTTGCTCTACTTGGCATCCAACGGGAACTGCGCATCTGGCAACCCTGATCCCATGTTGGTCATCTCTAAATGCTTTTTCACAAATGACGATGGATTTTTCCACTTATTTTTGTTATGCCTGTCTTCGAAGTAACCACATCAGTCTTCTTTGAAGTATTGATTCTTTTTTGTGTAAGCCTGGCATTTTTACAGCTAATCAAAACAAAAGAGGCTATACTATGCACTTCAAAGTCCAGGGCGTTTGATTTTTCATTAGTTATGTAGATATTTTTGAAACAAAAGGAATCAGTTCAAATTTGCGATATTTTAAAAACATTAACCTAGCTTCGTCAGTTTACCACATCATTGTGATTCTTTGGTTTACTTTGGGGGTTTGAACATTACAGATATTTCTGGGTTGAAAAATTTGTAATGCAATAACGCATAAGTCGGTACGAATATATATTCCAAAAAGGAAACAATGTAAATTTTATGTCCGATCCTTAAAATAATATACTTACTTAAGATGTGTTAAGACTCTGGCCACAGACGTTGATACTCCTCCATAAATTTTAAAATGGACAGAGTACAGCTTATACATTTCCGACTTGAATAATTAGGAGTCTACTCTAGAATGACGCGTATCTTTTAGGACCGTCCTTCAAGAGGGAGTAGTTTTAATGGGAGGGGTGTTTATGAATAACCATACCCTAATTGTAAGGCAAAATTGAGGAAATGTAAGGGAACAATAAGACTCTTTGGAAATATTGCATATTTAATGAAAATAAGATTAGAAATTTAGATGAAAATAAAATATTATAAGAACTTTTGAGGGTATTATTGAGCATGCTTACATATTTTACAAACGAATGAAAGACAGAAGACAATGGAGGCAATGTTTGGATTACTTAATAGTTATGACATAATCTTTAATGTACTATTTACTCAAGGAAATGAAGAATATATTGTAACCATTGAAATAGTACCAGATTAAGGAAAAATGAGACCCTCTCGAAGTTTGGGGTATGGAGGACTTTTGAATACACTAAGCCGGCAATAATTGAGCAACCTTTAACGAAAAGTGGATTTTTCTGAGGCAATCCAGATATTTTTTATTACGAATTGAGGGGTTTTCGCCTTTGGCATTCTTCCGGTAGATGCGCACTGATTAACAAGGTTTTTCTTGATTCGCCGTTGCCATTGTATTGTATCGACTGTATTCTTTGTTCGGGTTAGGGATTAAGTGAGGGATTAGTGTTATCGTTAGCCAGTCAGGAAATTTCCTGTTGGACAGTGCGCATCGCCCCCATTCTTTCACACACTCACAGGTTTCCTCAATCATATCCAGAACCATAAACGGGATCCGTGTTTGTCCGTAAACTCGAATTTGGGGAATTAAAAAATATCCAGTCGTTAATAATACTACTTCTTGCTTGTGTGAAAGATTTTATGTGATCAGTTGATCACTTATCGATTGAGAAGGGCTGCTTATATTTTTCAACTTTTGCTCTTCTGAATTTGGGTGTCATATTAATTGATAAACACTACTTCTCTTCCCGTTAGGAAAGTAAGCAAAAGGTAATCATTTCATAGTTTTAAAGTGATTTTGCCTGATTGGCGAAATGGAAATAAATTAACTATTGTGTCAAAACTACTCACAGAACGTTAAAAAGTCATTTTGACCAATGGTAATGGGGGGAGGTAGGCGAAACAATTCGCAGCGTCAAAGGTTTGCCCAAAGTTTGTTCAATTTCATGAAAATAATGACCAACAACCTGATTTTCATAGGTTGCAATCTTTATTCCGTTTCATCATCCCCTGGATGTCTCACCAGTATGAGTGCACCAGGTGCGAATATTCATTACAACAAAGAAACCAGCACTGTATGAATATGAGCGGCGATTTGTTTTTAGTTTGGGGGACGTTATCTCATTCGAGAAGTTATCAATTTGTGAAATATTTCATGACAATGTGCGATTTCTCAAGTAATGGGAAAGCTTGTCCTCCTTTCCAACCGGATTGCCGTCCGGCAGGGAGGTTGAATTGCTTATACAATGGAAGTGAAGCCACCATACCACTCGACCTGTTGCGCAAAGTTCCATTTACTGGTTCTTCAATGGCTTCTAGGCGGAAATAGAAAAGGAATCTCAACGTTAGACACAATGTTTTTCAAATCTTATTTTATTTCAAAACTCACAGGACTGTCCACCGTTAGAATATCCAAGTTCTCTGTAGGGCTGGTACTCTCAAGGTTACGGCAACACATGAGCATAATTGCAAGTTTGGGGGATTCAAATTTTTGGCTCAAGAAAGGAGGGTATCAAATGATTTGTGTACAAGGCTGTGTCTGAAGGCTTTTGTGCTTGTCGTTAGTTGTTGTAATGACCATGATACCATGGATAGTACCATGTGCCCGATTTTCATTTTGCAGGCATTTCATTTCGTCAGCTAAATGGTCTCGATATTTATCGAGTGCTTTGATCCAACGTTGATCAGAATTATGAAGAGTGAGTCACGTAGTTAGGAACAGGACGCCTCGGTCAAGTTTGATTGAAGTTTGGCTGAGTATGATTGATATTACTTCGGCAGTTATGCATTTCATTATTTTTCAAAATAATGGCTTGAGTTAATCAGCTAGACGAGGTTTTACGGCTCACTTTCTTACCAACTGGTTTACAGGGAAATAATGCGTTTGTTTTGCAAGCTGAATCCATCCTTTCAAAACTACTATTTATTGACGCAAGGTGATAGATTATCAGAAATAAGGCAGTATGGTAGCCTTCTTTTCAAGAATTAAGTTCCCCACGGATAGAAATTCAGATGTTTCTTGCTCAAGAATAATTTGGTCACCCAAACTTTCAACTTTTTAAATGATGCAATATCCATGGCTCTTCTTGCGTATATTATTTTGAAGAGAGGTAGCTATTGCTGGAGCTTATGAATTGTTGGATAGTGTCTGAGACATTTTCTTTGTACTCTTTTATGAAGCATTTTAAACACAACATTTCCCAGTTGTATTTCACTGGTTTGTTTTCCCCAAGGTGCGGACGTGGGGCTTTGGGCACTCCAATCCACCAAAATATGCTGGAGTCCCCCCCCCCCCAAACAAAAATGTCAGAGATTGTATATACATTTATGCTGAATCTGCGTTGCCAAAAATACCTACTACAATTATACGTGTATACTGCTTTGCTGCCCTTCTTCCTCCAGCTGTAATTTCTGCAGGTCACAAGTGGATGAGTCTTATTGGCGTAAACTACCGGTATGGCATTTAGTTCAATTTAGGCAACAGTTCAATACGTTATGCAAGATAATAACGTGATCCCTTCACTTGTACAACGCGTGCATTGGATTTATCTTGATCGGCTGCATAGTGTTAGTACTAGACAAACACAGAGAAGTCATAAGCCCCTTGCAAAGCTGTATTTTTACTAACAAAGTATAGAACCGCGTGAGGTTTTCCTCACTCCATTCAAAGTTGTAGCATGCCATTAACCGGTATATACCATAAACGTTTTGCATGTATTATAACTAAGTACCATGCGTTTTGTAATTAACGGTTCAAAGTACGCCTGCTTTATAATGCCAAGTAAATATACTAATAAATACCTAGAAGAAAAGTATACAGAAATTTGACACGCTGTCGTAGTCGTATTTTTCGAGCCCTATGAACGTTTCACAGGTCGTAAAGCACACGCTGCACGACCGTAGGTGCTGTCGCGTTCGCTAATTGGTCTATTTCTTAGAGTAATTAGGCAACGTTAATTATTGAAACCCAATTTCTTGGCACCTTGAACCATAAAATGAAACCTGTGGCCTATACTAATACTCCACGGAGATGATGACAGCTCGCCCCTCTAAACGGTAGCGCTTAGTGGCGACCACTAGACTATTTGAGACCTATCCGTTTTAAGGTCTCCACGTGCTATTATAATGCTAGTGCCTAAAGAACAGATGTAGTATACTGCACGTACGTGTGCCTCAACAAGGAATAATTTGAATACTTCCCACAAAACCAGGACACGGTATTTCTTGCATGAAGCTAAAAAATTCGACCTTGCCAAAATAAAAAAGCCATTAAAATAGTGACAATCAAATTTCCCCTTTCATGGAGAGAATTGAGTAATCTTCAAAAACATGTATCTTCTTGCAAATTTGGTCTAAAGCTAACATAATTGCTGAACACTTTCAAAAATAAACACAGAGAAAAAATAATGGAGAGTGACTGTGTGGCAACCACATTTTTTAGTTATATGCTGTTGTTGTAGTGGAACCATGTTAACATACTGTAGCTAAAAAGTATTGGATATCGTTAGAAGAACACAAAGATGTCACAAAGTGCCCCTTGACAACCTGCTGAAGTTACCCCATGGCTCCGTCTTCCATCAGCTGATACGCAGGGAAACCAGAAAATTAATGTGAGAGATGTTTTGTTGAAAGTGTTCCAATTTTTCTCTTTTATGTGCAGGTATTTACAGAACGTTCAGTCTCATTAACCCCCAGCTGACGCCGGTTCACACCACACAAACACTAAGTACTTTCAACTAACTAGCAAGCTTTCTCTGACATCCTAATCACGTAAGATGCTAGCTCATCTTAATCCTTACGGGTGAAAACCCCCTGCAGACTAACAACAGAATCACCCTTCACTTCAATTACTCACTATATCGTAAGTGCCACTTTGCATTTTCATATAGCACACATGCACATCGTTGACATGAAATCACTCTAAAACAAAAGAGTGAACTTAGTCACTATTTGATAGAGTGAAAAGTGTGAATTCACTCTATTAGAGTAATTATTCACTCCAAGAAGATTGAAATTCACTCCAAAAAGAGTGAAATTCTCTTAAAACGAGCAAAGTTTCACTCTTGATGGAGTGCTCACAGTGATCACTCTTAAAAAAAGAGTGATCATTGCAGGCACGCCGGGAAGAGTGAATTTTCCCTCTCCCGCTAGTGAATTTCACTCTTTCTTTTTGGAGTGAGTTTCACTCCTCTTGGAGTGAATTACCACTCTAGTGGAGTAAATTTACACTTTTCACTCTATCAAAGAGTGACTAAGTTCACTCTTTTGATTTTAGAGTGTATACACTCGAACGACTAGCTCAAGTACGCTCTACCCATTCACAACTAACTTTACCGCTTTTAAGACCACTAAATTTCGCCTAAATTGCATAACAATATTTCACTCCCATCTGACATTCATACAGACATTGATTCGAAAAATATCTATGTGCAATTATGGTCGAAATTTAACACCTTTGTGCAGTATAGCCCCAGACCTTGAAATGTAGAAATACGAACAGCCCACATTTCTTTTTACGTTAATTTCGATCAAAAAAAGACCTTCTAACTTTCTTTTAACTTCGCAAATCCCTAATAATCCTACCCAAGCAGTAAGCAGTACTGTCTGAGGGATCGCGATTTCCAAAATTTTCTGAACGTTCCGCGCCTACTGATAAGCGTTCGAGACAGACAATCAGTCGGCTGACTTCAACCCAAATTCCCACAAAATCTAAAATTTCGAATTCGGGCAGAAATTTGGAAAGAAAAAATTGGACAACCACTTGAGTTTCATAAACACGTTTTTCAGAAAATTCTTATGCATGCCCGAAATCTTAAAAAGATATGCTCACAAGAGGGAAAAAATGTCACAACCACTGTAATATTTTCATAAAATGAACAAGATTTCAACATCGCTGCACATTAAGGTAGCGCTTTTTGTCACCCCAAGGTAAATCAAATTATGAAAGATTTAGACTACAAACAATAAACCCCGTTTGCATCGCCCCTCTTTTTTGAAACAGGCAGAACCACTTTAAGGGTATAACTTGCAACACGTGCAACTTGCAACTGGCTGTTTTCGTGGATACGATGTTTGCGTTATGCACGCTCTACATTGTTTTAAGAATAGATGTATAAATTTGGAATATTGCGATTTAAAAACAATATCCTAAAGAGCACAAGTGTGGATAGTTTAATATTAAGCAAAAAGATTTTACGGTTGGCTGTTAAGTGAATTCTTCATTTTTAGTTTACATCTTGTTTCCTAGAGTGTTAAAAAAAGAGAAAAAGAAAAATTTCCTTAGTATTCTTTCTTCTTATAACCTTTCAGGGTGGATAATTGATTATGTAAATATAATTTAGCAATGTACCTTCGGTTTCGTTTTACCAACACGTAATGTAATGTATGGCGGCTCATGTGAAAAGAGTAGTAATCTCAATTTTTACACAAGCGTAATATGTAAGGCACCATCATAAGCCAAACTGAAAGTTGATCTTGAAAAGAGGGGAAGTGTTGACGAAATAATAAAATTTGAATTTGTTCTTAAAAGTGACTAAAACATCAGAAAAATCAAGTTGTCTGCTGAAATCACCATTTCTAATGCAGTGACACATGGAAACGGTTTAGGCAAAGGTTTTAAGGTGTGACTTCCAAGATGACAAACTTGAAAGCGCTTTCAAAGTTCAAGGGATTTTTTTCAAAGACTTTACATTTACAAATATATTGTAGTAAAAATATGTCAGATACGGTGTTCGGGGGGAGGGGTTCAGTTGTAATATATACTTTTATGTTTATGCCAACGCCGAAGAGATTCAAACCAAGTATCCACGCATAGAGTAGTCTGTACATAACAATACGGTCGAAGTACAACAGTTGTGAAACAAAAGATCTTTGTTGTGTTTATGAGTTAGATGTCAGCAGACATTTATCCAGTCTCCTTAAAGTTTCTAATATTGTGTTAAAAGATGGACGGTTGTCCGGTGACGACTCGCAACAAGAGGAGATAAGGCTGAATCTGTGAAAATAAATGGCAAATGAAAGTTTTTTTTTGTTTTTATGTTACTTAAAATAAAACACGCCTAATAATAGGTTTACTCAACAAACACTGATTCTGTTTTTTCCAAACAAAGTCAACTGAAGATCAAGTTAAATAATTGATAATAACTGCATCGGATGCCTCTTGAAACCAATTGGTTGGAATTTGTCTTTGGTCAGCGATCAGCTCACATTGAAGTCGTGCAATTAAAACTTTCTTTTTGGGGGGGGGGGGGTGGATTGCTGTATGGCGGTTTGTTAGTCCGATTAAGTGAATATCAACAGTTGCATTAAGGGAGAAGTGAAATTTTGCATTCTTATTAAATTGTGGTCGATCGTTTTTCTGTTTTGTGTAAAAATGTGCATATTTCATCCAATAGCTTCCACTCAATTCAATTGCATCATTTTTGAAACAAAGTGGAGAGTTATCTCTTACATTTTAGGTAGGTATGTACAGAGGTGAGAGTCCAAAGTTGTTGAACATTCAGCTACTTCAAATATTGCTATTTCTGATTGCGGTGAAAATATATCCTCATCTGTTTTAAGAAAATACAAACAGTATATAACCAATTGACATTTAAGAAAAACGCGCACCGGAGTAGCAAGAGATGTTGATACCAATATGCATATGAAGGAAAGAAAAAACGTCGTAATAAAAGTATAAAAATTATTGGCAGTCAGAGAATCATGTTTCCTGCAGTTAACTTCTCGTAATGTTTGAGCAAATGGTTTACATGTGCAATATTATTTTACCGAAGTTACAAACAAATCATACGTATTTTAACATATAACTCAAAATATCAACACAAGAAGCGTGTTTTTTCAGTCGATTTAATTACCACACTTAACTTCGACATATAATTTACCGTAACTGCAAATTTGCAAAAGAAGTTGTCCGTAGTTCCAAACGTCCGTTTTGACTGTATAGATGCTTTTGTGATGGAACTCGGGAGCTACCGTAACTGTTTCATGTTCCTTTTCTCCAATAAATAGGAAAAATATTTCAAAATGAGCAGCTGTAGTATATAGATTTAAGCGTTCTGGAAATAATTATGGCTTACTTATTGATCTTCTTATATTAGGCTGTCATTCCAAATATTGCCTGCCACTTTTATGACGTTTGAAGGAAGGTCATCAATTTTACAGGGCCCATTTCCCACGGTGCGAATATGGAAATGCCTCGCCTTCGATTTCTTGTTACTTAATTTACTCTAAATAAAAAACTTTAAGTGCAAGTGGAAATTGAACTGTATGTTGAAGGTATTAATTGACCACACGAGTGTTTTTCTAATAGAACATCAGGCTCGTTAGCTTACATGAAATCCGAAAATATCACACACCTCATTTTCTCGAAGTTCGCTGGTGTAAGTTTCCCTCAAAGTAAAATCATGCAATTTGCAATTATTGCCATCATCAAGAAAAATATTTTGACAAATCAATCGAGGGCAAGTAAACTGTTTAAAAAAGAGAGTTATACATTACTTAAATCATGAACTACTCTTTAATTTTATACTGAAGAGAAAGAGTAACGCACGAAACTAAGGTAACATTAGTTCAGGAAATGGTTTGGACGACAATCATAGAAATTAATTTACACAAAACTTTTAAACCATTAAATCTTCACTACGTTTGTACATTGTCTTAAACCTTTCAAGAAATAACTCGTGTAGTGACGGTTGTCTAGTCGTCCATAGATGTGAATTTCCTTACCACACAAATGTTTAGAAATGTTCATTTTTCTTAATAAATCCGTCCGTTCGAACGACATTCTAAAGGTAAAGAAAACTTTCGTTTTTGCTGTTTTAGCAAGCGCCGGATGCGTCTGAGGCGAATGGCGGACGTGATGACGAGCACAGTAGAAAATCCCGATTCTCTATAATCCTGGTGCGCATTATACAAAGCCCCAAATCCCTTTAAAACCAACCCTCTAAGCGGTTTCCCACCCATCATTGTGGTCAAAGAGGCAATGATTCTTTTGGATTTTTATGAATGGGTGGAATTTGGGCGCAAACGTTTTCTATTTGTAATCACTAAACAAGAAACGTTCCCTACCTCGTCAGACATATTCCACCCACAGTGACGAGACATAAGGACAAATTTCTGTTGCCATTCAAAAATACCCTTAGTCTTCTCTTAACGCTATGCACCATAATGGGGAGGGATTTTTGTGTTCATTTTTGCCAGAGATATTAGAATAGCATCACTTTCTTCCGCTACACTTCGGTAATTACCTAAGAATGAAACGGTTCGGGCCTAATTGCTCTCGTCCCCAGAACTTTTATTTTTTTTAATTCAATTCTCACATTCCCAGAAATTTGGATGCTACAATACAAACTTAGACGCTATTGTAGTTTACCGTCCGACAGGAACTCACTCTTTTGTAGCTTGAAGGTAAAATGCTGAAGTTACTCCAACGTGAGGTATAGTGGTGTAGACTGCCCCGGTTCATGATGGGCTTAATATTTTGAGAAGGTTACTGGTGAGACTGAATAGTTCAAAAACGATGGGAGCTAGGCCTACTTTCTTTGCGTGCCTTGTTGGTGGATTAAAACAAAACAGCCCATTACATACTAACTTTCATCTAAAAAAAAATATAAATAAAAAAATCACAAGTTCGCCCGTATTCACCGTACGCACAGGTGATCTAAGTCGTCTAGTTCAAGCTTAAAATATAGTTAACAGTTTTTTCTATGCACACTTGCTTATTGGCGATTTAAAAACGTTGACAAGTTTCAATTTATAAATTCAAAACCTTCTTCTGCTTCACACTCACATTTCTTTGCGTTAGGTATTCCATACCATTTGCCACGTCGTATGAATATTTCATTAAACATGAATGTGTTGTGTCTCTTTCCTCGTGATGCTGTGTGCTTGAATGACACACTGTTGCTAGCTTTTCGTGTAATGTTTCATTAAGAAACTCAAAAAGAAAGCAGTAAGGTGCTGGAAATTGAAAAAAAAGAGCAAATTTTCCAAGAGATTATGACAAATCAAACTACAAAGCTGTGCGGAAGTAATTAATGGAAAGTTATCAAGCTCTATAAATATTCAAAATTTGAAACCTCAAGGTCTGTACGTTTGTACGTCAAGTAATCACTAGTAGTTTCCATGGCAATGTAGACTGAACATATAAAAGAAGATATCTATATTTAATAAGCAACTAAATGACCATTTCATCATATTTAATAAATCAGGTGTAACACTTATTTATTTTTAAAAAGTACAACCATACTGCTCACCAGATGCGCTACACATTCCCAATATCTGAATAATGTTCTCATGATACTCTAATGTCTCAAGAGCACGTGCCTCTTCAAAAAATATATTCTTTGAAGACATTGAAGTAGTATCTGAAACAATGAAAATATTTTAAAAAATTACATCATTGAACATTTGATCAAATTGCAAAATGTTACTGTACTTCAACTCTACCAATGTTGTGAAAAAATCCATTTTTTCAGGTGAGCATCAAAGTGCAAATACACCCACTCCAGGATATATTTTAAAGGTGGTATGGTTTTTACCATGCAATATCAGGTCAACTGGCAACCATTCCTGCCTGGTTACCTAGTTACGTGTTAGAAAATAGGCAAACTACATTTTTTTTTTGAAATCCAATAAAATTGCTTGCTTGTGTAACATTGCCAACGACAAGATCGGCAATTTGCTATGAATATCGAAGAGGGGAGGGGGAGACATCAACTGTATTTAAAAAAATGTTGTGTAAGAACTGCACGTCAATAGACAATTTCTCAAATATTGGGGGTACATGTTTCTTGGGTACCCCCCAACCCAATCCAGCAGAACGAACTTCCCCTATTAATTTCTAAAACAACTTATACAGTGCTCCATCAGTAGTTCTTACCAGAAAACAGTTTTACGAAGATTTTCATTTTTATGTTCTCTCGAGATATCAATGCTGCGTTGTAAGAATACCAACCGCTTTTAAAGATTTGTTTTGTCGTCGTCAATTCACAACGAACCGATTGCCCTACCTCTGTGGTATACGTTGTTGACAAATGTTTATGACATAGTCCGGTAAACGATCCAACATCACATGAGTAGGTAGTACTGTTTTCATAATCCGTTGCCCCTTTCAACAAAACGAATGAAGAGAAATCCAAGGTAAAGTTGTAAAAGCTGCCTTATGTTCTTGCTTTGAGGAATGTGATTTGGCTATTTCTTGGGAATGGTTTTAAAAGGGATGCATAATGTTCAAGACCCAATTTCCCGAGGAATTATGTTCCTCCATTGACAATCGTTGCTATCGCCTCATGGAATCAACATGAGATTACAAAGTTTCTTGTAATATGATTTGGAATCAGGAGTTTTCCAGTTGTGGTGAACTGAATTATTTACCCTACTTATTAGCTGAAAGAAAATTACGACCAACGGTAACAGGTTAGTAGTTAGTACGTTTAAAATGACTTTGTCTGGAAATCCCGGGGATATTTTTAATTTAAAGCTTAGTCTGGTCAGGACGATATTTTTGCTCACCCAGACTATATCCCGGAGAGAGCTAGGATGAACACCAGCGAGCTTCGCTTTCTCTTTTCGACATGTGCTCATAGGTTCAGGAGACAGGCGTGTAGCCTACGAATCGCTCAAAATCCTTCTCCCACGACCGCCATTAAACGTCCCCATCCGACGGAAGTTGGCGTATCCCCAGTCTTTGGCCACTTTCCCAAATACTCGGTCGGATGGAGGTTACTTGCTCTGCATCTTGCCCTGCTCAACAATTGAACTGAACAAGCGAACAACTTCCTGCAACTTTCAACCAAATACCTTATTTTGTAACTCACCAATCGTAAACCCCCTCAGCACTACTGTGTACAGATATGCTAAACAAGCTGATTGCTAATTTTTAGACCCCAGTCTTTAGCCACTTTCCCCAAAGGATGGGTGGGTGGGTGGAGGTGGAGGCAAGCGAACTACTCCTTGGATCAGACAAGTTCCCGAGAGGGGACAACTTCCTGAAATGGACAGTCAAACACCCAATTTTTGTTATTCACGAATTTGCAATTCCCTCGGCATCACTGTTATAAACTAGTTGAACAAGCGAGTTTTATAGACCCCAAAAAGTATCCACAGTAGTTCCACTGGGATTGATCCGGGGACCGCAAGCTTACACTACCGAGACAACTTCATCTTACGATAACGCATACGATAAGGTCTTACCAATAAATGGAGCTCTTCGTCTCCAAAGTCTGTGGGAAAGAGGTTTTTATAAGTGTTTGTATTCAGGCCTGGATTAACGCCCACTTTCAATTACCGACTAAACCAAATCGTTACCGCATTAGGTACCTTAACCCTGCACCACCGAATTAAAGTGGTTTTGATCAACACTGCGACTTTACAATGTTTAATTGCATTACAAATGCCTCCGTGAAGCATTTTCATGTATACAAAGACTTGACGAGACATATTAACACCTTCAAAGATGTAAAATGTTCGTATGTGTAGTACTAAGGGTTGACACTGGGTATTGTGCTAATAGATTCTAATTGCAGGCTGTAATAATATTTCAATCTTTTGTGTAGACTGCCTTAATTGTGACTCAGCACAAACAAAATGAAATACTCACTTTCGAGCCCAGAAGAGATGTTGTAAGTATCCTTGCTAATGTCAACTGTATCAAAGGTATTTGTTTGTTTGGCTAAAAGACGCTTCCTGGTGATGAAAAGGGAAAGCATGACTAAAGGATGCTGAAGGTGTTTATCTATAAAACAAAACCGATTTAAAAACAATCTCCATTTATCGTCCGCCATTTTGGTATATTTCGTTACGTTTGCATTAAACATTTTCCTTTACAGAACCTGTTCGGCCAATATTGAAAACTTACCATAATGCTAAAGTTGTTTGACCAGAAATCTCGCCACCTGGAAATACATAACGTTTTTAAGAACACATTAATAAACTAACCCATTTTTCTTCTGACGCATCTTCGACACAAATAAAATAAATAAAATAAGTAAGATAAATTAAATAAATAAAATAAAGAAAGAAGGAAAAAACATAAAATATATCAACTAAAATAAATAAAAAAATAAAATAAATATAATAAATATAATAAATAAAATAAATAAAATAAATAAAATAAATAAAATAAATAAAATAAATAAAATAAATAAAATAAATAAAATAAATAAAATAAATAAAATACTTCTACACGTTTCTTTACAATAGCGAGGATTGCTTTCCCTCTTCCTTTGTAACAACATTCCTAATCCAAAGAAGCTAAGTGATGAAAACGCCGCTGCCTGTGACGGCAGGTTAACTTTGGATGAGTGTAAACGTGCATTGTTCTCTCTTAGTAACAGTAAGAGTCCTGGCAGCGACGGGCTTTCCACGGAATTTTACAAGCATTTCTGGCCCTTAATAGGCGATATAGAAACCAACTCTCTCAACGCTGCTTATGATAAAGTTAGCTTATCCGAAGAGCAAGGTAGGGGAGTCATTGTTTTAATACCAAAGCCAAATAAAGATCACACGTTTATTAAAAACTATCGTTCTATTTCATTGTTAAACGTGGATTACAAAATTTGTTCAAAGGCGTTGGCAACTAGGATTAAAAATGTTATTCCAAATATTATTAATGATAATCAAACAGGTTTCATAAAGGACAGGTTCATAGGTGAAAACATAAGATATATCTTGGATTCTATCAATTACTGTAATGATAGAGATATACCAGGCTTCCTCCTCTTAGTTGACTTTGAAAAAGCATTTGATAGACTGGAATGGGGTTTTATTCACAAGTGTTTACATTTTTTTCAATTTTAATAAGGATTTCCACCAATGGATTTCTACTCTGTATTCTAATGTTTCTTCATGTGTTTGCAACAATGGTTTCTCTACGGGCTTTTTTAAAGTTTCCAGAGGAGTGAGACAGGGTTGCCCAATCAGTCCCTATCTTTTCATAATTTGTGCGGAACTCCTTGCCCTCCGTATTAATTCTTCACCCTTAGTGAGAGGGCTTACACTTTTTAATCACGAGACCAAAATTATTCAGTACGCCGATGACACCTGTATTTTCCTTGATGGTTCTTATTCTTCTTTGAAGTCAGTCGTGGATATTTTTCAGGCTCTCCAGGAGTCATCTGGCCTCAAAGTCAATTTCGAAAAATTTAATATATTCCCATTAGGTCCGTTGAAGTATAATAAACCCCGTTTTCTTAGCGATTTTAATTTTGAATGGACGACAGGCCCTGTCACTGCTCTGGGGATCACTTTTGATCACTGCAAGGATAATCTGTTTCGCCTCAACTACCCTCCAAAACTTTCTAGACTCAAAGGTACTCTTAACTTATGGGCACAACGGGACCTTACCCCTATTGGGAGAGTAACTCTTGTATAATCTTTTGGTTTGTCGCAGTTAGTATATCTCTTTCAAGTTCTCCCAAATCCTCCCCATAGTTTTTTTAAGGAATTAGAAACTTATATATTTAAATTTATTTGGTCAGGTAAAAGGGACAAGGTCAAAAGGAGTACGCTAGTTGCCCCCGTTTCGGAAGGGGGGCTTAATGCTATTCACATTTGAATCTTTCTAAGTAGCTTAAAGTGTTCTTGGATTAAGCGATATTGTAACGAATCTAAGGGTTCATGGAAAACATTTTTTGATTTGAATTTACATGGTAAAGGAAAATCCTTTCTATTCCAATGTAATTTTGATACAAAAGAAATTAGAACGGCAAATTCATTTATTAATGAAGTGTGTACTGCTTGGGCACTATATTCTTTTAGAAAACCTTCTGAAAACTACGGGTACCAAATCATTTGGAACAACAGTCTCATTAAGGTAAATAACAAGACAATATTTTATAATCACTTATATGATCAGAATGTGATCTATGTAAAAGATTTCTTTGATGATAACAATCAAATACTTTCTTATAACTGTTTTGTCAGAAAATTTAATATTGTTGTGTTCCCTTTTACTAAGTATTATGGAATTATTCATGCTATCCCGGTTCACTGGAAGCAAGGGTTTGCAAACGAAACAACTGACTTAGATTATGGTCATGGCTATGAGCCTACTTTAAGCTCCCCCAATATGTCTTGGGTTATTTATAAGCAGATTATCTCTAAAGTATGTACTGCTCCTACGTCCTGTTTTAAGTGGAACCAGAGCTTCATAGATATTTCCAATCACTGGAACACTATTTTTAGGAACCCCTTTACCTCTGTTCGGGAAACCAAAATCCAATATTTTCAGTATAGATTTTTACATAGAATCATAGGTACCAATACCCTTCTGCACCGCATGAATCTTACTGGAAGCCCCTCTTGTACATTTTGCGGGAACCAGGATGAAAGTATAGAGCATTTATTTTGGGAGTGTGAGGTTACATTGGAATTTATTCTGGATGTTGAACAGAAGGTTTTAGGCAGACAATTTTGTTTCACAAAACGGGATATTTTCTTTGGTTACTCACTGTTACTTAAGCATCCCTATAACTTTTTAATACTTTACATGAAGTATTATATTTACGAGAAAAGGATCAATAGGGGTTCCCCTGTCCTTAATGAATTTATACAGAAATTGAAGTTTCATTTTAAAGTGGAAAAGTGTTCGAAAAGGTTTAACTATTAACGAGTTTAGAGATGCATTTAGTGAATGTCCCTTTCTCTTTAGCTAAGTATATTTGTTGGGAGCAAACTGACAAGCTTCTGATATTTTTTCATTTATTATAATGTTACGTATTGGAATGGTGAATAGAGGGAGTAATATAATTATCATCTTGTATTTATGCAAAAAAATTGAAGTTCCATTTGAATTATAATGTTAAGTATCCGAATTGAAATAGATTGAGTAATATAATTATCATCATGCATTCATGTGAAAAGATACGAGTGTATGAATCAAGGCATGGTTTTTGTCAAAAATTGCGTTATGTGTTTATATGAATGCTTATATATGTAGTTGTGTACAGGTATGTGTGTATATGTATAGGTGCATATATGAATACGTCAAGTATTAATTAAGTGCATATTCTCCAGCTAATTTCAAAAGAAATATTAAGATGGTACCGTATATGTCAAAAAAATTTATTATGTAAGCATAGTGTACAATATTTATGCCTAGACTGGGATATGTTCTGTAAATAAAGTGTATATAGTTCAATGCTTTCGAAACAAATGAACATGAGAGAACAATAAAGATGGAGCAAAAATAAATAAATAAATAAATAAATAAATAAATAAAATAAATAAAATAAATAAAATAAATAAAATAAATAAAATAAATAAAATAAATAAAATAAATAAAATAAATAAAATAAATAATTTAAATTTGCGGTCAAAGTGGAAGAGTATAAAAAGTAAGGAAAAAGAAAAATGTAAATATTGATAATATCAGAGAGGCGTTTGCCTCCTGTCCTAGTTTGTTTGATTAATATATTGAAGGGAGTGTTTTCTAGCATTGATGTTTATGTAAATATATCTCGATTATATTAGGGTTATCACAAGGTTATTAAGTTTGCAAATTTTATTTGAACATCATTTTGTAACACAACGTTTGTTTTTGGAGAACTTGAAATTGAAAATGAATAAATGGAGATAAAAAGAACAGAGTTCAAGCTTTGGAGACCGCCCTAGCCTCAAAGGATTCAGAAACTAATAAATTGGAACGCATGTCAAGACGTAATAATTTTCGCATAGTTGGTATCGAGGTGTCTCCAGACGAAAATTGTGAGGAAATTTTTAAGTCAGTGGTGCTACCAAAATTTGATAATGCACCGGACATTTCCGTAGAACGTTCCCACAGAGATGGGAAAGGACACCCAGATAGACCACCTCACATATTGGTGCGCTGCCTTTCATACAAGGACAAGATTTTTATAATGAAAAATAGAAGGGCAGAACTGGCGAACGAAAATTTTTTCATAGTGGATGATTTGACTTATCCTGATCTTATGGAGAAAAAGAAATATGCCTAAGAAGTACACCAATTATACCAACAAGGCACCAAACTTCGGTTTTCTGGAGGGAGATGGAGGGACGGCAGTGGCAAGCCCTTCCTGTTTACCTGAACTAAATTTCAAGGAACCATAACCATATGTTTTGCACAGGAGCATTAAGACTGCTCTGAAACTACTGATCAGTCAAATCAACAATTACAACCAGATTTTTTGGAATTTGCACCCGTTTGGCAGGCTCCAGCTTTTTTCAATTGGACATGTTTCTTCCTGTTCTTCTCTCCACTGATTGGCCAGTGGATGGAAGCGGGATTTTAGACCACCAGTTGTCTTCGATCTTTTTCTCTTTTTCTTTTTCTTGTTTTTGCTTAACAACTTCCATCTCGTGTTACATGGTATTATATCGCTTTAAAGTCAATCCAGAGTGCTTACAAAGTATCCTTATTTGTGGAGGATTTGCATCCTTTGGAATTAAATCAAGTGACGCTATGGATTGTGTGCTTGGTATGTGGGAATTTTTCTTCAAAGTCTGTCACTAACAATGGATGTCCTTAAGTTAACCTCTTTCAATGCTCGAGGTCTTCGACAGTATAAGAAACGTCGGCAACTATTTTCTATACTACACAGTAAACATTTCGACATTTCATTTATTCAGGAGACCCATAGCTGTTACATGGATGAAAATAGATGGAAAGCTGAGTGGGGAGGTAAAATATTCTTCTCCCATGGATCAAACACAAGCTGCGGAGTGTGTGTGCTTTTTAAAACTTCATTGGATTTTGACATTATTAAGTTCCATCCACATCCACTTGGCAGGTACATCATTTTAGACGTGAAGGTAATGAATACTGTTTTGACACTTGTTTGTGTATATGGTCCAAATAGAGACGACCCCAATTTCTATGCCGAAATCAATAACCTGGTTAGTGGTCTTAACACCGAAACTCTTATATGGGCTGGAGATTTTAACTTCGTTCTCAATTTAGATTTTGACAAGATCGGAGGAAATCCACGAACTAATTTTAAAGCGAGAGATAAAGTGTTTGAATGTATGACAAATTTTGATCTAGTAGATGTATGGAGGGAAAGAAACCCGGTGTCAAAAAATTTTTCATGGAGCTCAAATATTACTCCCGGCATTCATTGCCGGCTCGATTTTTTTCTTATTTCTCGTTTTATTGCAAATAATGTAACAGATAGGTTATTCAGTCCCGGAATTCAGTCAGACCATTCTTTCGTAAACTTAAGCTTTTCCGTACACAATGATATCCGTGGTCCAGGGTACTGGAAATTGAATAATTCTCTTCTTTCAGATGATAATTATGTAGCTATGATCAGTGATATTGTCGCTTCTGAAAAAAATCACTCAGGCAATGATTCCGTTTCCCTTTGGGAAACAATTAAGTACAAAATTAGGAGTTTTACTATTCGTTTCTCTAAGCAGAAAGCGAGAGAACGCCGTAAAACGGAAAGTGAAATATTATTAAATATCTCTAGACTTGAACAGGAGTTATTTCTGAATGATTCAGCAAATATTCGAACACAGCTAAACGAATTACGTAATAAATTACTGTCTTATTACAATTACAAGCTACAGGGTACAATTTTAAGATCAAGGGCAAGATGGGTGGAACAGGGTGAAAAAAATACAAAATATTTTCTCAACTTGGAAAGGCGTAACAAACAAAACAGTGTAATAAGGAAAATCACTGATAATGATGGTCATGATATTACCGACAACGTTTCTATTCTAACTAAGGTAAAAGATTTTTATTGTAAACTTTACACTTCTGTTTACTGTAATCCGAATATTTTCTTAGATGACCTGCCCATAGTCACTTTAAATCAGGAGACCTCTGATTCATGTGAAGGACTACTTAGCCTGGATGAGTGTTCCAATGCATTACTTTCGATGGCTACTAATAAATCTCCAGGCAGTGATGGACTTACGGTCAATTTTTACAAAAAGTTTTGGCCTATTATTGGGGATTTGGTAGTTGATTCCATTAATTCTGGTTACCATAAAGGTCAGCTTTCGTCAGAACAATCCAGAGGTATTATTACTTTATTGCTTAAGCCGAATAAAGATCCTCTTTTTCTATCTAATTATCGCCCAATAACTCTTCTTAATTGCGACTACAAGATTGGTGCCAAAGCAATAGCTACAAGACTTAAGTCAGTTATCAATAGCATTATAGGACCAAATCAGACTGGGTTTCTGAAGGGGAGGTTTATTGGGGAAAACATTCGCTTTGTGTTAGATCTTGTAAATTATACCTCTGAGCTGAACATCCCTGGGTATATTTTCCTACTTGACTTTGAAAAGGCCTTTGATAAAGTAGAATGGAATTTTCTCATTTCGGTTTTGTCACGTTTTGGCTTTGGTTTGAGTTTCATAAATTGGGTCAAAGTCTTTTATAAAAATATCTCTGCGTGTGTGTGTAATAATGGGTTTGCCTCTGGTTTCTTTCCTGTTGAAAGAGGGGTCAGGCAGGGATGTCCTCTTATCCCATATCTGTTTATTCTTTGCGCTGAAATGCTAGCTTTAAAAGTTAATTTAAACAATAATATTAAAGGAATATCTGTACATAATTCTATGATAAAAGTCCTCCAGTATGCTGATGATACTCAATTATTTCTTGACGGTACTAAAGATTCTCTTCTGGAAGCTTTTCGTACATTAAACCTTTTAAGCGTGCTTCTGGACTTTCCATTAATGTTGACAAGTCTACTCTTTTCCCTTTAGGACCATCACGCAATACGACCCCATCTTTCCTCAAAGAGTTTAATCTTAAATTGAATTACGGGCCTGTTTGTATTTTGGGGTGTTCTTCACCCACAATGGTAATGACTTGTTTCGTTTAAACTTTGTGCCTAAGCTTTCTCGTTTAAAAAATTGCCTTCGCCTGTGGTCTTCCCGTGACCTCACCCCTATTGGACGAAACATTCTTGTAAAATCCTTTGCTTTGTCCCAATTAGTGTTTCTTTTTCTTACCCTTCCCAATCCCCTGAAAAGTTTATTAAGGAGATACAGAATCTTATTTTTGATTTCATTTGGGCTGGCAACCCTGACAAAGTTAAACGTGTTTCTATGTTTGATGACGTATGTAAAGGGGGATTGAAAGTAGTTCATGTTGAAACTTTTGTCAAGAGCTTAAAATGTACTTGGGTACGTAGATATTGTGACGACGATTCGCAGAGGCCATGGAAACTTTTCTTTGATTTAGCCTTAAAGACGTATGGCAATAAGTTTTTGTTTTCTTGTAACTGTAAAAAATCTGATGTGCCTATTTCAAACACTTTCATTAAAAATGTTGTTCATGCTTGGTGCGATGCCTCCTTTGTGGAACCCCAAAGTAATTTTAGCGATCAAATACTGTGGAATAACTCTTACATTAAAATAAATAGTAAAGTTGTATTTAACGATCAACTACTTCATTTTGGTTTGGTGTATTTAAGGGATATTTTTGATCAAAATGGGAGGCCGTTGGTTTGGGACACTTTCCGAAATACTTTCCCAGCCCCAGGTATTACCTTCGTTTTTTATTGGGGATTGTTTTCTAGTATTCCAAATGCTTGGCGAGCAGATATTCTTTCAAGTAGACATGCAAATACCCAAAATCCGAACCAGTTGTTTTACCATAAAGTCATGCATTCTCTTTCAGTGTCTCAATTGGTTTATCGTCGTCTCATTGTAAAGGTAGTGAGTCCCCCTACAGCTATGGAAAAATGGGTTAAAGACTTCCCAAGTATTTCTACCGATGCCTGGGAGAATATTTTTAGGAGCCCTTGGGCTACTACAACAGAAACCAAAATTGTGTTTTTTCAGTTCAAATTCTTACATAGAATCTTACCCACAAACAGGCTACTTTATTTAATGGGGAAAACAGACTCCCAACTCTGCACATTCTGTCAAAGAGAGATTGAATCTATTGAGCACCTTTTTTGGGCTTGTACAATCAGTTCTACTTTTATTCTTGACGTTGAATCAAGGTTTCTTGGTAATCAGTTTGTGTTTTCTAAGAATGATATTTTCTTTGGGTACCAGTATAGTATTTGTCATCCATACAATTTTTTGATTTTGCATTTAAAGTATTATTTGTTTTCATGTAAACTTCAATCGATAAAACCAAATGTAAATAGTTTTTATTACAAGTTTAAGTTTGCTATTCAAACTGAGGAATATATATTTTTTAAGAGGAAACAAAAATCAAAAGGTAAAGTTCATTATTTAAATTTAAAAGACGCCTTTTCAGTTTGTGCGGGTCTATTTGACCCAATTGATTCTTAATTCATTTGATTTTCGCAACGAAATTATCCTCCTTTTCTTATAAAAGTTTTGAAAGTATGAGAATTGCTTTGTCATGTTATTATTCTGTTGTTTAAAATATTGCTGTGAAAACAGATTCAAAAAGGAAATAAAGATGGAAGAAAAAAAAAAATGGAGATAAAAAAAAAAATAAATAAATAAATAAATAAATAAAATAAATAAAATAAATAAAATAAATAAAATAAATAGAATAAATAAAATAAAATAAATAAAATATTCGAGCCTGTTATGTCGAGGTGACAAGTCCAGCAGTTGATTGGGCTCTAAATAAATTGCTTTAGAATCCTGCTTTCTTGTTTTGGATATACTTGGCTGCGCCTTCTACCTTATTTTGCTTCCCTCTTCGTGCATTCTGATCAAAAATGGGGAATAGGGGAAGACCTAGAGGCAGTACAGCTCGAAGGAACTTTGATGACTCAGCCTCACAACGAAGCCTTACTTCTAGCCTAACAGGCCTAACCACAGACGCCGTGCACAAATTACGCAAGAAGAAGATACGGAAAATGAAGCTGAACAAGACTTTGCCATTGAAGTCAACCAAAGCGTGGACAGACTCCGCAGAACCTTATTGAGGGAAATTAAAACCCTTCAAGAAGACTTTAACAAGGTTATTTTGGATCTAAGACAGACAATAGAAGACCTTACAACCGAGAATGATGCATTAAAGGAGAAGTGTACCCTTTTAGAAGGTAAAGTGAATGATCTGGAAGAGGCATCTAAGGTACAGGATGAACAAATTAACAAACAAGAAAGGTTCTCGAGGAGAAGTAATCTCAGAATTGTTGGTGTAGAGTCTCAGGATGGCGAGGACTGTTTGCAGATTGCATCAAAAATTTTTGAGGAGGTCGGTGTTCGGCAATGTAAACTTGAGAGAGCACACCGAGATGGAAAACCTGTTCCAGGTAGGAGCCGACATATTCTCGTCAAATGCTCATTTTATCAGGACAAATTGACGATCATGCGCAACGCTAGGAATGCACTTGAAGGTAAACCTTACTTCATAATTGATGATCTGACCCAGGCCTATCTCAGAGAGAAGAGAAAATGGAGCGCCAAAGTTCAGAGTCTTTTCCAAAACGGGACCCGGCTACGCTTCTCTGGTGGCCTCTGGAGGGATAGCAATGGAAGGCCATTCAAGTTTGACTAAAATATACCATTGTATGAAATGCAGTGATTAACATTCTGAAAGTTTATACTGCCCATATCTGGTTCTACTATGCAGATCTTTACAGGAACCCGTCGTTATCCCGCACTGGGAACTTTTCAGAGGAGAATCCTTGAGCTTGACCTCCGTTTCTGCGGATGCCCGATGATTTTCGCTCTTGTTGATTCCTTTTTGTTTTGTGTTTGTTGTTTTGGTGTTTTTTGTTTCGTGTTTCTGTTCGACCATCTCAGTCTTCATCGTTCTATTGGTATGTTAATTTCGTTAAATGTTTACCCTTATTTACACACAAGTTTGCAATGAAAGTTTCAACCTATTGTAACAGATGAGTGACCTTAAGATTTGTACCTATAATGTGCGAGGACTAAGGCAACCCAAAAAACGTAGATCGCAATTTACTTATTTTCACAGACACGGTTTTGACATTGTGTTTGTTCAAGAAACCCATAGTACTGTAACTGATGTCAGTTTCTGGATAAATGAATGGGGAGGTAATATACTCTTTTCCCATGGTACTACTTTAAGCAAAGGAGTTGCCATTTTTTAAGCCTAGTCTTGGTGTTACCATTGAAAGAGTCCATTATGATCGTTTTGGCAGATGCCTAATCGCCGATGTGCTTATTGATTGCCGTAGCTTTACTTTTGTTTGCACTTATGGCCCTAATCTAGATGATCCTGTTTTTTACAGTGAAGTCTCTAATCTTAATGGGACCTTTGATTGTAATACTTTTGTTTGGGGAGGGGACTTCAACTTTGTTTTCAATTTGGCCTTAGATAAACTTGGGGGTGATCTTCGAACTAATTTTAAAGCTCGGGATGAGTGTAGCTCGGCGATTAGTGTTCACGATTTAGTTGATGTTTGGAGGGAGAGAAATCCCCTACTTAGAGACTTTACTTGGCATTCCAATATCAGCGATATTCATTGTCGCTTAGACTTCTTCCTTATTTCACGTAACCTGATTGCTAATGTTATTGATGTAAAGTTTCACCCACCACTTCAGTCTGATCATTCTATTGTCGTACTTACTATCCGTACACATGAAGAGCCAAGAGGTCGGGGATATTGGAAATTTAATAATTCTCTCCTTAATGATACCGACTATGTTAATATTATTCAAAATCTCTTCGCGTCCGATGTTCCCCTCCTACATGACCTAGACCCTTCTAATCAATGGGAAAGAATTAAATATATTATCCGCAAGGATACAATCAAGTTTTCCATTAATAAAGCGAAGAATTCCCGCAAGTATGAAAATGAAGTTTTGTGTAATATCTCTACCCTTGAGCGACTTTCCTATGAGAATGACTCTGATGAGATTCGTAATAAACTTTCGGAAGCTCGAGAAAAGCTCATGTCTGTTTATAATAGTAAACTACAAGGCATTATAGTAAGGTCAAGGGCAAGGTGGGTCGAATTTGGTGAGAAGAGTTCTAAGTACTTTTTGAATTTGGAGAAGAGAAACAGAAACAACAATAACATTTTTCGTTTGCAAGTAGATAATGATGTTTGTATTCACAAGAGTAAGGAGATTCTACAAGAAATTCGTAAATTCTATAGTTCATTGTATAGCCGCTCTTTAAATCATGATTATGATTTCATTTCAGACCTTGAAGATTTTGTTGAACCAGACTGTAATCTTGATACTTTAAATGGACCCCTCTCCTTGGAGGAGTGTTTTCAGGCCTTATCTTCCATGCCAAATGGGAAGTCCCCGGGTACGGATGGGTTATCTACCGACTTTTATAAGTATTTTTGGCCTGTCATTGGTCGGTATGTTTTTAATTCCTTAAATCATGCTTACAACCGTCATTATTTATCCTCCGAGCAAACCAGGGGTATAATTACTCTTATTCGTAAACCTGATAAAAACCTTGATCTCTTGGGTAACTACAGACCTATTAGTCTTCTTAATACTGATTATAAAATATGCGCCAAGTCTCTTGCTAATAGATTAAAAAATGATATCACCTACATTATTGGCGATAATCAAACTGGTTTTATTAAGGATCGTTTTATAGGAGAGAATATTCGTTTTGTATTAGATGTAATCAACTATACAAGTAAGCAAAATATACCTGGTTTTCTTTTTCTGATTGATTTTGAGAAGGCTTTTGATCGTGTAGATTGGGGATTTATTGACCGTACGTTAAGATATTTTAAATTTAGGGATAGCTTTTGTTCGTGGGTTTAGGACTCTTTATTATGGTAGTACTGCTTGTGTTGTGAACAATGGCCATTCAACTGGTTTTTTCCCTATTGAGAGAGGAGTTAGACAGGGATGTCCTCTTAGTCCCTACCTTTTAATTCTGGTTGCCGAAATATTAGCTAGGAAAATAATTTATGACAATACTCTTAGTGGTCTTAACGTCTTAGGAAAAGAAGTTAAAATTTTACAATACGCCGATGACACTACACTTTTTTTAAATGGTACTCGTGATTCCCTTGTTAATGTAATTACCGTTCTTGATAATTTTGCTTCCGACTCGGGTCTTAAAATTAATTACAGTAAATCCCATCTTTTTCCGCTTGGCTCCTTTATTAATAATCGCCCAGCTTACGGTCAGGATTTTGGCATTACTTTAACTAAGGGTCCAATGAAATTTTTAGGAAATTTTTTAACCCACGATGGAGATGATTTGTTTCGTTTAAATTATCTGAAAAAGCTTTCTAGGCTAAAGAATCACCTTAAAATTTGGAGTGGCAGGGATCTCACTCCACTTGGTAGGAACACGATTGTTAAAGCTTATGGTTTAAGTCAACTAGTATTTCTTTTCCAAGTGCTTCCTAACCCCTCGACAGAGTTTTTTAAGGATTTACAAAGCATTGTCTTTGATTTTATTTGGAGCGGTAACCCCGACAAAATTAAAAGAAGCACAATGTATAATAGCATTAGTAATGGGGGTATAAAGGTCATTCATATTCAGAGTTTTGCCTTTGCTTTGAAAGCCTCTTGGGTTAAGAGGTACAAAGACCCTAGTAATACTGGTTACTTGAAATTATTTTTTGATCATTTTCTTTATCCTTTTGGTAAAGAATTCTTATTTAAATGTAACTTTCTCGCAAAAGATGTAGATTGTATTGCTAATGACTTTATTTTTGATATCTGTAAAGGTTGGAGTGACGCTTCTTTTACCACCCCTGATGAAAATAATTATGAAACGCAAATACTTTTTAACAACTCCTACATAAAAATTGGTAACTCTATTGTTTATGATAAAAAACTTCATACGGCCGGTGTCACTTTTGTTAAGGATCTGTTTTTGAATGATGGTAGTAAGATGCCATACCATGTATTTAAAAATAAATATAACATTTTGAGTTATCCATTTACTAGGTATTTTGGATTACTATCAGCCATTCCTGGTAACTGGATTCACCTTATTCACCAGGCTGATCACAACGTCATTGATCATATAATCACCTCTCTCAATAGTAATTCTAAAACTTCTCAAATAGTGTACCCTTTGTTGATAGATAAGATTACCAGTCCGCCTAAAGCTTGTGTAAAATGGAATAATCAATTTAACCTCTCACCCGATGATTGGGTTACTATCTTTAAGATGCCCTTTTGTACTGTATCTGAAGCGAAGGTAAAATACTTTCAATTCAGATTCATTCATCGTATCTTAGGAACTAATAAGCTGTTGTATTTAATGGACAAGACGGATACCGATCATTGTACTTTTTGTCATATTGAAACCGAGTCCCTAGAGCATCTCTTTTGGTCATGTCATGTAATCTCTAGTTTCCTTTTAGATTGCGAGTTAAAATTTTTTGGACGGCAATTTTTATTTTCTAGAAAGGACATGTTCTTTGGTCGAATTTATGATGAAAATGATCCTATTAACTACTTTATTTTGCATTGCAAATATTACATTTATAACTGTAGGCTTAAAAATACCCTGCCTGACTGCAGCACCTTTTTCCATAAAATGAAATTCATAATTAAAGTTGAAAAATATATAGCTCTTAAGAACAATGCTGCAAAGTTAAGGAGAAACAAATTTAAAGCCATTCAACGCTGTCTATCATATTGTATCGATGAACTGGAAAGTTCTTAAGGCACCACATTTGTTTTGATGTGCAAAAAATAGTCTTGGTTCCATGGATGGTCGCTGTAAACTAACCTTTGGACTGAACCCCCCACTCACTCACTCGCAAACCGGACTGCATGCTGTATTAAAGTTTTATAATGAGTACCCACATCTATTCAATTAATATTAAAAGTTATAATCATTGAACCTCTTTTTTAAACTAGAATACGTTTATTAGGTAAACCCCGTGTATGTAAATTCCTCGTTTAATATGTTTATTATATAGGTCAATGTCATACATCTATAAATGCATCCTAAGTGTATGCTATTATTATAGTTGGCCTTGTCCAAATCATGAAATATTTTGAAATTTACATAACGTATCCAGGGAATATGAATGTATATAATGTATATATGTATATTGTATATAATGTTCAATAAGCATGTTAAATGTATATATGTTTATCGATCGCTATTTATGTAATTGTGTAAGTTGAGAGTTTGTATAAACTTGTATGTATCCTATTGCAATGTTGTATATAACACCTGTTCTATATCAAATGTTTTCAATAAATGAGATGGTCAAAAAAATAAAAAATAAAATAAATAAATCAAATAAATCAAATAAATCAAATAAATCAAATAAATCAAATAAATCAAATAAATCAAATAAATCAAATAAATCAAATAAATCAAATAAATCAAATAAATCAAATAAATCAAATAAATCAAACAAATCAAATAGGTTAACAGTTCAACTTACCCGGCTCATTGAAGTAAGTTGTTCTATCTTTCATATGTTCATAAATTGCCTCACTGGAATTGATGGAGGAGTTGGCGTATTCTTGACCAAAGTTCTGTTGCTGTAATGATCTATTTTCTATTCTAGTCCGTCTTTCATTTTATAAAAAAGAAGAGATCTTTCAGCACAGATGTTGTTCGCTAATAGGCAACGTTATATCGAATGAAATTATATATGCTGGGCAATGGCAAGCATCTATTTCAGCAAATTTCAATTAAAACCGCCCTGTTCAAGAGTAACCGAAAAATGATCAAATGGGCATACAACGGGCAATGGATATAATGTCTACCTAATCTCGGTTAAGAATAAACCAATTGTTTGTTTATGATAAACCACAGCTGGGACAGGGCGTTTTAAGAGTTATTGCCACTCATTGCAGGACATGCCATTTCAATCGTTCAAGGAGAGATTGAAAGCTATGATTTCCTATTCAAAACTTTTACCCGCCAAAATTAACCTAGTAATTACATGAGTACTATGGTCAACCTCACTCGTAATAACCTTTAATCCAAGCTATACTAAAACAGATCGTAAATGTCAATTGTAAATTATATATCACAATGTTATAGTCATCTTAGTAAAGTCAATGCAAGTACAAAGAAACTTACCCAGAGATATTTGTTTCCGGAAGCTCTAGACCAAAATCTGGAATGAATGATTTCATTTTCCATTCAACATGATAACAGTGGGCATCATGCCTAACGATCCTACACAAATAGTCAGTGTACCTCTAAGCAAACAAAATCCTTTCGTCATAAAGACAAATAAAAATTTTGTATCGCAATTCATCGTACTATTTCAAATTTTTGAGTAATCAAAAAGTAATGTATAACGTTAATCTTCGTTGTTACCAACTAAAGTATTTTCGAAAACAAAGACTTCATGAAAGAAGAAACTATTCTAATAATAATTCTCTTATACCGTGAGATGATATCATATTAATTACCTCGTGTGCCCTGTCTCTGAAGACAATAAAATCTAATCAAAACAGCAACCGTCACCAGGAGGAAAATTGCCGAACCCGCAAAGCTAAAACGTAGCCCATGTTGTGTTGCTGTTTTGTTACTAAAATGGAAAAAAGAAAAAGTGAGATTTTTTTGAACATTTGAAATATTGAAATGTGTCCTACAAGGCAAGCAACAAGTTTCATGAAGAAAAAGGAGGAAAATGGGGGTGCTTCATGAGTTTTGTGACTGAGATGTATGAGCAACAACAGAGAGCATTTTCCAAGGTACACTACCTTCGAAATTTTTTTTTAGATTTCTCAATTCAGTACATACTTTAGAGCATAATTACGTACCCATACTGGCACAAACATCACACACCTTGGCGCATCTATTGGAAGTAGAACAACATGTGATATTTGAAAGGACGCCGGGAACGCCATCCAATTTAGTTCTTGCACTGACCGACGAAATGTAACCAGTGTATTTAGATCGATTAATCTTCGTCACATAGACTTCATTGGTCACATCACTTCCGCTGAATTCTAGGTTAACTGGAGGATTGCTTATATCACTTTCACAAGTAAGTGTAGTCTCTTCAACATCATTTACAGATGTACATTCTGAGAATGTAACTTGATCTGGGCAATCTTCAATTCAGACGCCAATAAGTTAGAATTAATTTAAATTATATAATTTGCAAAATGAATAACTAATTCTTTTAAGAGTAATGGATTTATTATACCTTTGTTATTTAGAGACCATATCTATCTTTCAGAAAGTATTATCAAATTAATGAAATACGTTTATTTTATACCACCAGTTATTATATTAAAGTTTTGCGGACAAACTACACCAAAACATTACTCACAAGATATATTTAGAATGATCCTGTCACCAGCGTAACCCTCTTCTCCAGAAGTGCAAGTTAAAAACTTGCCGTTGTACTTCCTCAATGGGTAAAACTGTAACAGACTCTGTGTAACAGTACGCCCTGTATCATCTATGACGTCCTCGCTTGTTGCATTTCGCGTAACATCTTCTTCATTGTTTATCAGCCACCGAATTACTGAAATTGGTGTTCGTCGTTTTATCAAACATTCGATGGTCGTTGGTTCGTTTTCAACAAACTCAACGTCGTTATCCAAGCATATGCCCATTTCTTGGAATGAAAAGTTTTGGAAAATTTTGGTTAGCATTTATCCCAAACATAAATGCATGTACATGAAAATGTCTTACTCTCTGTCAGAGGACAATTAATTATGCCCTAGTTATTTTTGTAACATATCCCCCGTTTTTAAAACTAATGACCCCGTTGAAGACATGTTGCCCTTTCAGGCCTTACCCTTTCATGGTTTGGTATCAGTGCCGAAAAATTTTGCCATTCGAAAGGCCATAAAGACCATGTTAAGTGCACACTATATGAAAAAACGTTTTGTAAGCATACGTTTCTTCAGTTTTTATTGCCTTGTTCATACCATTAAAGTGTAAGTGGACAGGATCACTCTCTGAAAACCGTCCAAAGCCGTTAGTTGCTGTACACCTGTAAAATCCCACCTGAGATCTCTCCACATTTACTAGTTGCAACACCCATCGGTACCATGTGGTACTTTTCACTACAAGAACACTTGCTTGTCGAATTCTTATCCATCTCCTCGAATTGCCATTAACAAATTTCTCCCACTGGACCACGTTTTCATGGATTGGATTTGATTGGACATCACACGTGATGTTTACGTCAGAATTTTCATCAACTAACTGTGAAGGTGTGACCCCAATATTCAAAATGACTGCACCATCTGAAATAAAAACATAAATATGGACAAAACTTGTTTTGCAGAATTCATTCAGTCTCTGTGTTTAACAAAACGTCCCGTGTGATAATTTTTTTGCCAGTTGTCCGAGGAACGCAGGAGCTTTAAAGTTTCCGATTGATTGATAAGATTGATCGATGATGAGTCATATCGTCACCAGCTCTGTTGCAACGTTTCAAGCAGTCTAACTAATAAGTAAGAAAATTTTGAAATGATTTCTTATCACATTTATCGAAACTGTATGAATGGTCTATTGATCAAGTACTAAGGGATAAACATACAAACTATATTCATTGCCACCGTTCTATACCGAGATGGATCATTGCCAAGTGTACAAGAGATAGGTTTGCCATTATATTCCTTCAAGGGCCAGAATGAAAGAGTGCTAATCCATGAACCTCCTGATTCTGTTAGTCTTTGAGTTGCATTGCTAGTAACATCTTTGTCTCCAATTATCCATCTCAAAACATAGTCTTGTGAAGAATCATTTAAGAAGCACGATATGAAAGTTGGCTGAAATTCTACGAGATGTTGATCTGGAAGCTGTACGGTTGGTAGAGCTTTAATGACAAAAGATGATTCACATTCATAACACCCAATGAAATTTCGGTTTGGCTAGGCTTATGAAATTATCACATACTAGTTATAGGTATGTTGTTCAGGGGGTACATAACATTTATCGACTCGACAGTTATACCGGTTATTTTGCCTTAGCTTTCTGCCTAATCGTTCATTAAATTTGCTCTGAAATTCAGAAGTATAGTCTACGTGAATATTACTGGAAACCAAGAAGTGAAAGGACCCCTTTGAATACCAAACACCAATGAAAATGGAGATTATGTGTAGGTTAACTGAAAAAGAGAAATCTAATATGATCTGAACTATATTTACGAAGACCACACAAACAGCAACAGTAGTTGGAAGTAACTTTGCTTGCGTCGTTCAGCTACTTAGAAAAACTTATCACTTACGCTGAATGTTTAAAAGCACAGAAATTTCTTTTGTATGGAATCCACACACACCCCTACACATTATGATTGCTTCCTTTAAAGCTGCCGTTGGACTTCCAAAAGTTACGATACTTTTAAATCTCTCCTCATTTGTCAACCAAACAGGACCGAATTTGAGGTTATTGGGTTCAACGAATTGGCCATCTAAATACCAAGATAATGACGTATTTTCACCACAATCTTCAAAGCGGCAAATTAATGAAAAAGTGTTTGACAAACTGAGATACACAGTACTCCCGTTTATGAGTGAGTTCCTCCCTTCAGCCTCTAAAAGTTGGATCGTAAAGCCTGTAAGAAGAAAAGTGTAGGTTCTCATTGTTACCACAAAATGCATGATGAAAACAAAGATTTATGACAATGAGAAGTCGTGTAAACATTTTAGAAGTAAGCATTTATTCCTCAGTCTTTGAAGGCCCAATTCTCTCACCCCCAAAGAGTACCAATTCCCCCATCCTTCTTACTTTAACCCCTCCCACAATTGTCTGGAATTCATCCTCATCCAGACACAATCTCAGATTTTTGCTTCAGGGTGAGTATAAAAAAGTTCAATGTGAATAATCAAAACACTGTCAGTACTGTTCATACTGTGTAATATAAGCTTTGGTACTCTGCATTGTTTGAATGGACTGTCCATCAAAGAGCTGAACCAGTTGGGAATTTCTGTTTACCCTATCAATAACTATACTTTTGGGTGAGAGAATAGCCCTTTAAGGGTCAAAAATAAAAGAAGTTAAAAGCAGGATATACTTTATTCATTTTTTGCTTCTTTGGTCAACTTTCTCTTCAAAGCTATAAACTAGGTAAAGGTTTTAAATTTATTTTCAAGGAGCACATAGTGCTCGTTCATCTTTGTGTGCAATGAACTTTGTCCCGTTTGTACACGTTTTCTTATACATTTCATGGCTGCGTTCGATATGTACATAAACAAAAGTAGATAAATTGAACGAGTATACGGTTTTCCAGTTATCTATTTCTCCCCAGCTACTATGTCTCTCCAGCTGCCTACCTTTTGCTACCAAAGTAACCCGCGTGTACAGTGGTCTTCTTAGTCCTTCGTGAAATGCTGCGCATATGATCCAGTCTCTGTGTTCTCGAGTTGGCAGAAATGTAACGTTGCTGCAGGAACTTATCATGGGAAAGTTGCTTTCATCAAACTCTTTCAATATTTCCACAGATGTTAACGTTTCATGGAAAAACCATTCGATTTGGGTTTTAGGGTAGGAACCAGGATCGACGGTGCAACAGCTCAATGAAAACATGTCATCGATGTCTTGGATTAGTTCTTCTTGGTCGTAAAGTACTTTATTACTTGAGTCAGTAAGTATAACCGCAGTTGGTGGGGCTATATAAAAGATGTAAAGTTGAAATAGACAAATTTTTTTCCTGTTTTTTTCTTTCCAAGTAGTTATCAAATTTTTAGAGTAATGAATTAACATTCAAACTCTTCCCTTCACGTCATCACAATACACACAATCATCACAATACAGACAGTTTTAATAGGTTCCTGTAAAATATTAATCCATTTAAAATCCAGAATAAAGGATTTCAAGATACTCTTAATGCGGTTGTGGCTTGATAATTCAATGTTTCATCTTAATTGCATGACTAGCTACAGGGCGTTAATAGGAGAGGATCCGTTAGGCTTTATATAGCACGATATCATTGAATTGTGTCAAAAACCCAATGTAGTGTTGGAGCTTATTAATCATTATTACAATATTAGAGGCATATTACCAAGAACAAAGACTTTAAGTTCACAAGACGACACCGAGGATTGTCGAACTTCACATGTGTAATTCCCTCTATCCTCTAGAGAAATCCCGCTAATAGTCAAATAACTGGTTCCATCTTTAACACTCATACTGTATTTTTCTTCATTGTTATTTATCACTGCGTCGCCCGCTTTCCATGCAATGTGTGCGTCATTCAAAATATGAAAGTTGACGGTACAAGCAAGAGAAACGTTTTCACCAACATTTGCGGTGACTGACTCCTTTACGGCTGATGTTCCTGATACAAACAATATTGGAAAATTTTTGCTAATATCAGCGAATTATCAAAGCATTTGAGGATTCCCTTTGGCATTGTTCTGCAAAAACAACATTTCGGACCTAGAACACAAAGTAATGTTACTTATACCATCTAAAGCTATAAAATGCATTACCGAACAGAGGAAAATTATATTGATATCTATAGTTGACTTCAGAACATTGTTTATTAACTGTTATGAAATTAAACTCGAGTTCACCTTAAGACGGATTGAGTGACTTTTCTGCAATTTGTTTTCTCCATATTAACAGTTGGGTAAACAATGGATGCTCGTATGCAACTATCTACACTGTTGGGATAAGGAACTTCGAAATGTCGATGCGACGGTGTCCTTGTTGTTTAATTGTTCCTAAGGAAAAGGTTAGGTTTTTTGTTTTAAAATATCAGGTATATTCGACTTAAGTGAAGTGTTTTTGATAGCTTCCAGGAGAGTTTGACTACACTCTTAAACAGTTAGGAAGTGAGCGTTGTGGAAAATCCAAAGTGCTCAACATGGGCAAATTGTTGCCCAACAAATGGATAAACAATCTATCCACATTTGTTGGGTAAATTAAGGTTGGGTAAAATCCAAATGTTGGTAAAAGGTGTTGGGCAAGTTTTAAAATAGACAATATATGGGTAAAATTTAATTGACCAATCAGATGATTAATTAAAGATCAGTTGCCTCTAACGGATAATAATTTTAATAAAAGTGTTTAATTAAGATCTTATGGTTGAATAAGATTTCATTCGGTAAATGATAAGCTAGCGGTAGAATAGCAGAACAAATCCGGACGAAATATCTTTAGGAGCAATGGTCGTAAAGAAAAAAATGTTTATGCTACTTCGTAATCAATAGGACAAGAAATGCAATATGCACGATTGGGATTGTTACGTCAAACTACGCACTTCACTGATTATTAACCAAGTGTATTGTCATTGGTGGTCTTTAGGCTGAGATTATGTGTAGTATCCGTTGTTTTCAGCCAGTAGAATGGAGCCATACATGACCAATAATGTAAATGGTCTGAGGGCAAACGGTGTCAGTTATTTTGAACTTTGTCAAATCTCTTCATCTCCTTCTTGCCCAAATCAAATGATTCTACCTCCTCATCACACAGACGTCGGCATCCCATGAGATTGTCCAATTGACCATTCAGCATCAGTGTTCATTTAGACCTCACAGAGAGCAGACGTGTAGACGTCTTCCTCTCTGTGGTATTGTGTATTCAGTATTCAGGAGCACAATCAGTGTCCAGAAAGCGGCTTACTAAGGCATTGTTAGCGATGTTGTTTGCTGCTTACCTACAGGTGCACCTGCCTCACTCTTAGAAATGCTGTAGACTTAGACAAGAGCCACTTGTTGTTAAACCTACCTTTTTGACGGTTAAAGTTTGGAATTCGGCTGGTAAGAATTTTCTTTACTTCAGGCCTGATAATATTTGAAGATAAGTCTAGACTGACGTACATAGTGTAGCTACTCAGTCCATTGTTACGTTGACGGTGTTAGCCGTTGTTACTCCTAACCGTACAGAACTGGTTTTGACACTACTTGTTGTCAAAATATGCCTACTCTAGAACTAACGGCCGGTAAATTACCTCAGATACATGTCTTTTAGAAGGAACTCTGAGATCTTTTGAGTTTTCATGCACATTTGGCCGACAAAGATTACACGAATTGAAGGATATTATGACGTATTAAAGTATGAGTTAGCCCAGATTATTATACCTTTTAGAAGGGAATTCAGGGTGCGATATCAAGGTTGTAATCCGTGCTACCGCCATACCTTTTAGAAGGGAAGTTCTGGCAGTGTGGGCTGTCGATAGCTGTACCCCAGCGCGGTGAATTTTAGCATTTAGAGAGAACCGGTAGTAAAACATACCGTGATTACATTTAATCTCATTATATCTGGCTGTCACGTTACAGGTACCATCCATTTAGAAAGTGTCAAGCTTTCAATATGGCCTTGTCTGATTACGAGGACGAATTAATGTCTCTTATGGAGGGAAATACCCAAGTCAGCCCTCAAGTTAGCTCTTCCAAAGACTTGCCCAAGGAAGAGCCAATGACTAACGTTCAAATGACGCAAGCAATTTCGGCTATGAAAATTCAAATTGAAACTCTTTCTAGCAAACTGATGGATGACCCATCTAGGGGTCAAGAGCCATCGGCAAAACGCTTAAAGCTGTCCGATGCGGAAGAGCCAACGGACTTAAATGTGGAGCAGGAACTGCAAAATATTCTTGATTCCGAAGGCTCAGCTGTTACTCATGATGTCAGTGAATATGATTCTGAAGATCATAGTACAAAAGGCAGCACTAGTGCCGTGTTTCAAAACTTAGTAGCACAGTTAGAGCTCGAGGATGACGTCGGGCAGCCAGTCTCTGATAAGGTAAATTAGCAATTGGACAAAGTTCTAACTGAAAGATTGTCCGAAGCAAAGCTCAAAGAAATATATGCTAAGTATGAAAGGCCTGGTAACGTTGAGCTGTTGCAGACAACACAGGTCAACAGAATCATTTGGAATGGTATCAAGCAACCTGGCCGAGCTAGGGACATAAAACTGCAGAAGATGCAGACCATTACCATTAAAGCAATGACTGCAATAACAGTTTTGATTAACGATACCCTCGCCTCAGAAGGTGCCCAGGATACAGAAAGTTTGCTAAGTAAGTTTATGGACGTCCTAGCATTGTTGGGCACTGCCAACATGGACTTGAATCAATTTAGGCGAGAGTTGGTCAGGCCGGATGTAAAACCGGAGTTTCAAAATCTTTGCAACAAGGCCAACCCAGTCACCACACTTTTGTTTGGAGACGACGTCTCAAAGCAGTTGAAAGAGTTGACTGACGCAAGCCGAGTGTCTAGACGCCTAAACATGAGTTTCCGTGGTAGAGGTAAATCAACGGGATCCAGGCCCTTCAGAGGGAGGGGCCGAGCCAACTACAGAGGTGGACAGAGGCCTTTTTTAGGCCGATCCAAGGTTCTTCAAAGACAGAGCCCGATCACGAACAAACAGTTCAAGAAATAGAAGGCAACGCTTTGATTTCACCTTCATTTGTTGATAGGCCAACAGAAGCCATTGCCGGTAGGATCAGACATTTTTTGCCAAACTGGAGGAAAATAACTTCAGACCCAACAATTTTAAAGTGGGTCCGTGGGTATGAAATCAAATTCCAAGGCATGAGGCCAACTCAGCTAAAGCCTCCAGCCCAAACAGTGTTCACAATACAGGAGCAAAGCATTATACAGGGAGAAATTGATAAAATACTCTCAAAAGGAGAGTTGAATAAAGTAGTTCCTTCAAAATGGCAATTTATTTCCAACGTTTTTGTATGGCCCAAAAAAGATGGCTCATACAGAATGATTTGCAATGACTTATTTGCGTCAAAGCTAAATAAGCAGCTAGACAAATATGTATCTTGGAAACCGCAAAAGGAAGCTTTGGCGATTGATGCTTTTACAATTAATTGGAATGGGCTGTACTTTATGCGTTTCCGCCTTTCGGCCTTATTAGTCGGGTCTTACAGAAAGTAAGGAGAGACTGTGCAAGGGGTTTATTATTATCGTACCGTTGTGGCCCACACAACCTTGGTATACCCAACTCTTAGCATGGTAATTGCAAATCCTGTCCTCCTTCCACAGGAGAGAAATGTTCTGCAGCTTCCGGGCGACATGAGAAGCTACCCGTTGTTGCCGAAAATGAGACTGATAGCCTGCCTCTTGTCCGGAAATCGCTACGACGCCAAGGTATTTGTGGACAAGCAACAGAAATTATTTTATCATCATGGCGTAGCAGCACCCGGAAGTAATATAGATGCTTCCATAAGAAATGGATTTTGTACTGTCGTAAGAGGAAGAGTAGTATATTTCGACCGTCTGTAACGGAAACTATCGAATTTCTTACGGAGCTTTATAAGAACTGTACAAGCTATAGTGGATTAAACTCCGCACGGTGTGCATTGTCGGGAATAACGTTGCGAGCCCAAGTTTACACAGAAGGAAAGCACCCCCTGGTTTCTCGTTTCATCAAAGGCTGTTTTGAACTCAGACCACCGTCTTGTAGATATAGCCAGATCTGGGATGTATCACTAGTGCTAAACTATTTACGAACACAACATCCTCTGGATTCCCTTTCACTGAAATCTCTGACATTCAAGCTCGTCATGTTGGTCGCACTGGTGTCCGCTCAAAGGCTGCAAACTTTGCAACTGCTGGACTTAACTTCGATGCATATGGAACATCGCTCAGCTACTTTTGTTATAACCTCTCATTTGAAACATTCACTGCCGGGAAGGGAATCGTTGAAATTTGTCCTGTCGGAATTCGAACCGGAGGCCTCATTATGTGTTCACAAAACTTTATTACGTTATTTAGAGGTGACAAGTACCCTCAGAGGTCAGTGTACAAAATTATTTTTTAGCTTTGTAAAACCGTTCGGACAGGTTTCAACTGATACCTTAGCAAGATTGATAAAGACAGTAATGGCGGCTTCGGGCATCAACGTTACAAAGTTTTCTGCTCATAGTACTAGGGCCGCATCGACATCAGCAGCCCTTGCTAGTAAGGTCCCTGTAAATGATATTATGAGGGCGGCTGGCTGGAAGTCAGAAAAAAAATTTGCGACCTATTACAACAAACCGATCGGAGAGGACAAATTTACTTTTGCAGGAAGTGTTCTAGCCGGTTACAACTCAAAGTGAAATAATTTATTTTGAATTGGTTAAGTTCAGGTTTGTAGGTGACCTGTTTTGTTGCAGAAGCTGCATAAAGTATTTTTAAGTTTCTGGCAAGTTTAGACAAGAGTCCGTAGAACTGAGCTACGATAAATTACGCTTCTGCTTGCCTAACGTGATAAATCACTGTAGGTTCCAGACAAGAAGGTTTTCATACATTTTACATTTAGTGATTTGAACAGTATTTCCAAAAAAAATCAAGGGTAGCTCTTTTATTAGGCTCTGGCCAGTCAAGGGAAAGGCCACTTGACGGTACTATATCCTTGCAGAGTATTAACTTCAAGTAGAATCAGAGGATCTGAGCTAATTTATGTTCCCATGCATTAAATAAGATAATGCACCAGTGTATCTTAATAAAACATCCTATGTTTATATTTCTCAAGAAAAAATATTTTCGTTGCTCTGTTACACATATGAATGAGAGAAATCACGAAAGAACGTGTGAACATGAAGTTGGATATATGTTGGTTATTTAATAAAGAGCCGTTTGCAAACTTAGTTATGACGTACGTCTCCTTCTCTATTCGTGTTCACTTCAAGCTTTGAAGTCTCATGGGATGCCGACGTCTGTGTGATGAGGAGGTAGAATCCAAAAATTAAATGAGATTTACCTGGAAGTTGAAATTTGATTGGGATTCTACAGACTCATCGCACAGGTGGAGGGATCACGTGCCCTCCCATGGTACCTTACCCCCTCCCGTGATCGTCGGTGACATTGAAGTAACCACTCATTTACTCTTTAAATTCTGATGCTGAATGGTCAATTGGACAATCTCACGTGATCCTTCCACCTGTGCTGTGAGTCGGTAGAATCCCAATCAAATTTCAACTTCCAGGTAAGTCTCATTTAATTTTTGGATTATATACCTGATAATATGAAAATCAAAACAACCACCGGACCTTACAGCTGTTGGGCAAAAGTGTTGGTTGTAAATTTTAACTACTTGTTGGGCAGAAATATTTGGGTGAAATGGTTGGGTAATTTCTTCCTTTTGCCCAACTAATTAGTAAACAGCTTTACTAACTAAGTTGAGCATTTGTTTACCCAATTCCGGTCACATGGCATTCGGAACCAACGGCTGGGTAATTTTTTGCCCAGGTTGGTTAATAAATTTTTAGAGTGTAAAAAAGCCAGAGCCCGCTGAATACAAGCTTCATATGTACCAGCGACAGCGGGCTAGTAAATGCATATGCAATCACGCAGTTATGTTAAATTTAGTCCCTGGAGGTGAGACTACAAAATATTTGCAAATTGCTTTTAAGTAAAAAGACACGGAAGATGTTTACAAGTGCCGGATATAAATATTTCAAGAAATAACGTTGAAGAGGAAAATAAATCTGACTGACAGTCATGAGCTTACGTATACCTGATATTTTGAAAAGATTGATTATGAAGTATAAAATAATTATGTGCATGTCTTTTTCTCAATTCAGTTTCGTTTGTCTAGGTCAAAGTAAATTTGAGCCACAAGAAATGTTGAGTGAAAACTATCACATGCGTGGCTTCTCATTTATCCCAATGTCGACCTATATTGGTTTTCTTTTAGCAAGGTTTCAAAATTTAAAATATGGGGGGGGGGGGGGGAAATAAAAATAATAAATCAAATATGGGAATGGAAGGTATTCTTCAGGAGTCTCATTCACATCGATCATGACAAAAGCTGCATATCTCGATTCCTGTCTCTACCTAGAAGCTTGCCTCGCTGAGGTCGAAATTTTAGATCTCGATCTTATAAAGATAACAAGTAACTAACTCGGTTTCGGTTATGAAAATGTAATTGGTGTCGATAAACCTTGTGAAAATGACCGATATTCCCCCACCACAACGAAATCAGTCCAAGAAATTTTGATTAGGCTCCTTCAATACACTGGACTGTAGGCCGTCACGTCAATATAGTCTTCCTGGATTCCCAAAAGTTCGTCTAGCTATCTCGTTGCATGCACACTTTACACGGTACTTCGTGATGGGGTACACCACAGAGGAGGACGAACTAAGTGTTTTGCAGTGCGCGTTATAGGTATTTGGGCTGTTGGGAAAAGACGTGAACCGTATGTAGCAACATCACGGCTTTTGAATCTTCTGCTTTAATGTTATAGTAAAGGCAAAGGTGAGAGAGAAAGAGCCCCCCCCCCCCCGAATAATCCTCAGCCACTTTGAATATTATTGTTAATGAACAGTATGCAAACCTTTCGGCATTTAGAGACTTGGCCCTTGTGGGGTGAAGTCGGTCCATACTTAATCCCCGTAAGCAAAATCTGGCGTCCGGCTGGTGAATTCCATTTGACAGAAATCATTTGAAACCATTCAGGTTCAAAATGTTTTACATTGTTATTGTCAATGTTTTATTTAAAACAATTTGTAACCATTTAAGCCAGTCAGAAAACCATTTGAGGTTACCATTTGTACGTTTAAGACTTATTAACATTATTCAAAAACCAAATGAAACCACCCAAGAACATTCGAGAAGAACGTGTTTTTGCTAATGGTCTACATGGAATTTAACCTTCGGGGTACGCTCATGTTGTGGGGCAGGCATCACTAGAACAATGTTATATGCAAAGCAATGAGCTAAATAAATCAAAGGTCATACGAGGTCAAAAGATTTAACATTAAAACTAGTATAATAAAATATTAATAACGGTTATTCAAAAAGAGGCCTTTACCACACTGCATGAAAGTATTTGTCCAACTAATAATTACCCCCACAAGCATTCTGTCTAGTTGGTTCGTAGTTAAACCTTCACTGTCTTACAGTTTGTTTAATTTTGCCAGAATATTCATTTATGCCGTTTCACGTCCTATCTACCATTATAGTCATTTTGTTGCACGGAGTGTATAATATAACAAAAAGTGTGTATATTAAATTAAAACTCACCTGAAAACAGGAATGTCATGATGTAAATTACGAGGAGATATACCGTTTTGCTTTCATTCCGGTCCATCCTGCTTCATGTACTGTTGATTACTTTCAAAACTGAATCACACATATACGAACTAAAAACGTCTATGCAAGGCACTTCTTTGTGTTCAGCTATTTTCCATTTTTAATATGTTAATGACAGAACAAAAGGTTTAAAATATGCTACGGTAAGTTCAACTACAAAACAAACAATCAAACCGAAAGTGGAAGTTCCATAAATTTACGTCTCTTTCAAAGGTTTTTACTCTTAAAACGCCTCATTGAGCATACACTTTTTGGTTTTGTTTTCTTCTTTCAAAAACCCTAAAAAGATTTCGTGGAAACGAAATTGACAATATAAAACAATCTCGATTCAATATTTTCTAAAGGATATTTCACAGCTTGTTTATATGCCATAAAGGACAAACCATCCATGAAATACAATCATGTGGAGAAATGCTTTCTCATATACTTTTCAAAAGGTTTGGAGTTAGTCATTTCCCACACTCTAAAAATGTCCATATGAATATGAGTTATGTAAACGGAGATTCTATTTCCTTTCATAATACACCTTACTAATCAGTGGCGTAGCTACTAGGGGGGCAGGGGGCCCCCCCCCCCTGGAAAAATTTTTGGGGAAATTTGATGAAAATGGGGAAATTTGATGAATTTTCTTATTCTTACAAAAATTTCTCAAAATCTTTGGTAGAATAAGAAATTGTGAGATATTTTTCATACGTAATTCGTATTTTCATGCAAAAAATTAACTCAGATTTTGTCAGTGTCGCATAAACCGGCCCTACTCGTGTTCCACAGAAATGTCCTCCCCGCGTTGCAGATTGAATGTTCTCTTGTTTACGCACTAGGGTTATGATCAGTGCATTTCAGTGCACACATTCAGGTATTTAACAACAGCTGATACAGTGCAACTAACACTGAAAGGCTGTAATCCCGAACTTATCCCCTTGTACACAGTCTCTGTGTTGTGCACTTTGGGAATTCAGTAAAAGGATGTGAAAACTGACAAGTCACTACCATGGACCCCCGGGGTTATTATGTTGTTCTACAAGCTATTAGTCGCTATGCCGATTTTACTCTCTGTTCGTAACGATGGATGGGGCTGAAACAATCCATGGCCAACGATAAACTTAAAGTTAGTCTAGAAATTAAAATGAAAGGGATCCATTGGCATACTTAGATTTTGTTACTTAGCCTTATCCTTGGAGGCTTACATTCTAGTTCGCGAAAATAGCTTTCTGCTCACTTGGGTTGTAAAAATAAACGGGTCAATGAGTACCTTGTAGCCTTCTTCACTTAACAGACTGCGGTTCTAACAGGATATCCTCTGTGATCGAGCCACTCTTAGGCCTCCTTAGTGGCGTGCGAAGGGGAGACCATTGGGCCATGCCCCCCCTCAAAGATGCCATTTTTGCTTTGTTCTTAAAAATACGTAGTCTAACTTTATCAACACAGATTTTACTTCAAAAGATAGCATATGTGGCACCAGATTGCTTATAAGGACACCCAATTTTTGAAGAATTTTCAAAGGGGAAGGATTGTCTCTGCAAGGTCCTTCAGTGATGCCATTTTTTTTTAATTCCTATAAATAGACCTAGGCAAATTCTGTCAAATTCCAATTTTTACCTAAAATGGTAGACTCTATTTCCCACTGTTGGCATCGATAAAAAAAGACAACATGTTTAGATTCTCTTTAAAAACATGAATAAGCTATTTTTGGCCATCTGAGGGGTCTAATTTTTCGAAATTTTCTTTACGCTCCACGCCAACCAACGGTGGCGCTTCGTTCAGTCTTTTGGGCAAAATTACATTTGTAGGGTCAAATTAGCTCTTAACTCTCTGATCACTTTGCAGTTTGCGAACATATTTTGAAGTGAGCGTTTTGTTGCAAAAGACAAAAGAAGAAAGCGACTCGTTAGATTCTTCGTATAAGTCAGCAAAATGATATTTCCGGCCATCTGAGGGGTCTGATTTTCGAAATTTTCTCTACGCTTCGCGCCAACCAATGATGGCGCTCCGCTTAGATAATCTTTATGGTAAAATAATGTTTTGTGGCCAAGAAAACCCCCAATCCTGTACCGATCAATGCTCTTTTATTTTGACTCCTAAAAGTGTGCAAACTTAAAGACAAGTTTTACTTCGTAGGGTAGCATAAATGGCATAAGAATGCATGTAAAGACACAAAAGTTTCAGTTTTATCCTCATGAACCACCACGATTAACTTTTAACACTGTTCCTGTCAAAGTCGAAAATATTGCACCATTTTGCATCTAGGCTCCTTGAAAACGTCAAAAAATTTCCGGACATCCCCTCTCCTTAGACCATATTGCATGCCCCCGCCCCTTCAGAGAAATTCTGCGTACGCCACTGCGTTACTACATACAAATAAACCAGATATTGTTTACCAAAATAATATACTGTGTTATTTCCGATTGCTCTATGTTATACTTTAAGATTAAAATGCAGGTAATATTATAAACTGACATGGTAATGTTGTTATACTTGTAAATTTGCATATTTTATATGAAATACATACACATTGACCGGGAAAAGTTTTGGGGAAATTTCATACCTTTGCCCCCCCCCCCCTGGAAAAAATCCTAGCTACGCCACTGTTACTAATTCCTCTAAATCTGATTGACAGACGTGCTGTGAGTGATGCAACACCATCAAGCCGTTATGATAAACGACCTTGTGTCGTTACATAAGGTCGGGTGATATAACGATCTAGCACAAGGGTACGGATTAAGTAGTGGTCAGTGCGATAACAGGCTGATCGCCAATCAAAAATGTTGAGTAGTCGCATGCAGACCTTAGTCCATTGTCTCTCCAGCATAGGCAAGGCCTTAAACTGATAGAGAATATTTTTTAAGAATGGACAATTTAACCTCAAGCAGCATTCAAACAAGGGACCTCCCGCATACTAGGCAGATGTTCTAACCATGAAACCCTATGATAGAGCGCAATCAATTAAAAATAAACACTGCTAGGTTAAGTTCTCCATAATTAAGTCAAATGGGTCATTTTACGCATTCCTATGACTTCTAAGAATATTGCTATTCCACGTTTGAATCTCATGGACATTTATTCAATATTTCCAATTTATTTCAATTTTCCTGGTGTTGGTTAAAATAATAGGATCCTCAGCCTACTAGCTTTTCTTGTGTTTCAGTGTTACAATTGTTACGTACCACCTTCTGTTACCAACCGTCTCCAAGCCAAAACCCCTCTGATTTTTTTGCTCCTAAACTTTTTGAACATTTCCTGATGAATGCTCATTAATACCACATTTCAAAAGTTAAGGAACTTTTGACGGTAAATTCCCATATTCAAATAATAAGCAGGTGCCTATACGTGCTTATCTGCCGTTTTATCTATTTACCTGCTCATTGCAGCATACGTTTGTATGTCATGCATGTGTGAACACCGGATATTGTAAGTGTTGAAAAGGGAACACACCACTGCAAACAAATACTTTGATCTTTTAGCACGGGGTCTGATTCTACTTTGCGACAAAAGCAAACAATATTTTCTATTGCCTAGATGTATACAATATAAACGCATCACATTTTCAATTACGTAAACAAGTATAGTTGCGGCTGTGTACCACAATATTACATTGGATTACCTGTGTTAGGCTAAAGTTGACGTCAGAGAAGTACATCAAAATGTTCACTAAGATAAGTACCACAATCGTTTCGACTTAGACGTTCGAGAAAAAGCCTACCAAAAGTAAGTGTATTTACGTTACAAATTTTCTATACATCTGTAATTGTTTGAAGAATCCGAGTTTATATTTTGTAATGTAGGAAAATCGCCTTGCAATGCAAACAGTTCACTCAGATTTATATGATGATTCCCTACTAAATTCCTTTAATGTGTCGTATAGAACCTAGAATTGAACGATAAACCAAATTTTATGTTGTATACCAATACAAAACGGATATTTAAAAACAAATGGTCTTTCGAGGATACTTATTGTTACACTATAGTTCTGCACAGTATCTCTTTTTCGAATACTTTTTGCTCTAGTTTTGCAGCGATATTTTAGAACAAATTTTTGTTTCCTATAGATCAACTTTCCATTGTTTGACAGGCTGGCTTGGTATATAATCACCACGGACATTTTTAGCTTAACTTAGCAATATAGTCACTAAAGTAAACAAAGGGATTTGGTGTCTTGTTGCATAATATCGGGTATTCCCCTAGATTGCGAAATCGCGCAAAGTTCAAAAGTACACATACTACTTACTACTACAATGTAATCAATACTACGCTGTTCAAGTTTTTAACAGCAATTGAACTTTGAAATTTATATTTGGTTTCAGATATTTTTGATGCCGGTGTTTCGAAAAATCTGAGTGAGGCACCATTGTTAACAAGATTTGTATACAAGCTTCATTGGAAATAAGTAGGTATTTAGGTCCCTTTTGAAGACACCACACATGAAGCATGCGGTCACCATATTTGGTTCATTTTGTAACTGTATTGTATGTGATATGCGCTTGTTGAGTGTGTGTGCGCGCGAGTGTGTACTCGTTTGTGTATGAGTTCGAATTACATAATTAAAAGCTTTACTGAACTTGTTACTTTGTGGAAGATACAAATTAGTGTATTTTAGTTGAAGAGAATGTAGTGAAGTCTGAAATGACGTTAAAGAGGATGCTGTGCAGTTGAAGAAAAGTCAAATGTTACGTGAGAAGGTCGTAGCACTGTTACTCTGTACTGTTATAAAGCTTTTCCAAAAACTAGGCTATCGTATGTCATGGGCAGGGTCTGTTTGAAGTTTTTTGCCATATGATAGTGATTTATATAACGGTCGTGCAATGTAACCCATTGAGGGCGGAGAATTGTTGTTAATACAGTTTTGTTCTTGTTTTCTATAATTGGACACAGTCATCATGTGCTTGCGAAAAAATCTTGAGAGTACTTCATATCATATATGCACAAAAATATTCCTGACAGCTTTGCTCCATAGGCAAATGAGGCTCAGGGAAAGGGCTAAAAATTGTTGAAGAGTCCTCAAATGCAATGTCATGAATATTGTGTATGTAGCAGTCTTGAATGGGATCATTAAGGCCCCAATACCTCAACTGAAACAAAATAACCAGAAAAGTACAGAGCTGAAACCAGGGCATTTTTCTCTTTGAAACAACGAGGGAAAGTAAATGCTTCTTTTATTCTAAAATCAGTTTCTGTTGGTTACTTATCTAGATGTTGTTTTAGTCTGTTTCCAACGATCTTGTTTAAGTCAAGTCGGTCACATTTTTCAGGTGTGGCTCACTGGCTCATTTTCTTTGGGAGCTGAGCAATCAACACACGCCTACGAGTATGATTCCTATGCTGTAATATGAATTAAATGGTGATCTACTTCAGCGCAAGGATATGACATGAGAATACACTGACATATTATTTCTTTTGATCGTCCTACAGAATTTGCCAATAATTCTAAATTATGGCAAGAACGGAAAGCTTGTTCATCTCTCCTGTAATGGCTATCATCATTTATCTCATTAGCGGTAAGAAAGGAGGCTTTTTCGTTTTCATTTGTAAAACGTTTGATGTCTTGACGGCGCTTTGGGCTATGGTAAAGTTTCTATTAATAAACTATGTATGGCACACTTGGTTCAAATATGAGCAATTTTTTAGGACTCATGATTTACTGTTGCAACCCATGTTTTTATCTTTAGCGTCTCCAGTTGCTGAATGGGTAGAACAAGGACGTGACGTCATTCTTTATTGTAACTTGGGAGGTACGGAAGAATCATTTGACTGGACTCGCGGACCGAATTATACAGCAAGCACACAACATCTCCTTGCTTATAATAATGGCGGCGTTATTAGAGGAGCTTGTTTAACAAAAGGAAAGTGCGAACTACTAGGGAAAGACTTGAAAGTTAAAAATGTACAAATTTCCGATGAAGACACGTACTACTGTGGCACACCAAAGTCTTATACAAGAGTACAATTAAATGTCACAAGTAAGTTAAACTTTTTTAAGAGACTACTTACAATTTTCGGTGGGATTTTTAGCCATTTTCATAGAATTGTCTTGTTTGCAACATCGACATTTATAATCAGATCGCGACTGAGATAGACAAACGCAGACTTATAATTTAATATGTTTACTAGTTTAGAAACAATAAATACGGGAATTTAATCAATAGAAAATATTCTTTGCTATTATTTGTATTTAAGTTGTGAGACGTCTAAAAAAATTAGACATTGCAAATCGCCAATGCAAAATTGCTCTGTTTCTTTATTAAATTAACTTGTGACTAAAGCAATGGTGTTCTTTGCGTTGCTCTTAGAGTGTTCAACGTGTCGTTTTGGTCGCTGCGATTTGCTTTTTTTTTTCCTTACCGACCAGCATGTCAGATATTGCATTGTTAAGAAAGCACAACAGAGAGGAATTACAGTAAACGGTAGGAAACGATTTACATAATTTACTGAACAAGCAAGGATCAGGTGGGTTATGGGAAAATTGAAAACTATTTCATCCCACGAAAATTAAGGTCATATCGACGCTCACAAAAAAATTCAAATAAAGTCATGTAATTATTTAGATTTTAGAACAACGGTTAACCCTTGGACGGTGTGATTGATCAATGGCATCTCCTGCAGATTCTCTACATGGGCCTACACGTAACTCCCTCAGAATAATGGAAGTTATTATATACAATACCGATAATTTAATTTTTACAAAAGTCTTACCTGAATTCATTTCCATTTATATCTTTCAACTAATTCGCCATTCTTACTACATCTAAACCATATTTTTGAAATTTTGTAAATGCTTTTGTTTTTTCCTAGAACACTATTTAACACGTAATGGATTATGTAATTCCTAACCATCACTACCGATTTGTTGTTTATCAGTTTTGCATATGGCTCAATCCATAAACTAGGGGTCCAATGGGATTTTTAATGACCTTGTCAATATAATGCTTTATTTCAAAAACAGGGAATACATCAAACCAGTGCCTCGGGTATTTAATTATCCTTTCCCAACTAGACTATCTTATGATTTATAAACTGAATATCCAAAGTTGAGTATTTTTTAGAAAAGAGACTTCTTTGCTTTGGTGTCGCCCCTAATTTTGGAGTAATGGCAGTGACATACAAATATACAAATTTGAATAATCAGAAAAACATACTTGTCATAGACGGAATTACTTTGCTCATGTGTCATGGTAAGGGTATCACCAAAAGTCACCATTTCTAAAAATATGAGCATTAATGGTCCACCCAATTTTCCAAATGATACTATTGAAAGTAACCTGGCGGACAAAACGTTTTGGTGTCCCCCTAGTTATGTTGGTCTTTTAACGTATATTCCATCATTTCTACAAATATGATCATTCTCAGGTGGCCATAGTTTTTTTGATACAAAATATAGGCCAAAATCTTTTAGATAGTGGCTCATTTGGAAAGAAAAAATCAAAACAATAGATTTTCTAGGAAAAATTTGATATGTGCAGAATTTTGGTGTCCCCCTCAGTGAGTTATGTTGGTAAAATTTGATGTTTCACCAATCGCACAAACTAATTAATTTTGGGGTGAACAAAGGTACATAAACAGAAGGTCCCACAATATTTCTAGAAAAGATAATCCCATGGTTTGAGGGTCTTGTATTCATTCCTAATGAACATTTGATTTTTTTGGTGTCCCACTTCCTGTCAGAGGTATGTCTGCCATAAGCAAACAAAAATTGATGAGAATGGATCTCATTATCCATGTTACAGTATAATGTCACTGCAAACAATGGTTTTTGTTGTATTTGAAAGTTTCCAGCTCAACTTAACATTTAAAAATCAAACTGGCACTTCGAATTTTGGGTGTTATGGGGACACCAAATCTGTCCCTGTTACACGCGACATATATAATGGAGTGTGATATCTTGCTAATATTACGTATGTTCATGAACCGACAATAAAGAGGATTTCAAATGTTACGTCTAACAATCTTAGGGTGTCAAAGAGGAAAATTTTAATTAATTGGTAAAGATCAGTCAATATTGTACAAAAATATGTAAATGTGTAGACATTTTGGCAACTAAAAATTTTTGAGAAAAATGAAACTGACTTTTTTAACTTTTTGGAATATTTTTTCAAACTTTTACCATGTTCTTGTCACAATGGGTACTAAAACACATTCAAACAGGAATTTTCAACCATTTTAGATTTTCATCATTCTTTTGGGAGAAGGTTAAAGACTGCTTTGATGTCCCCGTTATGTTGTGTCAATGTACTGGCCAAGTTTATGTTTGAATGAGTCTCCTCATGCATACATAATGCTCAATGCAAAAATATTTGCATTTTTTATAACTGCGGTTAATACTAAATCTTAAATCTCGTGTAAATTTCAATCAGATAAAATGATTTTTAAATTTTGACCTCATGTCACACTATTGGACATCTAGTTTATGGATTGAGCCATATTTTAGAACATCTCTCTCACCCTCTCTCCTTGTTGACGTTTTAGCTCTTCTCACAACCAGAAGCTTGTCTTTTTTTTTTTTTTTTACATTTTTCCCACTGAAATATCGGACTTATAAATTGCAAAATTACATTGCAATTACACTCCATATTTCGGACTTGTTATGATAATTTTGCAAAGTAGTTCGTACCAATAAAAATGAAAGTTGACCCCAAAGAATTGTGTAACAAGTTATAACAGAAATAAGCTGATGACATCGTATCAAGTTCGATTCGATGGAAAATGTCAGCCTAAGCCTTTGATATTGATTATGAAAATATCGGGTAAGAAAATATAACATCAGTGTTAATGATAAGTTGATGTAATCGAAGTACGTTTAATGTTTAACGTCGATTAATTTGAAAGAGTCAAATTAACACTTTTTGTTTAGTTCAGCCTCCAGCACCCACGATAAACAACTGCGAAAGCCAGAATTGTGAGATTAATTTCCCTGTTGGATTTGTGTTACATTTAATATGTGCAATAAGGAGAAGTAGACCAGCTGCTGATCTTTTGTGGAAAATCGATGAGAAGGAAGTTACAAATATTACAAAGACATCAGTCCATATCAACTATGATGGAACATTTGACACCGTTATGTTGTTACATATAAAGCACAAAGCTCCAGCAGTTTACAAATGCGAAGCATTTGGACCATCTGTTCAACATTCTACCAGAACAACAGCAGAGATAAACGTTACAGTAATAAATCAAGGTAAAACATTGTATATAAAGAGTCACACCTAATTGAGGATTCAATAACAATGCTGCTGATAGCAATGGTAAATTTTAATTTTAGCTAATTTGTGTTAAGATTAAAAAAAGCAAATGTGTAAAACTCGGTGTGATTTTGTATTATGATTTTGTATTCCCCTCTTTTCTATTGAAACCTTTTTCATTCACAATTGCATTTCCCTGGATATCATTCCAACAGGTCTAAACAAAATATATCTTAGTTATGTCTAGTATATCTAAATATATTTTATACTGTATATCTATTTTCATATTATATACTTTCTTCCGCTACATTTGTTCTCTGGAGGACGTATGAAAAAAGCTCAAAAGCTTGTACAAACAAAACACTTCTTAAAGGTACCGTAAGTGTAAAAATGAAACGAGACTGTAAAAGGGGGTTACTAACAAAGAATAGAAAGAAGAAGGGGAATATGATGAGGAAGAAGAAAGAGAAGAGTATTTAATACAACCTTACAAAGCATATAAAACCTCATTAATTTCATTAATAACAGATTGTTTCTGGGCAATATTAACATTATCAGTGATAATGTCGGTTTAACTATTTTAACAATATTGGTAAGGACAAAAAGACAAAATGGGTCTAACTGGTGTTACGAGGTAATTCGCTTACATTAAACCAATCACAAACAATGTCATAAATTCATTAAAAATTTGTGCTGAGTACGTTGGATCAACATCCTTCAACAAAATTCTTCCATCAACATACAAGCAAAACTTTCAAATTTTATGAACAGGCAGGGACATCATGAATGTCAATTAAGAACAATAAAGGACCAAAGATACACTCTTGAAAAACACCACATGTTACAAAGTTACAAGTTATTCAATCGTGATAACATGTACAAAGTGTTCAAGATTACTCAGGTAGCTACTGAAACTAGTATAAGAAATAACTCGAATACCATAACGTGAAAGCTTATTGACAAGAATGGAATGATTGTCTGTGCTAAATGCCTTTAAAACATCTAACAATAAAGCAAAGATATAATGCACTTCATCAAAAGCTTTGATTAGATTAACTTTTTTTACCGGTGCTCATTTTTTTTTTTTTATTGTTCTTTTTAGTTTCCTATAAACCAACCAGTTTCTAAAATACCCCGATTAGCCATTTTCCTATTCAAATTCATTAATTTAAATTATTAAGGTAAAAATAATTTTTCAGCTGTTATTTCAATATTTCAATTGCAAATTCTCATTTCAGATTCACAAGACCACATTAGCAAATTTCCTGAAATAGACTTCTGCAGGATTCAAACAAATTGTTCTATTATCTGGCCTAAGGGGTTTCAACTAGAGATGCAATGTGTCGTAAGAGGTGTGCAAAATGCAATAAAATTATCATGGTGGCATAAACAACAAGAGCTATACAAGAATACAACAATTGAAGTGCACAGGGACAATCTTGGTTATACAATTGTCTCTACTGTTACTTTATATATCAGGGAGAACTCATCCTTTTACTGCCAAGCACCAGAATTAGCTTCACGTGTCACCGGAGGCACTTCAACATCAACTATCTTTATTTCGTCTACGGAGTCGTTTCCACTAGAGTACAGTGGGGATAAATCTCAGAAAGGTTTGTAGTTGTATGACGTTGCTTCATATTTTCCATGCGACACATGGGTAACAGTTGACTTGCGATTTCCTTTTTGTAAACAGTGAACGTGAATATGATTTAGACTAATACAACCCGTGGTTTAGATAACATTCAATCCGCAGCCCATGATTATTCAAGAATAGTAAAACGAATAATTCCAGGAAGCAACATCTAAGTCTCAAACAGAAAATATGTTTAACATGAAAAAGTAGCATCATATTACATCTCTACAAGTGTAGATAAAAAACTAATCTCCATTTATAGTTCAGTTTAAGCTTTAATTCAACATTGTTTCAAATACATTAAGTGTTTGGAAAATTTAAAAGAAAAGTCAAAAGGTTTGAAAATATTGTGAAACAATTTTTACAACCGGTAGTTTCAAAATGTTTTGATCTTGAGAAGGCCGATGAGGCTATTACGTTGTGGATTCACTTCCTCTGAGTGGTCCGTTCTAGCTAGAGTGGCAATTACAAATACCACAGAGTGCGACTGTGCGTACGGGGTAACGCTACTAAGCGTTCGACTACGTCTAAGCTAAACAATAACGTTGGCCTTGGTAAAGTAATGGTATAGGCTATCGTTCAAAAGTAGATGTGCTGTAGTATTTTTGTTGTTTTTCTTTCGTACTATCATGGGCCCAACATATCAGATAAGGGCTAGATTGTAGTAGTGGTGCATTTTCTTAAACGAAAATAGCTGAAACAGCATACGCTTTCAGTACCTTCTTACTAGACTTACTAGGCCTTCCCTCACATGATACAGTCACGTCCGAGTCGAAGCAACTCAGAAAAGTGATCTTCACAAACGACACAGCCACGCCTGTTGCTGCATTTGTAGGAAGCAAAGCATATTTTTCGGTGCCGATGGAATTACACCATGCCCAATATCTTGTTTTTTCTAATGAAGTATTGTAAAGAACGCCTTTCAGACTTTTTGACGGTTTGTTATCGGCAAGGGAAAGGACGTCAATTTTCCTCATTTTCTATGTCAGGCACATTGTGTAACGTAAAGGAAAGCGACTGAATATTGGCAACTGTTAGTCAGTAGTGAGGTGCATGCACGAAACGACTTTCCCTTTAACATTAGCACCTGTATAGTCTTTCCGGAGAAATTTTGTACCTCAACCTTCCCTCTGAAAAAAAAAAACACTGGCTGTTATCTCCTCTGTTTTACGCCCTGGAATCTCTACAACACCTTGAAGCCAAGAGAATGGCAAAATTTGTACACTCTAAAAGTAAAAGAGTGAACTAAGTCACTCTTTCATAGAGTGAAAAATGAAATGAAAATTCACTCTATTGGAACGATAATTCACTCCAAGAGGAGTTAAACTTACTCCAAAAAGAGTGACATTCACTACAGGAAGAAGGAAAATTCACTCTTCCACAAGTGCCTGCAATGATCACTCTTTTTTAAGAGTGATCACCCTAGGCACACCATCAAGAGTGAAACTTTGCTCGTTTTAAGGGAATTTCGTTCTTTTTGGAGTGAATTTCAATCTCCTTGGAGTGAATTATTACTCTAATGGAGTGAATTCACACTTTTCACGCTATCAAAGAGTGATTTAGTTCACTCTTTTGATTTTAGAATGTAAACCTGCCGACTGGATTTGGTAAGAGCTCAATTTCTCAATGTCTGCCGCTGTGTTCTGCAACCACCGATGTATGTGGCATCAGTAGTACTAGCGCAACAGGAACTGGTTCTGCGAGTATTGAAGCACATGGGATTGTTATTGTCACAATGATAGCCAGCCTTTCATTGGTCAAGTATAATTTATGCGTCACGACAACGTAATTTTCATAAACACTTCTTGAATATTTGACTCTTCAAAGATACATATATAAAGACTTTGTCCAAAGGCAAAGGCTTTGAGGCCGGGCAAAAGCAAAAGCAAAGTCGGCTAGTTAACTGGTCCACCCGAAGGTGCTTCAGTCCGGGGCGCAACCGACTTCGTCGGCTGGGCAACAGATTTTAGTTGCTAGCCTATGCCAAGTGGGAGGAAAGCCGGAGCACCCGGAGAAAAACCCACGTACATCGAGCGGGACTTGAACCCATGCACATGTGAGACACATTGGTACACAGCAGCTGGAATAGACTACTCTGCCACTCGACGACCCTTAAGGCCGGGCAGGTCTGAGGGTGGATATGTGAGGCCACGCAGATCCCATGTGAGGGTTAAAAGTACGGAGCCTGGCATCGTAATAGGGTGTAACGTTACGGTGTATATAAAATAAGAAAGATAGTAGTCGAAAAGTCTTGACAAAGGCTACATTAACAGCAAATGATCGCAAATCAATGGATCTACACATGGGCAGCTGAACTTAAATAAGAATATGAAGTTAGGTGACGTCCTCTACCTATCCGTGTATGGTACACATGCATGTTTATGCAACACACGCTTAGGCACTTTCTTTGCAGAAGCCCGTGAAAACACTGATTGCAAACCAAAGTGCATCCGTTAGAGAAAAGGCTCATGAATATTATTGTTCGTGTACACAAGTGGTGTCGTTTTCCGCCTTTTTTCAGGTCTGCAAGGTTTTCCTTCAGAAAAAATTGGAGCTAGATGCTTTCGAAACATGCTGTGCCCCTGTCACGCCGCCTTGGCCTATTCTTTTTAAAGAATGCTTTTTAATAATCCAATGTTCCCCGAAACAGGATCTTCTATCTCCTCTCAAAACAGATTCATTCCTGTGTAAATACAAGAATTAGCTTGTGGTCTTTAAGAGGCCCATTGAGTTGGTTCATGAAATTCAACAAATTTTTCAAACCTGTTAAGGTTTCTTCACATACCAATGACAAATGGTCAAACTTAGAAAATCCCCATATCCTTCATAAAAATAACTGTTTTATGAGTGAGTACTTGATGGTCTAATTCAGATTTCAGAAATTTGTGACCAGACACTTTTTCAAATTATTTACAAAACAGTTACAAGTCAGGACACCACGAAATTCAAAATTCCCACTTTTTCCTTAACTATCGGATATGACACTTGATTTATTATGCTAACTATAAGCATTGTCAAGTGGTTGTAACATTAAACACTCTCATTAAGTTATGGATATAAACTCAATGAGCCTCTTTAAGCCATTTTCTTGCGACCATATAATTAGCACTTATACTTCATAAGAACACACAGCACACGCCCTGCATAATGTATTTTGAGCTACTCTGCATTTTTGAAAGCTACTTAAATTTTATTCATCGAACGGTAAGAACTTGCACCTTTATCGCATATGATTCCCTTTATCTTTACTGATCTAACCGTCTAACATGTTTATGATATATTTCATCATGAGTTGTGTGTACAGCCCAATAGAAATGATGAAAAGGGTGTCTTGTGACGTCGAAGAAAACTGCTTTTTCCCTTTATAGAGATACAATATCTCTGTAGCTGGTTGTTCAGCGAAATGACTATTGCTCCTATTAAACTCCCTGCTGTATCTATTCAAATGAATTCCTGGTGAAAAGAAAAGAAAAAAATATACATATATAAAACTGTAATTTTACCATGTTCCTTCTATCTTTCTTCCAGATGTTTGGAAAATATTTGCACTGATATTCGCTTCGATATTACTTTTCCTTCTTATCGGAATAATTGTGTTCTTCATTTTTCGAAGAATAAATAGAAGTAAGTTAAGCCCAGTTTACACTAACATGTTTATCTATGTTTCATGCGCTCTTTGCAATTTATTTATTTTAGGAATATAAGTTAATGTTTTATTTTTTTTCTCATTTTTAAAATTTCGTTGTAGTAGAAAGAAAAAAGTATTTTTCAGCCTTAATTAACTATCGAGTGACTGTGTGAGCACCATTTTATAACATTATTTGAAATTACGTTTTTTGTTATATAAAACAGTAGTGGGCTATAATTTTTCTGTGTGCAGGATTTTAAAAGGGTTCATTTCAAGCAAAGAGCTGTTTTCGCTGATTAGTGATGATCAACCTCTTAAATTAGCATAACTGCAATACGTACGGACAAGAAACCCAGGCAAAATATTGTACTACAAAAAGTCGTTCCCTGTTACATCAGTATAACGTTTAATTGTGTTTCGTATAACTTTGTTGTCTCACTGTATCTAACATAACAGAAATACTCTTGCGTCTTGACAGGTAGGACAGGAGCATGCATGAGAACCAGCGAGAAGAGAAGTGATGGAAGGTATAGTTTTTTTTTTTTTTTCTGTCAACGAGTTAAAAAATTACTTATCACTGCAATCACTTTTTAAAACCATGAAATATGAAAAAAGTAAAGAACAATTAAATTAAGGTATAGTTCATACAAATTTGTTTGAGGTGTTTCAAGCTTATGTGAAATGCTTTTCTTCCTTTTTAAACCAGTAAATTTGTCCAAGAGTCCAGTAATAACGATAAAGAAAGTGACCCGATGATGACACCAGGTAAGCTGACATTAAGTATGAACCCTATTATAAATGCCCATTTAAAACTCTAATTTGTAAGTAGAACCATCAAAACCATTTTTAAAACTTTTAATCAAGTTGTTTTCAAAGGACTCATTAACAGATTTTATCATAATAACTGACAGTACCGTTTTGAAAAAAGGGTAAAAAAATTGCATTTGTTAAGTGAATTATGATTTTAAATACTTAGTCATGCAGAGGGATATCTGCTCTTTCTGGGATGTTTTTGTTTTTGAAGCCCAGGAGTGTTTTAAGAGTACTTCCATTCATTACATTTATTTAACAACCTCCTGTACATACCTGTCATTATGTTTATCTACTATTGTAATAAAAATGTAAATGAAATGAAATAATGTTCCAAGAATAATGGTTTCTTCCTCTTCAGAAGTATGACTGTGTATCACTCTTGTGAAAAACGAGGAGCTGCCAAACTGGGACTTGCGAAACAGTTTATCAGTAAAATTTATCATTACGCAGTTTTCACTATGCAACTTTAAATTAGTTATATGCTTTTATCTGGACCGCAACACTGCTATTCAACCAATGCTCTAATTGGTTGTTTGAATTTTATTCGATTGTCAACAGCTAAGGACGAGCCAGATGCGGGCCGAAAACAAGATCATGTAGTAAAATATTCCAAAGGTAATCAATCGTATTTTTCGTAATGATTTTAAGATGGTGACGATTAAATTTCCATAACAATCTGGGACTTGTCCCTTCCGTCCTCCCTGTAAGTTTGATTTCTTGTCATATTTATAAGTTGTGCTTGTCGAGTGTCATCACAAGAGTGTAGCTGGGATAGGAATGCTATTCTCTGAAGGGTCATTTTGGCAGCTGTAATCTACTCGCGAGCAGCAGACTCTTTTTACGCTCAGGTAATTGCTAGAGAGCAACATATGACAACACAGGGGGCAGGTCAAGGACGTATGATGGGCACTTATTTGGTCAAGATCTCTCTCCCAGGTAAGTTGTTGGGCTCAACCTCTTTAAAGTGTTGCGTTAGAACAAATAAATATTCATTTAAACTTTTTCATCTTCGATCTTTCACTGTTCCAATGACATTGAATCTAAAACTCGAAATTCGCCAGGTCAAATGTAGCGGTAGAAAGCAATATGAATCTAAAGGGAAGGCGTAATAATTTTCGGACTGTGCATCTCGCCCTACCCTGTACCCAAAGCATACATTTTTATGAAAAGTCATTAAAAAAATAATGAATTAACACTTACTGAATGAAACTTTGAAGAAAGTAGTTATAGTTGGTTTTCACTAACCATGGTATCGCAAAAACCAACTGCAGTACACGTATGTAATTTCTGAAACGGAATACGGATAAAATGTGGTCACTCTAGTAGTTGAACCCTATGTTAGACCAATGGACCAACATGGCTGTAAGTTGTGGTCATAGAGCATTTCAGTCTGACGGAGAGGCGGTTCTTTGCCGTAATCCTGTCAGTGAGACTATCTAAGCTGAGTTGGCAAGAGCGAAAAGTAGAAAAATCGCGACGGTTTAGATTTTCATATTCAGAGATGTAGAGCGCAATTCTATTTTCCCTTTAGTAGCATGAAAAAGTGGTAACGGGAACATATTTCAACTTTTCCCTCTCTTGAAACTTCAACTTCATATAGGTACAGGAGTTCTCATTCCCGGAATCTCAAAAAACTGAGTTTCCATAGTGAAATATTAGCGCCTATGTTTTTTCCCAAGAAATACACCATGACCATTAATCTGCATTTGATGAATGGTTAATATTTTAATGTGTATGGTATATGTTTAATTTTTATAGTGGTACGTGGCAGTGTAATTTAGAAGTAAACGTACGTACAAGATTTTGAATTAGCACTCGTTTATAAAATTTTGCCAATCAAATTCGAGGTTGCACGCTTAACTCGGGCAATAAAGATTTTCGTCCGGAAGCTTAGCACGGTTCTCTAGTGTTTCAGAGACATTGACATGAATATTTAGACGGGCAGTAACCTAGGTTAGATGCGCGCTCTTGGGTTCCCTTTTCATACAATCTTAAAAATTACAAAATCTTTCTGGCAAACCTGTGCCAGTATTTCTCTGCAACCGTTTTATATTCACTTTCTTTTTTTCTTTTGCCAATTTACAACGCTTTTTAACAATGAAGATGGACTGATATTACGTCTTTTTAAAATTTTACTGTAATTATGGGCAACTGAGCTATCTTACTAGAAACGAAAATAATAACAATTTGCTTCCACAGTTATCCATCCAACTGAAAGTAACTCACCTTCATCCGCGAATGGCGAAACGTCCTCAGGTGAGGAAAATGAAACTTTTTCAAAATTAATTGAATGTTTACTTAATGAATGAAGTAAAACGTACAAATATTTTGCAAATGATTAATTTCAAATTTTGGAAAAAATGCTAAAACTCAGAGAAGTTACTGCCTAACTTGTAGAAACGGAAAAGGTGGGGTCTGACAACCTCAGGCTATAATTCAAATTTATTATTGGACTTCTTACATAGATACGGCTTTCCGACTCCCTTTTCTGTTGCTTACGTTCGTCCCGTGCTACCTTTAAAGGAAGCATACCAAATTTTGACACTTTTAATGGTTAATTCCAAATTGGCTTACACGCATGTTTCAGTAGCATTTTACAAGGGTATTGTTTGCAAAGGAAAAATACTCATATTCTCACAAGCTCGTGGGACTACTCAATCCTTAGCTCAATAAACTTCAATATAGGTTAACTGGTCCCTTTTGTTAAGAAGCAACCCAAGTTTTCAACAAAGTTACAAATATTTTGCAAAAGTCGCGCATTGTCTCGGAATCCGTTTGCTTTCCTGTGTAATCTTATATATTGTCGTAATGTGGAAAATTTCTGTGTTAGATATAGCTTAAAGCTTCATCATATTTAGGGAATAGCGCCCACAACTGTTGTAAATCCCCTTAAAGGCATTTTTAATACCATAAAAAATAAGGACAATCAACCGTTATCACAAGAAACCTAGTGACAAATATTACATACGGGGCACTTGAATGCTCACCAAGATATGCCATCAGGCAAAAATATAGGTCCGAAGCTGAAGTGGTTTAGAGGTGTGGTTAAGCATTGGCGCCGCCACGAAGGGGCAACTATTAACACTACATTTTGACCGAAAAATTAAATTTACTTGAAACCACTTTAAGCAACATTTATAAGGGCTGATGTTAGGGGTAAATGAAGAAAAAAAGGCACTTTAAAAGGGCTCGGAAATGTTATTTCCGTCGGGGGTTCTCAAGGCAAAAATGCTTGACCGAAGTCTTACTATAATTCTTAGTGTGTCATAATTGCTTTTCCAATCATAAACAACCACTGTCTACAAAATTAATTTTGAGTTTGTCGGGTGGACAAAAGTGTTCACACATTTTGTTTTCTCATCGCGAGTTTGCCACTGTAGTCTTGAGGCGAATCACAACCCGGCCCCAAAAGTTGTGCTCAGGGTCAAAATTTTAAACAACAGCTTTGTGTGCCTACACCATAGCGGTTTCACAAAAATTCCAATCATAACGTAACGACTCGAAGTCTTCAACTCTGCATCGAAGTTAAGTCTACAACTCCACACACCACTGATCTAGCACATAGTTCGTGTAAAGTACTAATTCTACTTTAGTACAGTTTCAGATTTCACTCGCAAAACTTTTGTTAAATCAATACCAGTGCACTAACTTGCACTTAGACCCCTTAAAAACAAATTCAAGGAGCGGGCAACACATTGTGCCTCCTAAGGTCCGATCCCAAGGACGACTATTCATTTTGAGTCCTTACTAGAAAAAAGATATGGTGCCCAATCCATGGTAACCATGCCTCAAGCGAATTTAAAAAAAAAGCCTGTACACATCTGAAAAAAAGTTAAAATCGAATCAACTCCAAATGATGCTCAATGTTGCACCAAATGAGATGAGGATCTTTAATGTTCAAAAAATTATCTCATAATTGACCCTTCCCCGGGTCGACGATCAGGGCCCCACATACCCATATAACAAAAGTTCTGAATTTCCCTATGTCAATATATTAAGATAGGTATCCCATCTGTGACGTATGTGCAACCCTTGGTGGTATCTCTGGTGGTAAGGCCTATACGTAAGGAGGTGGGGAGTACTGGACCTGTCTTGGGTCTACAGTGACGAGTTTTCGTCTTTTATTCTGTGTCAAATCTTTGACTTCACATTTCCCGTAATACAATTCCTCTCTTCCTCTCTACTAATTGTATGCCTTTAAAAGAAGAATCTTAAAAAAGCTCCTTATTGAAACCGGTTTTCATCCTTTTCAAATACATATTCTGTTTTAAAACGGCATAAGTATAGTCGGCCTGACATTATGTCAAAATAAAAGCTAAATCGTCATTGTCAAGCTTCTTACTGTTTCTCCTCCAAAACTTCCATGATATTTCAGGAATTACAAATATTGCACATTCAAGATAAACCAGTCATTTAGTCCATATAGTAAATTTATCTGATTCGTGAGAATATTTATGTCACAAAATCCCCAAGAGCCGTTTAAGACATACGATAGACAGACTTAACTAAGTATAAAAATTCAAATTGAAGTGAATGTATTTTCATATTACAGTATGTATCTCATAAACTTACATTCTTTTCTCTAGAGGATTCTTGCTCACCAGTTTCTGAAAGCAGGACAGATGGTAAGGAGCAAAAAGAAAAAAAGCAAAGGGGTAAGAGATCTTCGAACAATCCTTTGAAGGACTAAAAACCGACGATTTATTCAGGTGGAGAAAACCATTTTAAAGTTGAAATGAAATCAATTATTATGCTCAAATGAAAAATCATTGCCCTTGAAACTGATTCAGTTTTAGGTAAAATCTCTACTTCCAGACCCTTTTGAGAACTTAATTATGAATGTACCATGAGCAAAAGCATAAGCAGATAAATAACAATCAATGAGAGAATGCAATGAGAGATTACAAAAGCTTGCAAAAGCTATGCATTGTCAATTGCCCTGACACAAAAAACATTTATGAGATAGACGCATAACAGCAAACAAAAAAGGAAAAACATAAAAGAAGAAAACAAAATAAGAATTCTCCTAAAGAAAAAAGTACGCACATTTCTTGTGTAGAAACAAGATGATATTTCAGCTTGTATTTAAATCGTGTGTTGATAACCACTTAAATTTTTACTCTAAAAGGTATTGGGCGAACGTTTACACAACTTTTAAGGTTTGCCTCATGCTAAGAAGTTAGGTAAAACCAAGTCTGTTTCACGGTCGATTGCATGGTCACGTGGTTAGAGCATCCGACTTGCAGTTGGGGATTCGGGAGTTCGAGTCCTGGCCGGGTCATACCGAAGTCTTTTAAAACGGAACCTACTGCCATTGTGCTTTGGTATTCAGCCAAAGAAATGAAGTAAGGAAAACAAGCCAGTCATCCGCAAAGGGAAAAAAGGCCGTGGTCGGCTGGACTGTACCCAACTGGTTAGAAACTGGGCCGTAAACCTCTTATTTACTAATTAATCCGAGTCGTTAACTTTCAGTGGTAAAGTTTTCATGTGACGTCATAACTGGCGTCACGTAATTGGGTACCAATGCCCACTGCCGGAAGATTAATTTAAAGTCATTTTGTCAATCGTCATAAGCAGTTTCTCGGCTATATCTAATTTCTGTTTTACTCAGCCAGATGCTGCGTAACACAACGACAATTATCCATTATATGGACTCTTTTTATTAAATATCAATATCCTATTGTAGTAGCAAAATAGTTACATATTGTTTAAAAGCAATGTACCTAATGGTTTGTGTATTATTTTTTAAAACAATGAATTTATTGTGGAGCAGTCAGAATATATTTTTTATTCATAATTTCTACCCTTTTTGACAGTCACATCAGCCGCCACATATTCCAACGAAAGAGGTTTGTAGTTTCTCACTCTTACACAAAATTGACATTTTATGGGCTCTGTCATGGTGTACTTTCATTCAAAGGAATTTGGGATAGTTAAAGTTGTTGCTCAATATTAAAGAAAAACTATGTAAGCATTTCTGAAGCTCTAATGTCTTCCTGTTAAAATCTTGTGTTACAGAAATCCTGTATGACGGTGAAGGGACTACATCAGACAAATCATTTCCTACGACTTCTGTAAAAGCTGTATTGCCATGGAATGAGGGTAATATAAACTCATTTTTGAACCCTTGCGTTTTATTTCATTACTGAAAGAAATGCACTCACAACTTCAAGATTTCTGCAGAAAAAGCTGTTAAGAAATACGTAACCTTCATTTAGTGCACATGATTGTTTTATGTATTTTTGCATATTTATATGCATATTGTATGTCTGGGATTTTTCACATACACAAGAACATCCCAATTACAGATTGCAAGTTGATTTGATTGTTATCACTAGCGGCATTTTTTTCACTCGAATGAGGGAGGGGAGCAATGGCCACTTCCGTTAAAAATTCACTACGAAAAAATGTAACATCAATGGATGCCTTTCGAAGTATTAGAGACGTGCACCCTGCTCCCCTCCCCCTTCCTTCCCTCCAGGATTGAAGCGATTTTTTGGTATTTTTCTTATAAAGACCATTCTTTTGATTGGCCCATTCATTAAGGCTTTTCATTTTTTAAAGCCTTTAATCCTGAATTTCGTTGATACCAACAACGGTGAAATTTTATTTTTCATCTTCCATTAGACCATTAGACTGTCATTTAAGTATGCAGCAACGTTTGTAAAAACACCTTTTGCTAAATTTCATATCAAGCATAAGGCTTAAATACTAGTAGGCATTTACAGTATGTTCAAATTTCCTACGTTTCCCATCTCTTTAATCCCGCAGAAGAAACCTTTGAACCACAAATTTATGGAAAGCTCTCATCCTCGGAAAAGAAAGGTAATGAAAATGAATAACGATAATATTTTTATCACCTGCAAGGTATGCGTTGAATCATTTCATGATCATGGCGAGAAGCAAGTCTTCAGTATTGACCAAAAACTAAAACTGATATCCCAAAATAATTAGAAAAAACACTCAAATACCTGAAAATAACAGTTGGCCTTTTCACAAATAAATGATTCGATGACTTTTGTGCTCGAGTGATGGCAGTGTTTAACCGAAATGAAATGATTACGTTTCGACACAATCAAGACAAAAAAAAACCTTTCTTTTAAGTTTAGTATTGATGTAGATAAATGTAATTAAGGAATTCAGTACGTTGCGTTATTAAAATTAGAAATTTATAAATCGCTATGACTTTTTGCTTCGCAGGTCTCTTCATTACGGCTAATCTTATTCGAAACAAACATCAATCGTTCAATTTTTCTCTTGAAGACCAACGGATTGATATTATACTTTCATTTACAATGAAGGGACACGGGCTTATCTTGAGCTTTGTTCCATATCTTGGACCATGTGACGAAGGATATATAATCCGTAAGTTGCATACGTCAAGTATGTAGGCGAAGCTCAATGTTTTAGCAGCAATTTGCAAACTGCAACTGAAAGGGTACAACAGATAGAACACAATGCAAATCAGTAAATTTCTATTTAACCCGTTCGCATCAGCTGCAGCTACAATCTTAACGATTACTTGTGTTCATTTGCCTAAATGGCAAAGTATAACTTACAAGCAATTCAGTGTAAATTGTATATCGAAGGCAATCAAAGTTTGAATATTGGGGCATTTGGTTTGCTAAGATGCAGACAACAAAAATCACAATGATAGTAATGCTATAATTATATACGACATACACCTGACTGTTTCTTATTTGAATGATTCTCTCTCTTTCAGATTTTAGGCAGGAAGGTGACATCCTATTCAGCAAGCATGGACATAAAATTGACTTAAGCGATAACAACAATTTCTTTGACCCTTCAAAAAAGTTGAAGTTTATGCTCAATATAGCTTGCAAGAAAGTTCTTCTCATGATGGTAGATGAAGACAATAACAAGAAACCTCTCTTACGTTACACACCAGTCCAAACGGAACTTTGCGAATACTTAGTTGTAAGTGCTCACGAAAATAGTGAATTTGATATGGTGCTACTTCCACGTCAATGAATATGGAACCCAAATACATATTTTTATGGACGTCGAGCCTGTTTAAAATATAGTGACATTTAACTGACTTGTTACTACTATGCAGATCTTGAAATTATTGACTTTCACTATAGTTAAGATGTACTTGCCTTGTTAGATATTATTTCTCATCGTTTCTGCAATATGCTTTAATATATTTGTTCAGTCACTTTTAGCTGTAAAATACACTGCAAAATTTTATGCTTACCAAACAATGAAATACTAGTTGTCACCTTATGAATAACTTCATACTATTATTGTGCCTATTGTTCAACTTATGGTTGCATCGACTTTATATTTCTCAACCATTTAATCAAATAATTATTTAATTCGGTATTCATCTTATTTATTCTACAGAAATACAAAAAAGAACACATCTATCGTATGTCTTACATCATAACTTTGTTTGGTGAAAGCTTCTGTATATGTAAATTTTATCTTCATTTTTTCCCTCTTGTACCCTGTACAGTGCGGTGTTTTACTACAAATAGTTCAGTCTTTATTATTTGATGTACTCTTATTATAAACTCTCCAACTTGACTTTGAAGAAGCCACCGAAAAATGTGTCATTGAAATTAATATTTGTATTCCTCTATGATTCAAGAACACCAGGATATCTTTCTTTAACATATTTCAACATTTTTCCATACATTGGACAAACTTGTGTTCTTCTTAACTAATTAATATGCACACTGTATTTCAGTTTTGCAGTTTTCAATATTACTTTCAGCATGCACATTGAAATAAAATTGTTTCAGTTACCGCAGTCGTGGTCAATGAATGTTTTTTTTTATTCGTAATATTTTGCAATGTCAGCCACCAGAGCATCGTGTTTTAGAAGGGGGGAGTGCAAAGAAAAGAAAGGTTAAGGGAAAGAGAGGCAATAGAGGAGTACCGACATATCAGAAATATCCAGAGTCATATTATTTTGAAGTTATCCTTTCCATGTAACAGTGACCAAGTCACAGTTCCTTTGTCCCCAACAGTAAGAACTAAGAACAGTCATAAGGCGTTTATGCAAGGACTGAACGAAATTCACCCCATATTGTCCAAAGGCCTACCTACATCTTAAAAAAGTGCCATTCGCAATTGAGTGAATACGAAAGGGATAATTGGACTCAACCGAAGTATTACAACGGCTGTCTTTAACAGGGGAGTATAAAAAGAAAGCTTACTCTTAGTACGAAACAGTGGTTGCAAAATGAAACCGATCTTCATGCCTTGGTAACAAGACATCTTTTTTGATAAGGGCTGGTCGAAGCCGACAGTTGAAGGACTTTACCAATTTTGGAATAGACTGTCTAGGTCACACGTAAACAAAGAGGTTAATCATTTTCACACGCAATGGTCACATTTTTTGTGTGCGTAAGAACGTTTCTACTACAGAACCTCTCCTGAACGAATGTTTGTAAACTATAGATAGCATCACACCACAAATGTATAGTAAATTAAAGAGCTAGTTTTCTCTACAAACTTAAATTATGACCTGTAATACGGAAAAATAATATTTGCCAAATTGTATTCCATTCAAATTTCCAAGTTATAAGGTATGAATTGTAAAGTACAAGTTTTATATTCAAACTCTTTGAACAAGCTCTCATGGTGACTGCGACAACGCAACTCATACAAAGTTCGCCTTAAACTACAATAACAGTGTTGACAACTATAACACTTGAAAAGAAAACAACGAGGGCAATATTAATTTTTATAGGCGTCCTTTTAATGTATAAGTGAGATAAGATATATACGGTAGGTACAGGAATTTTGAAAGATATGATAAGCTTGACGACAGCCAGTCACCGTGACGACTTGCAGGCCTACGGGTTCCAGTGAACAAAACACTTCTGGCTAGTTCATGAGTTTAAAACTACCATGAAAACTCTTGATTTATGCATACGTACGCATACATATAGTAACTGTTAGTTTGTAAGATGGAGTTTTACGACCCTGTTCCAACCAGTTAATTCAAGTCGAGCTGGCCAGTTGTCTCTCACTAAACTTTTTCCCTAATCCTTTCCTTATGCTGAGCACCAAGCACAATGGCAGCAGGTTCCGTTTTTAAAGTCTACGATATGACCCGGCCAGGACTCAAACTCCCAAGCTCCCGACTGTAAGTCTGATGCTGTAACCAGGGAGGTGTTACCAGGTGGAGATCCATCGAATCTTTAATTTATGATAATCCAATTAGACTGATTCCAAAGTGGACACTAAATCCTTTATGTCGGGAGTATTGAACTAAAGGGAGTGTAATTCCTTTGCTTAATACATAGGCAACCTCATTCATACCTATGTTGACTCCAACAAAAGGGATTATTTGGAACTCTGCTGTTAAGTGTAAGTAGTTGCCGAGAAAGAAGTGTCAGACACTGTTTCGGGATTTCAAATGACTGGCAATTGCTAATGATCACAATGATCCTGGCTATGGACCTATTCTGATGATTTATGCAAATGAGCAAAAAAGAACATTGCTAAAAATTCGCTCGCATAGTCTGAAAGGCACACCTGAATTGATAAAAATACAAACGCGTCCAAATCGACAAATTAATTTACTTCCTTAGGCGGCTGACAATGTAAAGACAGGTACAAATTTCCCGATCTGCGTTTCGACATCTAGTAGACGACTTACCAGGCTTGAACTTATTTCCTTACATCTGCTAACTCTGCTAAGCCTATTGAGTCATAAAGAACAACACACAAAAGAGATTAGTGTCGGCAACTATAACGGCTCAAAGAAAAAGGTTCTTGATGAATCTCCATCTAGTAACACCTCCCTGCTGTAACCACTTGACCTTGCAGTCGGTCCCTGAGTGAGTTCCACATATTGTATTGTTCCTTCATTGGCTGCATTGGTTATAACTGTGCAAATTCGAGATTGTGACTGAGAGAACAACTGCAGAGAAATAGAGGTACAACTCATACCTTTGACCAATACCAAAATGTTTTGCCTGTTAATACTCCCAAAGGTTTCTGTTTCGCTTCGTTTCACAAACTTTGATATTCATCTGAATCTGTTACTTAATTTTTACTGTTAAATTAATATTGTGGTAAATCTAGTACTGGATTGAAACAAGTACAATTATGACTTTTTTGCTTCAATTTGGGCACTTCTATCAATTAAGAGAAATTCAATTAGTAATGCTGAATATTTTGTTACACCCTGAACATTGAAAGAGCATGAGCAAGATAGGTTATTGTACATACAATAGTATACAAAGTAAGATTAACCGACAAAGTTAAATCTTTTACTATCAAATTTTCCTCCAAAATATGGTAACTAAAGTAAAGCAAGCGTGCAGACAAAATTGCATACTATCATAATATAACAACAAAACCCAAATAAAAACGGGAAAACTCAGAAACCCTTTGAAGAATATTTTCCTGATCACACCCAAATTTGAAAATTATTCCCAAAAAGCACCGTAACGCTATTTTTAACATCCAAGATTATGTTTCAATGCGTTCAGTGTGAAAAAAATCACATCTGCAGCTTATTAGTTAGCATTACGCTCTATTGTTTGAAATAAGGCTTCGTAGGACTCTTAAATTTTAGAATTTTTTGCAGAAAACTAAAACGGTTCTTCACATATCCACTAGTGCATTACGGTTCTGATTCCTTTTTTACGTCTACTGTTATGTACAGGGTTGCTTCTTTTAACTATGCTTCCTATGCAAGCCACCATCACAAGGGTACCACCGAGTACTGATGTCCAAAGTGGTGTAGTTTTAAAAAATATGAACTGCCAGAAAAAAGCAATAACAATTTGTGACGTAGATATGATGCCCACAGATATTGCATTTTCTAGTGAATATGCAACGTAAACGGAAATTTGGGCCAAAGCATAGGACAAATCAGCCGCAACTAATGTCAATAGGTCCATTTGTGATGGACAAGTCCAGTTTTGCGTTGCTGGACAGATAATCAGATTAAATAATGTTGACTGGAATGAATTTGCAAGTGAAGACAGGTAGGGGTGAATACCAATTGTTGACTGTTTTCTAACTAAAATAGCTCCAAAAGCGATTAATAATGCCGTTATGAGTGCAAATGCAGCTCCTTTTAGAGGATCATAATGGATGTTGCTATCGCCGTCCTTCCGGCCAAATATGAAAGTTGGTCGCGTAGCAAAAATAACGCCCACAATAGCTAATACAGCAAAGAATATATCAATGAACCGGGGTGGTTCACGGAGGATAAGCCAACTGAGAAAACCTATGAAAAAAACTTGCAGTTGTATTACTGTAACTACGTCGGCGACTCCCATATATCTCAATTCAAGCACATTAGTAACATTCATCAAGGCTACAAAAATCCCACTCGGTAAGAACCACATATATTGCTTGATATCTGTAGGTGGTGGGATTCCCCTATATATAATGGGAAAGAGGGACGTCACCATTACAACTGGCATAATAATCACTGCAACCTGAAAAGGACTAATTATCATAGAAGAAGACTTGAGTAATGAGTGAAAAGGGGTAAAGAATATTGCAGAATTGAAAGCAACTAAGAGTCCACGACGTAAATGCAGATATTTCAAAGTCCTTTGCATAAAGGAGTTGTCTGCTATTAGATTTTCCCCATCACAAGTTTCTTCCACATCAATTTTTTTTATGTTCTCCTCCATCTTGAGATTTCCTTAAAACAGGCAATTAAAGAATCCTCTGATGTAGGCTGTAATGTTTTCCTTTCACGGCACGTACTTATGTACCCAGGAACATTCACTTCTGCTAGATACCGGAGGCAATCGTAAGCTAAGATGTTGTTTTTTCTTTGATGACGGTGAGTTCTTTGTGTTAGATTCTCGTCCATCCATAACAGAGCTAGAGAAGAGATGCGAATTTAAGTTTATTTGTTACTTTTCTTATATGATACGTAACACACAATAAAACTTTAAGTTATCATTTATCTTAGTGTTATTAAAAGGTTAGTGAGTGCATAGATGCAAAATGCTGTTGATGTTTCTGTTTTAGGGATTGGTGGAGAGAAAACACCCTTCAATCGCGTAAAGTAACAGAGGTCTGAAGGGTTGCAAAGTAACAATGGAAACACACACATGTATTTATTTAATCATCTGTCCCTGTTCTCCATTCTGAACAACGAACATGGGAGATCATTGCACAGGAAAAATCAATCAAGTTTAGGAACAGTAGAGTTAATAGCAATTTTATTTTACCGCAAAACTCTCAATTTCCGAAGTTCAGTACTATTTGTCAGCAGCTAAACAGAGCAATTATTCTTCAGAAGTTGAAAATGTTACAAACAGATGAACTAATCACGATAAATGATGTAAGGGACTAATAAGTCCAGTTTCTGCTAAAAGTTGCTCTTACTTCTTGGAAAAATTTTGGTGTGAAGCTTGAAAAACGCACTTGAATTCTCGGCGACAGTGTTTTCAACTGAAAATCAACCCGTCCCGAAGATGTCAAGGCGTTAAAATCCTGGGATATTATTATCAGATATAGGCCTAGGTTTCATTGTTTAAAAGAAAAGAAAATTCACTTTTTCATACTAAAACCAAGGATGACAAACCTTTCGCCAATAACTAAGTTTGAAAATGTTTCAAAATCGTCCCGTTTTACCCGGAAGTAAGAATGAAAGCCAATAACAGGCAATGCACTCAATTTAGTTTTGCGTTATATTGTGAATGACTTGAGTTCGTTGTAACTGAAAATGATAGAGGCCTAATCCTATCACCTCAAACATTATCAATTCTCCAAATCATCTTGACTATGGCCCTCCGATAACTGTCTTAAACTCGATTTCATCCAGAAACCATCTCAGGGGTGAATCCAATGTGTAATAAAAAAAAAACAACTCTCAAACATGCTGTGTTATATGAGCTTCGGTTCTCTGCACATTTTTTAATAGCTGACAATTAAACAGCTGACTCAATTAAGAGGGTGTATACTACAAGTTAAGGCTGAGAAAAATTAGCCCTTATACTACTTTATCATGTGCCATGGACTCATTGTTTTCGCTCTTTAGTAACGTATTGAATGTCCTTATATGTATGGTTCTTTCTTTCCTTTGCATGGTGCTCGTGGACTATATAGGCTTAAAACAATAACACTGTTCCCCATCAGGAATCTGAAGGTCATTTCCCTTACACAAAATCCATCAGTGGACAGATTGGACATTTCATAAATGGGACAGGTATTGATTTAATGTCTTGGCTATATCTGATGCAGACATGGGATTTATTTCTCGGCCAGATAAAAAATGGAAGATTAAGGCCTAACCCGAATCTACGCCAGAACCAGATCTGAGCATATATGGCCAGATGAAGCTTTTGTTTTATCTGGATTGTCTTTATATGGGACAGGTCTCGACCATCTATGGTCGTCCTTTTATGAACGGAATATATTTTCATTTATGGCCCATATCTATGTCAGATATGGAATTTATACCAGATCTATGTGGATAAAGACGTTATATACGACAAGTCATTCTTATTTATCCGAACCATATCTGCTTTAATCATGGACCATTGGTAGGACTTACAGTCCGAATTCCCTTTTGAGAAATCGAATAACAGCAGAACACGTTAAAGTGCTGCAGGAAGAGTTACTGTAGGTTTAGGGTTGAATTGTCTGAGGTATATACAGGTTACTTATTTCGTTATAGTGAACAGAAAAAAGAGAAATTTCCTGAAATCTCTATTTTGTGTAATCACAGTGATATTTGTTTACATTAAAAATATTGTTACCCATTTTACCTCAATTTTTGTACAATGGGTGCATTTTACTTTCACGTTTCTAAATTATGAAAAATATTGAATGATATGTAGCATCACTATTTAAATAAGGCCTGATATGACCATATAATACTTTATTTAAATATCTGGACTGGCATTTCATCAAGTTTTATCCGGCTTGAAATTGTCATATGAAATTGTATTGATATACCTGGGCTTTCATTTCATCAAGTTACATTTTGCTTGATATTGTCGTACAAAACATATCTGGACTGGCATTTCTTCAAGTTATATCTATCTTGAAAGGGCCATATAAAACTTTACTTGCATATCTGGAATTGCAATATATCGAGGTATATTTGGCTTGATATAGCCATTTAAACTTGATATAATATATCCAGGCACCTATATCTGTTTGTATATCTGGCTTGATATGGCCATATGAAGTTTGTGTCTCACCAGAGAAAACCAAATATCAATCCATATTTGGATTTAGTGTAAGTGTTATGTCAGTGGATAAATATAGCTTGCTTACTGGCATTTACGAGCCTTTCTATTCGCAGTCTTGGTGTGACGTACTATGCCGCTTCTTTTATATCACTAACACGTTTAGTTACGGTCCATATCAAGGCTAACTCAAGCTGAGCAGGATGTCACCCAGACGGCCACGGGCGAAACAACAAAAGGCTTGATCAACGATCAAAGTTCTCCCACTGCCGTTTTGAACGGCACACACTCACACATAACTAACACAAACATCTGTAAAGAGCTCGTTTGGTAGTAAACGATGGCTTCTGTTTGTTTCATAATACATATGTCATAAAGGTCACATAATAGCCGGGTTGCAATGAAAGAAACAATGTTATGTTGCTTATAACTGTATTACGTACAGCCACCAATACAATTAAATGCTCGGGATTATTTGGAGTTTACTTTTTCCCCATCTTCTCTCCAGTGCACCTGCTCCGTTAAGTAAACCAGGACCATAAAACACTCTTAACAAAGCCTCAATGGGAATGAACGAGATGTGGTAGCCTAGAGCTTAAGGTGGGAACAGGGTGCTCCTACCAAATGATCGATATTGTCCCTTTCTTATCACTCGAAGTTTTATTTAATATTTTCTGCAATGCTAGTTCATTTATATAGCGTTGCATTTGCTAGCTGTTTTAAACATATCCTATTTAAGGACGGTGCTGCCAGTAAACGTATCGTACGAGAGGTTTATCCCACAGAACACACAGTCGTAGAGCCTAAATATCTAGCCATAAATCTAATTGAATAGGTGCACACTTATTAAGGTCTATTGCTGCCCTTCGTCCTTCCATTTAAAATACTTATTAAGCTTGAACTTGAAAAAATGTTCATCAAGGAAGGTGTAAATTTTCCATGAAATCTGAATTAAGTCATAAAGTGATTGATAAATGTTTTTTTTTTGTACGAAAATCCTGCATCAAAATATACCCAGTACATGCAACCTTGAGAAGTCCATATGATAAACCAGCATTGAAGAGAAAGAAATCCCCAATTTGTTGCCAGACTTTCCCTATTCATTGCCACCTCTGAAGACTGTCAGTTCTGTGGAATAATCATGGCATGCGTTCAGCACAAAGGGTTAAAAAATCGGGTATCATTATATTTACGGGGCACATTTGTAACGTTTGAACGAACAAAACGACCCAAAATTGCAAAGGGTGCGTAGCGAAGTCTCTGTTCCGATTTGGAGGCTAGGCTAAAGTTGATGACTAACCGTTAAGCCTAAGATATTTCACGTGAGGTGTTCTTCTGTACTAACTATAGATGACCTTAACCAGAAACATAACTATGAAAAAGTTCTGCCAAACTGCTTCAATCACTCACTTCAATTCCCGGCAGTGTCCGATATAAGGTCACCTTCAATATTTTAAAAACAGCAATGACTCTTTTAAAATACAGCCGCGTATGTGTTCAATAAGTCTTCATGCTACATTTCTGTTGAGAGTATTGATGTAATGGAAGCGTATTTTACAATCAAAGGCGAAAAAAGCTCATACTCCGATTTAAGTATTAAGAACAAGCGTAAACTTCCGAAAAAGAAACGATCATTTTTCTTTCCCTCCCTATTCGTTGTCTTTTACATGAGTGGACGTAATGTAGTTCCCGACTATTGAGTACAATGCTTTTTGGAATTTACATACGTACCCTTGGCGCTATACTTGTACTTTTTATGACAATTTCATTTAAAGAAAGTTATCCAGTAATAAGCAGTTATACCTACAATAAAACTGAAGTCCAATCTGTCGGTTTTATTACTAACATATACAACGACTTCGTACCTCGAAGCCATATTTGCTATTTTTTAAAGACACCAAATAGTCAGCTCTTAGTAACATCTCCACTTGAATTGCCTGTAGTATTGTACCATATAAAACTGAAAGCAAGTACCTCGTCCATTGATAAGAGTTCACTACTAAGCAACTACTGTATCCAAAATGGATTTTATTACTTCTTCGCTCGATTATGTTTAGCAGATAAAGTTAAGCTCATAGTGGTGATAAGTATATGACGAGGAGGATAATGCTAGTGGTTAAGGTTGTTCGTTTCCAAGTTTGTAGTTCTTAGCCTGTTCCCTGGTCCAATTTTAGGCTGTCATTCACGTGCACAATTTAATTAAAGATTAATCCCCGCTCCTCTCATGGGGGCTAATGTTGCCGCTGGATGCACTCCTGCTTCGCCCTCGTGCATCGTTTCCATTAACCCCTATCATGCATTACCCTCTACTGAATGAACAGATCCAGTGTTGAGTAACCTTGTTCACTCATACACAACAAGATTTTCATAAAAAAAACACTGTAAAAAGAGAAAGCGTCGTTAATAGATAATCGAATTTTCCACTGAATGTGGAGACATTAAAACCCTTATAACCGTTACAGTAAATGTTCTGAACAATAAACAAATCAACAAAGTGTACCATTGTACAAACTGGATTCAGCAGATTCATTAACCAAAGAATACAGAAATTATATTCCTACATTTTGGAAATATTGCTATTACTTAAGAACTTCAGCAATCCAAACAAGGACTAAAATGAACGAAAGTAAGAAGCACTTGGCAACCTTCAGCAACGAATTTTACATGCCCTGTTGCGGCCTACCCTCCTAACTGCTCAAGTGGGCACGGCACGTAGTAATGCTTTTAGTATGCGTTCACGAACGTGTGTTGCTTTTATTTTAAATGTTGGTGTACACAAGTATAGTGAATTTGGCTCCGTCCGTACATTTACTTTGGCATATAGGTTACATACATGCATAACACATGCAGCTCAGGCCTGGTGGTATTTTCAAGCTGGGAATCATTGTCTGTAGTGGATATGTGCGTGTATTTCAGAATTAGAAAAAGTCTTTAGGGGAAGTTGAACAAGGTTAGCTACCTAGAACATAATTTGCACATAATTTTTATGAGTACCATGAAGAATTCCGTAGTACCAGACGACTGGAGATATGCCAATGTGGTACCAATTTTAAATAAAACTGTGAGAAGTGAGACTTACTGGCCTGTAGTTTTCAGGATTAAAAAAGTAACCCTGGAAACTTCAGGCCAGTAAGTCTCACTTCTCACATTTGTAAAGTGAGGGAATCCATCATTAGGTTTGAATTGGTTAAACGCCTGTGTGTTCACAAATTAATCAGTGACTCCCAGCATGGTTTAATGAGTGGCAAATCATGCCTATCCAACTTGCTAGTTTTTATGGAAGAGGTGACTAAATTTTTCAATCATGGTCTTCTTGTAGACGTCATATACCTAGACTTTCAAAAGGCTTTTGACGGGGTTCCTCATCTTCTTGTAACTGCTAAGCTGCAGGCACATGGTGTGTCTGGTCTAAAAGGTAACTGGATTAAGGCTTGGCTATCTGAAAGTAACAGAGAGTGCAACTTGGAGGTAGCATTTTTGACTGGCCACATGTTTGTAGCGGTGTACCTCAAAGATCAGTGTTAGGACCTGTTCTGTTTACAGATTTTATCAATGACACAGATGACAACATAGGAGGAAGCATTATTAAATTTGCAGATGATGCTGAAGTTTTTCTCAAAAGCTCAAGGATAAGGTGATTTGGCTGATGTGTAGATGAACAGCTAAAGTTGATTGTTTCCTAACAACAGCATTTGGAAAAGTAATTTATTTTACACAAACAAGTGCCCCACCTTCACGAAATGAACAATTATTATTATGAACAAATACAGAGGTAGGTCAGCTGGTCGTAAAAACCACGCCCGCAAAAGTTGTTGCGGCAAACGTGACTTAATGAGTCAAGTAGTTTCACGAGGAATAATCCAACTAAAAAAGCTAAGATTTACAAAGAGTTGACAAACAGTGATGACATCAACGATCCTTGTGTATCTCAGGGCAAGTTCTATAAAGATATTTGAGAAAACGATGGCAATTTCAAAGGTTAAACCCATTGTCTATATCTCTCAGTAGCGGGAATTCCGGGAATCATTATGCAACCTGAGCTCCCCTACCCAGCCGTCCCGAAAATATTTGTATCTGGTATTTCTTCTGTTGTTAGAAACAATAGACTTGAGATTTGAAGTGGTTCTATGTTTAGATTGTTATGACTCTGTAAATCTTCCAGATGTTTGAAATATTCTGGCACTGGTATGTCTTCCTTTATTATCTGCGGACTGCTTATTGTGCTTTTTATACTTCAAAAGAGAATAAAGCGTTTCTAATAAGGAGAAAACGCTGATCATAGAGGTAATGATGTTTCAATCGTTTCTGGCAAATTGATTTCCATTTTCACATTAGAATAAATTTGGGTTGATATGAGAAAGAAAAAATGAAGATTAGAGATTTTATTTAAGCATCGGGCCATGTTGCGCATTGCTTAACAAGAAATTTCCTAACTGGCTAAAGATAAACCTAATCTTTAACCCTAACTCTAACCCGAACAAAGACTTCAATCGATACAAAACAACAGCAAAAGCCAATCAAAGATCATCTTGAAAAACAGTGCGCATCTACCAGGAGCATCCCAGAAATTATGGAAGTAATTCTCTATCTTTGATATTAATAGAATGGGACTAGAATATTTGTAACACAGACATCCAGAAAGCAGGTGCAGTTCTTAATTTAGGTGATACTATATTCTTGCATTGATAAAAGTGTTGTTTTATATTGTTTTTGTGTCCCTTAATTTGAATATAGAAGTATCTTACAGGTGCGGGTCCAAGGGGGGGTGGCTTTTACGGCTTCAGCCCCCCCCCCCTTTTCGTCACATCAACAATAACAAATATACTAAAATTAGCATAAAGTTTATCTACGAGGGACTATTTCAGGCTCAATCTTTCCCTCACAACACAAATCTAAATACATGAACCTAATATGAAATTAAGCCGGGGTGAATAGGCTATCTCCTGACTTTCCCGCCACTTTGCCTTGGCCACAGAAACAAGATTTGAATAAAGTGAATAAAGGTAATAGCTGTTGGCCAATAGACCTATGTCATCACGTTATGAGCGTTACCGACTGAACTATGTTCACACAGTTGCACGTCAACCCATGTGTGCAACGTACCGTAGTGGCTGTGTACACTCGGCCAGTTTGTTTTGTCTCAGTTTCCAACGGTGGTTAATTATGGTGTATAGAGAAGGACTGGGTGTGCAAACTTTACATTACCATTTCATCTAATGGTATATGGTTCATTTTATCTGGTTATTTTCTGATCATTTAAATTCTACTAATTTTTTTTATGAAGTATAAATTTTATTGCACACGAAATCTCAAAACAAATTATTGCTAAGAGTCTACTTACAGGCAGTCGGAAATGCCGTTTCCGGCGCTCTCTGAGAGATTTTGGTTTTCAAAATTTTCTGAAGGCTCCGCGCCAACACATGGTGGCGCTCCGCTTGGTCTTTCGGGCAGAATTAGATATTTAATAGGTGTAGGAAGCGGGAGGCTGAGAGTGACATCCCGCAGCAAAAAGGAGGGGAAGGAAGCAAGCTTCCATCCCCCACTTCTTTGGGCAGGAAACCCCTTTTTCATTTTCCAAATCTCGAAAAATGCAAAATTTCAACAACATAGAATGCATCATTCCACCCTCATTCAGTTTGGTAAATTTTTCCGAGCTCTAAAAAGGACGAAATCGGATGTTATCATAGGTGACACCACATCATCAAGAGACAAGGTAGCTATATTTTTGTAACTGTCCTTCATAGAATTCCAATATTTCTTGAATGCAAGCTCTTGATTTTGAAATATTTTTTTCTAAAAAGGATAACAAAGTTTGGGAAACTTGAAATGTCATCGGAGCGTGTCAGCTCGTAGGTCTTAAATACCATTATGTATCAACAACGATTCAGTCGTGGTGCAATCATTTTCAGATTTGCCAAAAATATATGAAGGAAGTCTAGATTTTTTCAGTGATCCCCTAACTCTTTAAAAATTTCTTTACAGAAAACCCATAATTCAAAGCTCTCTTCAGAACCAGCTCCATATCTTAATACATTTGTTTAAAAGGGGCAAAAAGTTCGGCAAGATTCGCGCGCCGCAATACGTCCATGATACAGTGGTATTCACACCTCAAAACAAAATTCGGAAAACTTAGCTACTACTTACAAACCCGCGAGACCGACTATCTGAAGGGTCGCAATTTATGCTCTCATCAGATACCTTTCCATCCTGTCAGTTGAGTAGTCTGCATAGACGGATTCTTTAGTTATTTAAGTGTCAAAATGTCGGCCCCTTGTTAGAAAAAGTAAAGAATTCGGAAATTTGACATTTGAGACACCAGTCAAATACAGTGAGGTTTTCCCAACTTTTCCTGCATTAAATTCCGAATTCTTCCTAATAAATGCTTCATATTTGTAATTGTTAGTTTTAAAATGGCAAAATTTTCCGCGCGCTTAGCGCGCCCTAACCTGCAACCCTTCCTGCAGTAAGAAGTTCATAAAGCAGTCATTGTGGTAAGCTTTTCCGAGCCGCTACAATGCAGTCACTCTAAAATTTTCTTTAATAAAGGCTTCTAAATTTTATATTGTTTTGTCTAAAAAGGTAACAAAGTTTCGGGAGCTTTTTGAATATCGCCGAGAAGCCTTAATCCGCGCTCCTTAGATAGCATTATGTAACAACAACGATGTTCAGTCGACATGCTATCTCAGACATTTGCTATCAGGAAACGCAGATTCTTCGATGGTCCCCCAGATATTGAAATATCCTTACAGGAAACCCTGAATCTAAACTATTTCTTGCAATAAAAGCTCCAAAATAATAAACGTGTAAAAGAACCCAAATTTGCGACGTGCCCATTACAGTAGTTTTCAAATTAGAAAAAAAAACAGATTTTTTTTTATTAAAAGAAAAATGTTCTTGCTCGTTGAAAAAAGCGAAAAATTTAGCATCAAAAACGTTCCTTTTGGTCAATGTGGTAGGTAGAGGTGCATGGCCTAAAGTTGTTCTGCCCGCCCCCTCCCCCCATGTTCATATTTCTTCCTACGCCACTCAGATATTCAGACAGAGAATCACCGTACGTCCCTATTACCGCTTCCTCCAAGTTCAGCCCCCCGCCCCCTTTTTTTTTTGAAATGTCTTGATCCGCGCATGTCTAATGACATAGCAATTGAGATGACAACAATCAGCTGGGACAAGAATGGAGGCATTAATTAATTTTAAGGTTGCGGATATTTGCTTTTAGTTACTTTTTGTTTGGACATTGTTTGGACATATACCACTAGCTGGTATCTCGAAGCAGTAATTACTATTTTTAAAAAGATCAAATATTCAACTACTTGCAGGTCGCGTGTAGGCTACTATTTTATATCATGGCATGGATGCAGTGTTCATACACAAACATCATGCAGCCTATCCATAGTCGAGTCAGTGTAGTCTATGCAAGAATGCTGCACAACGCTCACAATACGTCTTCTCGTATTAGGGTTTTATTGTATTCATACTTCGGTTATTTTATCCGTGTAGGATAAAGGACGGTCACATGGCCTTTATTGTGGGAAAACGCACGGTTACCTGACCAGAATGAGCCAATAGGAGTTGAGCATTATTACCAAGTATACCAAGTATGTCTAATTTAGCTTTGAAGTGTTGAGTATGGTTCAGTTATAGTTTAAATATTCCATTGAGTAATTTAAGCGTGCGCGAATGTAAACAACTTTATACATGGGATGGTTAGGAGGGGAAAAGAAACAGAAAAAAAGTATCTGGTATTTCTTCTGTCGCTAGAATCAATACACTTGTGATTTGGAGTGGTTCTATTTAGATTGTTATGGCTCTACAATTTCTTTCAGATATTTAGAAAATTCTGGCACTGGTACGTCTTTCATTGTAACTTATCTGCGGGCTGCTTATTGTGCTTTTTATACATCAAAAGAGAATAAAGCGTTTCTTACAAGGAGAACACGCTGATCCGATAAGTAGTGATATTTCAATCGCTTTCGACAAATTGATTTCCATTTTCACATAATTCTAAGACAACAATCAATACAATACAATGGCAACAGCCAATCAAGAAACAGCTTGTAAAACAGTGCGCATCTACCCGAAGCATCCAAGAAATTATGAAAGTGATTCTCCGCACCTATGATATTAATAGAATGCGACTAGAATATTTGTAAAGCAGCCATCCAGAAAGTAGTCAACGTTGTTAAGTTCGGTGATTCTATCTTCCTGCACTGAAAAAAATGTTGTTTTATATTCGTTTTTGTGTCCCTTGGTTTTAAATATTTAATGACATAACAATTGATACGACAATCAGCTGGAACATGGATGGAAACATAAAATAATTGTATATTTGCGGGCGTTTGCTTTTAGTTGCTTTTAGCTTGGACATTCCCTGTTCTTTTTTATCGTGCATAGGCGTGACGCAGGCCGCTACCGAGAGGCTTGATTTCCTTTTAGGTATAATGAATTGAGGCAGAGCAATGAAATGCTAAAAGTTACCTAATACTTTTCTTGAAAAGTGTTAGTCATTCGACCAATAGTCAACTATTTTATCAAAATTTCATGGAAAACTAGGAATCGTCCTTGGATTAACTCTATGCTACGGGAGTCAGATTGACAGAGAGGCAGATTTTTAAGAAAAACTTAAAGTTAATTACAATATATTAACTTAAGTGTAGTTTGTGCGACTCAGCACTACAATACATACATTTTAGAAAAAAAACAAGACAATTTAATTAATGGGTGGGACGTGTAATCAGTATTAATAAGTAGGTTGATAGAATGTCTTCTCAACTCATTGTGTACGCAGAAAAGGGGGTCGAGTTACTCCAAACGGGGCGATAGTGGATACATTCTTTCTTTACATGCTCTAACTAATACCGGGGAATGATGGCACAAAAATTATGTCATCATTTGGAACCAGATAATGTCGTTTTCACGGAAACAACTGGCCCTTGACTGTATTCTTTTACGTCAAAGTATCTATAAACGATTACATAATTAGACATCCCCTTCTTACTGCTCCTATATGCAAAACATTCCATTAAATAAGAAACGGTATCCCTCTCTATGGAATATGATCTTTGACAGCGAAGTGATATTCGGGTTGGTTATGGAAGTTTACTTGTCAGAATTAAAGGCCAAATTCTCTAACCCTAACAGTACCTATTCTCCTAACCTCCTTACTCAACCCCTTTATGCAATTGTCTGAAATTCATCTTCACCCAGACACAATCTCAGTTTATATTGTTTCAAAAAACAAATTACTCAATATGCATAGCCAAAACACTCTCAGTACAGTTCATGTTGCGTAATGTAAGCTTTGGTTCTCTGCATTGTTCGAATTAGCAGTTAATTAAAAAGTTGAGTAAATTGAGAGTTTCTGTTACTCCCTACAAAAAGTGTAGCTTGCTGTGAGAGGATTTGCCCTTTGATGTCCTTTTACTATGGTTACATATAACCGAGTCGATACAAAATGTACAGACATGTTGCTAATGTAGGGGTGGGTACATGCAGCTCAGAACACTCGCCAAGTGTCATTTCCGGCCATCTGGAGAGTTTGGAAAACTTAAAGTATTGATGAAAGGTTCGAGTACATTGTCAGCTGACCAATTTTGATCTGCTTTGTTCATGTAATTTAGCAACCTCAAAGACCAAATGGCACAGATCACACTGTATATATTGTCAAAAATCTCTCACTGTTTGATATGCACAAGTCTAAAACGGCTAGACGGCTTTGTATTTTATTTGGAGGGAGCAGTCAGATTGTTGTTGCGAGAAGGAACTTGTTCTGATTGGGGTAGCAAATGTTCTCTTTGTACCCGGTGTTCTTTTTTCAACTATCAACAACATTTTTTGGCAGTAAAGACTGAGGCAAAATGCCAGGCCGGTAGCCACGGACTGGTCTGTGAACGATCGCTCGACTCTGTCTTTGTTCCATCAATCTGACTGGCTTGTGCTAGGCGATTAAGATGGGATTGTAGGTTGGGGAAATGGGAATTAACGTTCTGAATTCATAGTTTGCACAGTTTGAAATATGCAAAGTTGCATTTTTTATGATCAAGCATGCCGTACTTGGCCTTTTTATAATGTCTAGTTGGTTTATTCCGTGATATCTTTGCGATATCTTCCGACAATTTGAGTCTTAACACGGAGTCCATACGTACATCTTTGACTGTGGCTCATTTTCTTGCATTATAATGATAAATAGAAGGTAAAAGCTAAAGGCTATTTTAGCCGTAGTTCAAAAACTTGTGTAAAAATCACATATGTATTACAATAATTGCATAAAACATGGCACAACATCACAACAACAACATACAGCGCAAAATGATAGAACTATCGTATTGGTATTTCGCTTATATTTTCATTATAACTAACGGTATTTCGCAACACTCATGGCCAAAAATTGCCTCATAATAAATAATCCCCAACACGCCGACTATATAACATAACATAAAGTGTTACAAAATGAATAATCAGTTTCTACTGATGTCTTAATAAATAAAAAATACGAGTCAACTAAAATCTGACTTACAGAAGACCATTCCACTCAGTCATGAATGGCTTGCAAGGATCACGTGACCGAATTATAGGATTAATGTGGGCCAGTTTATTGCCATATCTTGTAAAAGTTAAATCCTGAAATTATGAAAGGTAGGTTATTGGGGGGGGGGGGGGAATAAGGAAATAGTTGGAATTTACTATTGTTCCAACAAGTCTGAGGAACTTTCCTTGACCCCTAATACTGAACGCAATACCTCCATGAACGATATACATTGCCCAAAAGTACTAGGCCATTTGACCAATTTTAACGATATGGTATAAACAGCAACCGAAATAAGCAATAATTTCCCGCAAACCCTTTAATCGATACTACTATAAAAACCACACATTTAAAGTTGGTCTCAGCTGACACCCTTCCACAGGTCCAGATACATAGTGACCCCTGTCCTGAACATTAAGATGGACTTTCGTGCATGGATAACCTTACCTAAGTCACCAAAAGACTAAAAGGTACTTACAATACGGGTATTTCCTTGGCGTCTCGGAAGGTCTCTCCAGACGAAATTCCGACTGAAGTTTTTCGCACGTGCTCCCCTAGGCCGTGTATTTTTAGCACAAAATTATGGGGCATGACACGAAATCCCACCAATAGATACTCGGGGGTTCCTCTACCCGGTGCAAGATAATCAAAATACAAAAATTGGTTAGCAAGTTCAATAATCAATGGGTCGGTCCTTCCCCTATATAAAAGATAGTGGCTTCTATCAGTCCATCGAAAGAATTACTACGTTAACGTATACTATTAGTTTCGGCGATTGAGTACGCCTGGTTGGTGAGCCTTCTACCTGTTGTACCTTACAACAGTGGTTATAAAGCTATGTAGAGAATTTTTCAGTGGTTTCTCCTCGCAGTTCAATATCTATCACCAATTTACGAGAAAACAGGTGCGCTTTACGCACATGTACAACATACTCTCACTTTGTCCAACAATAAGCTCTACTACTACTACTAGGACAACTTGAAGTTCGACTGGCTCCAGTGCATCCCAGACACAAGGAGTCAAATGGCAATCCCAGTTGGGGGACTGACCTCGGGATCACCGAAATATATTGAGCTCTGCTGACATCACACAATTTTCAATTTTGGTGGCCGCTAAATATGTTAGTGATTGTTCACTTCGGAAAAAGTATTGTTTTTTTTTTTCTTCTGCATACTTCAAGTTTACGATCAAGGAAATTGTGTAACTTACTAGAATATTATCTCAAGTTATCATACAGGAGTGGGGCCAGGATTTGCCCGACAGGGGGCCAGCATTTCAAGGCCCCGACGAAGCAGATGAATAAGTTCCGGTGGGACGTAACTTAACAGAATTTGAGGCGCGTAGCACCCTGAAATTTTGGGGATTTTTTTAACAAGTACCTAAATCTAGAGCTCATTTTGAAGAAAAACTTTACCTTTTATGAAAAAAATTTGGTTTTTGTAAGGACCATTAAAATGTTGGGGTCTTTATTAAAGAATGCAGTCCCCATATGGGTAAATTCAAAACAGTTTTATCCGCGACAGCTGAAATTCTGTTGGGGTTACTTGTTCTAGTCCTACGTACTAAGGTCCCAAGACGAGACTAGAAGTTTGCCCGAAAAGTTTTTTCCCCCTTTTTTAGCAAAGATTTGGAAATTAAGAGCTTATTTTACAGCAGAAATGTTCGAATTTTATATTAGAATATTTGGTTTTGGGTAAGGTTATAATAAAATTGGGTTCTCTATTAAGTGATATCCCTTTCAAGAGCAAAATTAGGTAGAACGTCGGGGGATTAAAAGAATTGTCTGATTATTTGTTTTACTGAGTATCCATCAAAATACTTTTGCCACTTTTAACAATCTGAACCTTATATTTGACAGTTGGAAATAAATTATAATTTTGTGACAGATTTTGGTTTTTATTTATGGAAGAATTTTACCTCCTTATAAGAAAAACCAAATAGGGGGTGATCTGTGATTTTGTTGGAGTTACTGAATATCATCAGGCAGTTTTAATGCCCTCCCACCACATTAGAAAAATTTTCTCGCGAAAAAAGTTTGGCTTCCCATATATTTGAAGTTTTATTTGTACTGAAATAGGCGTACGGGAGCGTTTCAGTTTGGGAGGGAACAAAATTGTCTTTTTCTTTTGTGCGAAAAAATGTACTACTGCTCGAAAGACTATCTAAGTTGAGCGCACAAACATTTTTGGAAAATTGAGAATCCCAGACAGCAGGAAAAGGAATTTCCAGGACTAGTAACTAGAAACTTTCTAGTAGCTTTCTTTCGCAATAAGGTTTTCACTTTAAAAACTGCCCCAAAACGAAAAATAATTTGCAAGCACGCATTGTTCTGTTAAGTAATTTGTTCGACCAAACCATTATCTTAGCGGAGTTCCACCATCACTTGGCGCGGAACGAACAGAAAATTGTTAAAAAATCTAACTCCTTAGACAGCCGAAAATGGCATTCCCCGGGCTTGTAACTATAAATGGAGTAGTCTTATTTTGAGCTTTTCTTTGGAATGAAAGTTTCACTTCAATATAAAAAATACCCAACTGGTTAAGTGATATCAGAAAATTACAAGATAAAAGGTACTGCTACAATTAGACGTAATGGTATTGTCTCTTTTTAGGGGAAAACTATGCAACGGTATTGAAAACATTCTGGTTTTTTTTTACTCTTCTAGGAATCTTCGTTGTACTCAATTGCAATTTTCTTTAAATAGAAGAAATTTTCTACGTGACTTCCCCAACTCCAGACTATAAATGATTTTACTTCCAACGTATCTGAAAATATGTCACGTTACAAGGTGGCTTCAAATGAATCTTCAGTCAGACTTATGGGGAGACATATTCAAGCTACTATGTATCATTATGTGTAGCTGAAAAAGGCCTGGCCGATTTTCAAATTCGGTTGTCGGGGCCGGCCAAATGACAGACCATTGGGCACTGAATGCACATGAAAAGCCACTCGCCCCGCGTTTTTGTGAGGAAAATTCGGAATTGTGAGTTTCCTTGAAGAATACAGCCTTTTAGTAAGCAAAATCAAGAGGATCGTCCGAGTGACTGAAGTTATCAGGCCCACATATTTAATCGTGGGCATGTAGATGGAGGCTCCTCTACAAAATTGGATCTTCTCAACAACAGGGGAGGGGCAGCCTTCCCCGATGAGGGCGTGACCTTGCGCGCAAGGATTGAAGATGGGGGGAGGGGTAGCAGAGCTAGTAAGAAGTGATGAAAAACGATTCAGATATTCATTAAAATAGGGTTACAAAAAGAAAAATTAATTCATAAAAAACAGTTCATGATCATCCATCCAGTAACTTCACGGTCCTTAACGTTTTTCATTTTTAGGACTCCCGCAAAAAATGCCGTCCTTCCCCGACGAAGGATGAGATAGGACAAGGTACATGGAATGAGGTATAGCAGAGCTAAGAAGAAGTGATTGAAAATTGATTTTAATATGCTTTAAAATATCATTATAAAACAAAAAATATGTTCAAGATCACCCAGTATGTGATTTCAGTCCTTTTAGGTTTTTTAATTATTTTTTTTTTTTGTTACTTTTAGGCCTCCCCGACGAAACCGTCTACCTTCCGCGACGGGGGGCCAGTGTTCCCAGACGGGGGGGGGGGGCATGGCCCCCGGTCCCCCGCTGGCTCCACCCCTGTTATCATATAATATATGTTCAGTCGAAATTGTCCTGCAAAAGAATCATCGGGAGATTTAAGGTCACCCCGCTGAACATTCGGCAAATGGTCACAAATTTGTCCCGAAATCATCCCCAAAGAAGCGCAATAACCATCGAATGCTCAAATTTAGCCACGAAATATATTTTCCGACATAGGTTCGATGAAAAATTGGTCCGGTTTTCCTGAATACGGTCAATCCCGCTTTGTTTATGCTACGAATCTGTCTACACCACACCATAGGAAGCCATCTTGAAAATGCAATGAAAAAGGCAGCATTCCGACACAAGGTCCATCACAGCAATTGGGGGTACCCATTCGTATGTAGGTGATGCGAAAGTAGTACAGTATAATACATATAGGTAAGCAGAACAAATGCTTCGAGATGTATAGCATTTTTAGTGAAGATACGGTGATAACAAGAAAAATAACACGTGACTGTTTTTTGGATGAATTATTTGTTTTCTCTCTTTCAAATGACACTTTGACATATTCTCACCTTGAAGACGAGAAATGTGAAACTTCCGCGAATGAGCCTATCCTTCGGGTTTCTCGAAAAGCGAATGACGGAGACCCTAGCCAAAGTTCACTCCCTGGCAACGGCTAGCTACTCAAAAATCTTTCTTTGGAATATTCAACTTTCTGTCTTTCATCAATTGAAAAAAAAACAAACAAACAAACAAACTTACTCACTTAAGACTACGTAATAATTATTATTGACATTTTCAACGGGCGTCCATTTTCAATCAAATGCAAGGATTGCATACCTTGGGCTGCCGCTTCACGAAGACTTTAACGTTCCTTCTGCCCATGCATGATGCTAAATAGCTTACGAGGTTGTTAATTACCAGAGAAATACTTTTCGTTGGGTTTACCCTTTCAGTTGGTCGGCTGACCTCGAGGTCACCAAAAATATTAAGTTCTGAATTTTGAATTTCAGCCGCTTATGCATGGAAATGTACACTTGGGAAAAAGAATGGTTGTTTTATTCTGTTTTATTATCATTGACGAACAAGAAAACTATGAATGTTACCAGACTAACTTCGCAAGTTATCATATCACCAATTTTAGGCGTTTGTGTCGGCTAAAAGGCGCAAGAATATCCGGGAGATTTTAGGTCACCTTCCTGAGTTGAACGTTGGCGACATCATCCCAGAAGCTGACCAACACTTCTCAAATGAAATCCTCTTATTTAATCAAGAAATATACTTTCCCACATAATTTCGTTGATAAATTATTCCAAATTTCCTGATAACGGAGCGCTTTGTTTATGCTTCGAATTTGTTTCCAGTACACCTGTTAGTTAGTCAGCCGTCTTGAAACGCAATGCATGATGGTGCCTAGCATATTGCAGCACTGCGATACAAGATCCAACACAATTCCATGCATCGTGCGTGTACATTCGTAAGTGAATCGAAAGTATGTACAAATAACGAATAGATAAGCAGAACAAAGGCACAGTATTCTTTATCACTTTATAGTATTTTTAGTGAAGATAAAAGGATAACAAGAAAGGTACCTATATATTTTGGAAATAAAATTTGTTCTCTCTCTTTCAAATGATATTTCAACATATTCTCACCTTGAAAACTGAAAATGTTCAGTTTTAAACTTCTCAAGTGAGCCCTTGCTCCTTCGGTTTTCTCAGAAAGCTTATGACGAAGACTCTTACCACAGTTCACCCCCTAACAAGCTCTATCTACTGAAACGAGTTTCTTTTGAATTTCTAACTTTCTATTTTTCTTCAATTGCCAAAAAATACTCGATTACGTAATACCATTTATAAGAATTATTGATATTTTTAACCGGTATCCGTTTTTTTTTTCTTTTGCTCTGCGTTGGCTAGCTCGCGTATGGTCTCCCAGAAGGCATTCACCACAAGTGCAAGAGGGTGTAAAGATTGCGCAATAACTGTCACAAATGTTAGGTCTGCTCCCCAGATGTTGCAATACTGAAACATCAAAGTACGGTTACGCAGGTAAGCACTTGAAATAATGCATAGTACCTTATTCAGATGTGGCAATTTGTGAAGGATTTGCGAAAATGAGGCTCTATGCTGCTACCTGAGTGCGAAAAGTCTACAGCACTTGATCAGGTTGGAGGAGTCACAAAGACGGAGTCGCAAAAAGTGCTAACATCAAATATGAAGAAATTCCAACTATTTTCCAACTGTCTTGACTCTAATCATTTTTTAAGGGGAGGGGACGAGACCCCAGATCTAGTCGGCCCTGCCACGACGAAAGGTAATAAATTTGTGCAAATATTTAGTCAGTTGAATCCAAAGTTCAGAATCAATAAGAAATGATTTGTCAAGTCCAAGTTTAACATTCAAAATTGTGAACAAGCTCGACTTTTAATGAGTGCCGATTAGACTTGGAGGAAAATCCTAACACCGAAAGTAATATGTGCCTCTCTTAATTGTATTACTTTCATTTGACAAACATTTGTGTAAAAGTTGTAGAAAATGGTAAAACCCAAGGTTTACTCTATTCAGAAGTGGTCTGAGAGTCTAAGGGAAATAGTCCATCTAGTTTTGAATGGGAATTTAATTGATATAGGCCCGATGACACCCAGTCGCTGCAGACGCCCTGTATGTCCACGAGGTTTCCAGATCAGTGTGTTTCTTATAACGGAATGCTATTCTTGTATGAATATGTCCCTTGACTGTTTTTTGTCCCCTGTAGGTTGGTTGTACACTATGCCCACGGTATTCTCTGCCTGTCCTGAGAGGCAACTAAACGGGAGGACTTGAACAGTAGCTGAACATTATGACACCTAATAAGACATTCGTGTTGGTGTGTCGTTAAATCTTATGTAACTAACCAACTAATCCTTGACCCTGTCTTAAATTTGGGTTAGGGTAAATCTATGTGCTGAAATGAAAAATTTACCATAATGGATTTTTGGTTTCTGTTTAAGGACTTCTCATTAAGTGAAAGTTTTCAACATTCGCAGCTCCACAACATAGTTCATATAAAGAGTTAAATTACTTTGCACAGATGACATAAACACTCAGGTATACCATTTACAATGATGCTATAGTGTGAGCAGGACATTCACGTCATTACATCTAAGAGTACATCAAGTAGGATAAACAGACTAAATGTCCTCCAAAATAGAGCATTGGGTTAAAAAGGAAAACATTTGTACAGACGAAAAAAAGTTAAAAACTTTACCGAACCAACCGCATATAATAGGACAAGTCAGAAGGCTTTCGGGAGAAGATCACTCTGAAAATATGCCCATCACAATGTGAAAACAATCTGCAAATAACATTTATTTACTATTTCTGATATTCATACTTCATATGTGTTTACTCTGGCATCTTTGTATCTACAGCTCAATATTTGCAGATTTATAGCAAGTGGTTGCGTAGTAAAGTCGATATGCAAAGGTAATAGAATGCTTTCACGTAAGATCACAATTCGTAAGTAGCTCCAACTGCCTTGGCAATATCAACATTGTTTCAGTGCAACATTCACACCCGGGTCTTTAGCTATTTCTAAGCCAGCTACTACTTAGCCAGCGTCCTGCACCGATTTTTGCCCGTCAAAAGTGGCTGGAATTGTGACGTCAGTGAAAGCACCCTATACCGTTCCAAGTTTAATAGTTTGGAGTAAATTGTTGATGAATAATTAGTGTAACGATTTAACGTGCTGAGTGAAGTGCTTAGAGGTACACTAAACTAAAAGGTGCTTGCTTGGCATGGGAATGAATTCAAGTAAACTTGGGAGACACTCAACCAAAAGATGTGTAAAGATGTAGAAACCCTTTAAAATAATTTGTAAAATTAGCAAAGAAAAAATTTTCACTTTTTATGCAAAACCAGGCTGGTTATACAATACCTTAAATTTAGGATATTTTGCAAATACAGAAAACGGTTCTTCAGAAATCCATTAGTGCATTACGATTTTGTTTCTTTTGCACTTCTATTGTTTTGTACACGCTTCCTTCTTTTGACTAAACTTCCTATGCAGGCCACCATTACCAGGGTACCACCGAGTACTGATGTCCAAAGTGGTATAGTTCTAAAAAATACGAACTGCCAGAAAAAAGCAAAAGCGATTTGTGACGTAGAAACAATGCTCACGGAAGTTGCATTTTCCAGTGAATATGCAACGTAAATCGAAATTTGAGCCATAGCAAAGGACAAACCAGCCGCAAATAATGTTAATAGGGCTATTTGTGATGGACAAGCCCAGCTTTGTGTTGCTAGACAGATAATTAAATTAACAAATGCCGATTGGAATGCATTTGCAAGTGAAGACATGTAAGGGTGGATACCAATTGTTGACTGTTTCCTCACTACAACAGCGGTGACAGCGATTAGTGATGCCGTCATGAGTGCAAAGGCAGCTCCTCTTAGAGGATCATAATGGATGTTACTATCGCCTTCCTCTCTACCAAATATAAAACTTGGCCGCGTTGCAACTACAACGCCTACAATAGCCAGTACAGCAAAGAATAAATCAATGATCCGGGGTGGTTCACCGAGAATAAGCCAACTGAGAAAGCCGATGAAAATAGCTTTCAGTTGTATTATTGTAACTACGTCAGCGATTCCCATATATCTTAATGAAAGGACGTTAGTTACAGTCATTACGGCTACAGACGTTCCACTAGGTAAGAACCAAATGTATTTTTTTATCTCTCTTGGGGGTAGGTTCCCCTTATATATGATGAGGACTAAAGACGTCATCATGACAACCGGCATAATAGTCATTACCACCTGGGAAGGACTTATTACCATCGAAGAAGACTTGAGTAATGAGTGAAAAAGAGTAGAGAATATTGCTGCATTAAAAGCCACAAACATTCCACGACGAAAATATACATATTTCATCGTCCTTTGCATAAAGGAATCATCCAGTATTAAGTTTTCTCCCGCACAAGTTTCTTCCAAATCTAATTGTTCTATGTTCTCCGCCATACTTCAGATTTCTACATCATGATGAAATCCAGTCTGTGCTCTCCATATAGCTCATTAGCAGTTCATAAAGTGAAGTGTAAATAATGCTCTCATGTCCCACTGACCACCCTGATCGACTGACTTTACTGAGATATCCGCACCAAGCTTCTTTATGTAGTCCCACTGCGTCTTTTTTTAGAAGAATCCTTTGGCATCCTATTTGCAATTTTATGGTCCTCTGGGCCAAGGAGTTTTAGCTAAATACGTAATTAATGAAGTGGAAATACCCTGAAAGGAGAAGTTAGCCTAATGTATAATTGAAGTCTTCTGTGACGTATGCTGTTTCCCTGCGTAGGCCTGTAACGGGTGTCTTTGAGTATTGTTCTTTCTTCGTGACGTTCGGTTCTGTACGTGTGCAGGATTATCGGGTATCCCTGACACACCTAGGGAAAGAGAATTTAAAATTAAGTTCGACAACAAGTTCGACAACATTTATATGAGTCATTCTCTGGATTTTCAACCCAATTCAAAAAATAAAACAACGAAACAAAGCTAAAGATAAACTCAGAAAAGCTCCATAGAGCTTGTAAAAGAGCCCTCCGTATAAAGAACCAAAAAAGAGTTAACAAAAGCAAAGAGAAAACAAAAAAAAAAACAGGAAAATCAGAGAGAGGAAACTGGGAAGAGCCGAGACTGGGAAGAACAGTCAGTTACGTTTACCCATCAGAAAAATTTTTAGGGATTTCCTAAATAAGTTTAAGGAGTGACACCGTTGGATTTTAAGTGGGAGGGAGTTCCAAAGATTGGGTCCAGTAAAACGAATTGTTTGCTGCGAAGATGTTAGCCTAAATGAGGAAGTAGAAAGAGAATTCATGGAACGTGTAAAGTGTGTGTGTGTGTGTCTCACATCGAAAGTGAAACATGGATTTGAAGATATTGAGCAGAATATTGTTACACCAGGAGTACATAAAAATACCAGTTTGATGGAGATGAATATCGTATACATGGAGAATGTTGAATTTTGTAAACAATTCACACGAAGTTTGAGACGGATGATAATAAGCTTTAAGATGAAGAGCTTTCTTCTAAAGAATTAAGAGAGGGTAAATCCTGGAGCAATACGTGCCACCCCATAGTAGAGCAAAATAGGATAGATGTGGATGAATCAGTCTATTATACAGAGTAAGCAGGATTTTACGAGGAAGATAATATCGTAGCCTAGCTATAATTTCAACGTTCTTTGATATGGTTATAGAAATTGTCTGAATGTGATCACTCCAAGTGAGGTGACTGTCAATGAAGACACCGAGAAACTTAGCCGAATTACAAAGGGGGACCTCAGTGCCACAGAAATCAATGCTACGGATGGAAGGGTCTGGCAGCCTATTAGCAGTACTGAAAAGAATCGATGCAGTTTTGTTTACATTCAGTAATAATTTATTTGCACAGAACAATGTACGTACTTTTAATAATTCATTGCTAACAATATCCGTTAAAGTCTTAGAATCTCCATGCGAACAGAAAATATTAGTATCATGTGCGCACAACATAAAGTGTAACTTGTCACTGGACTTACATAGATCATTAATGTAGATAATAAAGAGAAGAGGCCCCAGAATGGATCCCTGGGGACCCCACAATTAATAGGTAGGTAATTTGAATGCACATTACGAACAACTACGAATTGTTTTCTATCACATAAATAATTCCTAAACCAATTGAGTATAACACCTCGGACGCCGTAGTAGGATAATTTACTTAGTAGTGTTTTATGATGTAGACAATCGAATGCCTTGGAGAGGTCTAGAAAAGTTCCAGAAACAAAAAGTTTCTTTTCAAAAGCATTGGTCAATAAATCGGTGAAATGTAAAAGAGCATGTGTGGTTGAGCGACCTGGAAGGAAACCAAACTGAAAATCATACAGCATGTCAAACTAAACTAAAAAATTATACAATCTACGAAACATTAACTTCTCAATAACTTTGAAAAAACATGGTAATACAGATATAGGCCTATAATTACTTACAAAGTTCCTATTTCCGTTCTTAAATACAGGAATAACAGGGGCAATTTTGAGAGCTTTGGAAACAATACCCTGCTGAAGCGATAGATTAAATACGTGTACTAAAGGATCACTTATCAGAGGAGCAATCGCTTTTACCACTTTTGGAGGTATTTAATCAGGACCTGCAGCCGAGTTTTTAAGACTTAAGATAATCCGGAAAACTTCGTCATGGTTGGTAGTTTCAAGGTTCATAGAGTTTGGATTTGGAGAGCTGAGATAATGTTCAAAGGAGGTAGTGGAAACCTCACTGCTTAGAATTCTTGTACCAACAGAAGTAAAGAAATCGTTAAACGCATTACCAATAATAAGAGAGTCACGGATAGTGGCACCATTGTGACTTATTTTCTTCAATTGCCTTATCCTTATCCTTGCCATGAATAATTGAATTAATGGAAGACCATGTTTTGTTGATGTCATTCTTACAGTTATCAAACATTTCATTGTAATAAAATCTCTTTGCAACTCTAATAGCAGGGGTTAAGCGATTGCGGAAGACTTTGAAATCAGCAAAACTCTCAATAGTTCGTTTTTGAACATACTTCTTGTATAGCTTATGCTTAGTTTTGCAAGAGTTTGCAATGGCTGCTGACATCCAAAACTGGCTTGTACTATTATTAAAATCATTCTTACGATTGGGGGAATTTGGGAAGCAGTTATATAAGTTCCGAAGAAAGATGGGAACAAATTTATTAAAGGCATCCTCAACATTGTTTTCAAGATACACATTTTGCCAATTCACGTTTGATATTAGAGTGTATTCTCTAACTTTTGTATATGACACGTAACGCACAATAAAACGTGGGAGACTAGTTTTAAAATGTCATTAACATTTGTTTTGTTGATAGGTGAGTAGCTCTACTGTTGCAAAATAATTTTTATGTCTCCCCTTTAAAAGAGAGATTGATGGACTACTAACAGTATCGTATTGATTACTGGAATTACCAAACATGCTACAAATACATAACGTAACATCGACCTCAAAGGTTCCATATTGAGGCAAACGTAACAGACACGTGTACTTATTCTAGAATGCTCATTTTTTCCTCTTTTCCGGTCTAAGGACTAGAGAAACAGGGACAAAATGCCTGTGGTGTTAATCATCTCACACAATATAACCCGATAACTTAGCACAGTTAAGGCTCGGTAACGTACGTGTTGCTTGGAGCTTTTATAAGTTCACTAAGCTTCTCTTAATAACTGCGACTTGACCCAGTAGGATGGAAACTGGGCCTTAAAACTCCATCTAACTGATTAACTCTTTATTACTGCATAGTCAAGTGGTTGGAGCATCCGACTTGCAATTGGGAGGTCTGGAGTTTGACTCCTGTTCGATGGAGTCATAGAGACGACTTTCAAAATGGAACCATTGACATTGTGCTTGGTGCTCAACCTAAGCAGAAGAAGGAAAACAGGCCAGTAAGTCACAACTGGAAAAAGCACCGTTGGCGGGTCCGACTTACACCAAATAGTTAGAAATTGAGCTGTTCAACTTTTTCTAACTAGCTGCAGTTAACTCATTCTACTCCTAGTATAATGATGCAAGTTTCACATGTGCCGATCATGCTATTTAGGTGTCAGAAACTGGTATTTCTCGAGCTAATCATAGAAAGTAACGTTCATAGTTGGTACTCATAACTGACTTTGCGTGACGTCAATACGGGTTATCTCCGTCGAAAAATTCCCCAGGTATAAGTTGGGAGGAACAGCCCGCTACCGGTAAAAATGGGAAGGTTGTTTAGATATTATGATCCTTCAGTTTCAGCTTTCGCCTGTGGTAGAAAGACCTATTGCTAATGGAATAAGCAATCATTGTTTAGAATATACATCATTTTTTGCTACGAATTTGAATCTTGCAAAAGGCATCGAGGATGACACACTCATTGTCTCTTTAACTTGGAAGTAACGGAATGGAGGAAAATGAAAAACCAGTGCGCCACTGACATGTGGTTTTTGTGTAATATAGTGAATGGTATGAATTCACTGCAAATGAAACGGCTATGTATCTTCGCATCTCTTCATTTCTACAGTAGGTAAAGTCTGCATAGCAGATTTTGTCTCTTTATTTGGCATGGACTTTTTCATTGCACCCATCATTAAACATGGTGTTGGTTGTCCTGTCATGTATGGTTTGTGCGTCTATTCATGTAATGCACTTTAACTTTGTGGGTTTGAAACAGTAGTGGTATGCCCCGACCATCACAAACCTGCAGTTTGTTTATACATAAACAGACTAATATAGCTTGCACACTGCAGATGCGAGCTTACCCAGATTCAGTAAAATGCTTGGCACACCTTTCTCTTCTGCTATACATCACTAACATGTTTAGTTAGTGAGTCACCCCAAGTTTGATTCACACTCAGCAGGCTATAATCCAGACAATGGCACAGACGCAATAAGAAAGTCTTCAGGAACAAAGATCGCCCATTGCAGTTTCAGAAAGGCACGCAAACACACATGGCAAACGCAGTTTTACACACCACCTGTTCGGTAGTAAATCCCCGAAGTGTCATGGCGTATTAAAATTCGAAAGCCTTTACAATAGAAGGTGGGTAATGAACGGAGCAATGCTTTGTTAAGTAAGACTGTAACGGCAACAGCACCGGGATACAATTAAATACTGGAGGCATGTGACCCTTTTGGAGTTTACCATCAGGGGCGCAAATCCCGGGAGGGGGGCAAGGGGAGCCTTCGCCCCCTCAAGTGGAAAAGTGGGGGCTAAATCGTAATTTGCCCCCCCCCCTCTCCACCCCAAAAAATAAAATTGAGTAGACCCCAAAATACAGTCACCTTTTTTCGTTTTCTTTTTTTCGTTCGAAACATTTTTCCTGAAGCTTCGGAAATGCTAGAACACAAGGGCTTCCAGGGGCTTCGCCCCCTGGCCCCCAGAGGGACTTTGTCCCTGGATCCCACCAGGGGCCCTTTGGGGCTTCGCGCTTTGCAATCGCGGTGCCCGCTACGCGTGCACAGTTTAATATTCATGGGCACATCATAAGCATTCCCCCTCCCATCTCAAACAGAGATTTGCGCCCCTGTTTACCATTTAACCATCGTCTCTGAAAATGGACATACTCCTTTTATCTAGAATCAGGACCATAAAATAGCTTATACGTTCTACAAATATGCTGAACCTAACCTCGATCCCATCGAATAAAACGATTGATTGATATTATCCCTATATTCACTGGGATCTTTAATTAACATTTTCTACAAATCTATGCTTATTCTCGCATATGGCGTTGCATTAATTGCTAGATGTTTAAAAAATCTGTTTGATGACAGTGTTTCCGCTAAACGTCCAGCACTATGGATTAAAGGTATCAGGTTGTTTAATCTATACAGGGTTCATTTCCAAAGTCTCACCAAACAGAGCAAAAAACAACCCAATATCTCAATGAGTCCCTGGTAAAATGACTAAGACAAGGAGAAGCTGGATGGCTAAACTGGATGACCAACCGTTTAGCCTTGAGACATGTTCAGTATTTCACTTTCATGATTCGTATAGGTCTGTACTGACAAACAGGAACAGAAACATGGTATTAACAGAAGTCCCGACAACTGGACGATGGAAACGTTAAGACTCACTTTAATCTCGGCAGTGATATTAAGCCGTTTTAAAAGCCTCAAAACCATGATTCTGTTAAATACAGCTGCGGATGTATTCAATGAATCATAGTCTTCATGTCACATGCGTTTCTCACGATCAAGTGCGAAGTAAAGCTCACACTCCATGTCTCGTTTGTTGTATTGTACCATTACGAACTGGCCTTTCAAAAAAAAAGATCACATTTGATCCAAATTGTTGAACTGGTTGCCACCCAACGTGAAGCTGTAATTCATAAACCAACGGCTTCTCCCACATTCGTGGTGGCTTAGCGTCATAAAACAACTGCCCCTTCAATGCCTGATTATAATAAAGCTGTAAACAAGTATGTCATTTATTGATTCGATTTCATTTCTAAGCAAATACTCACTATATCCAGAATACATTTTATTAACTTTAATAAATACCTTTAGTTCAAAGTTCAAAGCTCTACGACGAATGGCTATCACTTAACAACTAACCTGATTATTCCCCGTCTGAAGCATTTACATCGACCGGTAGGCTAAAACTCTGCCAAGTAATCAGCGTATAATCGCTAATGCGTTCAAGAAATTTTGGTAAATTTTACATTTCGAGAGTAGACATGTCGTTGGTATAGCATGCCAATGCCTGCTGGTTGTATAACGTAATCTGCATAGGTGTACGAACCCAGGAGGGGCAGGCTATTGGAAGTATGGCAGCTTTGCACCATGTTTCTCAAATTCCCCTAGCCGGCGAATTGGTCCTGCGTTTTTGCTCAGTGATACGTTGTGTACTGTATATACATGAAGTGATGGCGTCGTGCTTCTATGCGGAACATAAGAAAATGCTCCTGCGTCATGCCGCATTAGAAGGGGGACAGCTAACTGTTGAACAATTTTGCAAACCGTATAATCGAAATCGCTGGCTTCCCCCAGCCAACATGCCCAGCTGGGCCCCAACTGGGTTTCAGCTGGGCTACTTGCTGGGACCCAGCTGGGGCACATCCGTGTTTGTCAGGTGTTCCCACGTGGGGCCCAACTGGGCTAGCCTTTACCAGCTGAAGCCCAGCTGAAGCCCAGCTAGGCTTCAGTTGGCTGGGCCATATCTTTCGACAATCACAATCGAAAAATAATTTCTTTCCTTTGCAAATAATAAAGAGGTAGATACCGCTAGTGGTGAAGCTTCTACCTCGTTAAGTTTGTAGTTTTCAGTGTCTCCTGTTCCCCGATTTGTGTCGCATTTCAGTAACGTCTAGATTTAAAACTTATTGCAAAATGTGATGCCTATTTAATTGGCTTGAAGCTGTCGACTATGGTTCAGTTTTGCGTATACATCCCATTGAAAAAATTAGCGTTCCGTCTATGTTTTTAATTAATGCATTGAAATGGAAGACAGAGAGAGAAAGAAACAAATAAGAAAATACTTGACCAGTATGATTATATTTACGACCAATTTCATAATTAAATAAAGACCAATTGCCTAGGCAACGGTTCTTAACATCTAAAAGATGTTCCGATAAAATAACTTAACTTCAATACAATTTTTCCATGAAGGTTACATTTTTGAGACAATTATATATGTAACAAGTGCTTTACAACTGTGTAGTTCACTCTTCGCTCTGGTCAGAATTTTTCCTCTTGACTAAACTTCCAATGCAAGCTGCCATTACAAGGCCACTCCCGAGAACTGATGTCCACATTGGTGAAATTCTGAAAAATATAAATTGCCAAAGGAAAGCAAAAACAATTTTTGATGTCATGATTATGGTTACGACTGTGACTCTTTCCAAATAGAAGGCGATGAAGAGCGACATCTGAGCAATAGCATTAAATAGACCAGCCCCTATAAGCGTGACGGATATCAATCTAGTTTGGCACATCCAGTTTTGAGCTGATATGCAAACCCGCTAATTAATAAACAACGATAGTGTGGCATTTGCAATTGAAGATATATATGGATGAATACCTAACATTGACTGTTTTCTAACAACAAAATTTGCTACAGCAATTAATATTGCACAAGGGAGTGCAAATGCTCCACCACGAAGTGGATCATAAACGGTATGGCTAAGATCGCGCTTATTTTGGCCAAATATAAAGGTTGGCCTGGTCGCAAAAACTACACCCACAAAAGCTATTGCAGAAAGAATGAGTTCATTAAGTCGGGGTGTTTCACGGAGAATAATCCAACCAAGCAAGCTTACAAGTATAACCGAAAATTGACATACGGTGTTCACATCAACAAGACTCATGTATCTCAGGGCAAGTACTATAAAAATATTTAAGAAAGCTACTGCAATGCCGCTCGGTAGAAGCCAGATGTATTGTTTTATATCTTTTGGTGGCGGGATTCGCTTATATATAATGAGACTACACTACTATGACGATTGGCACTGAGCTAACGACTGCCTGGAACGGTTGGTCTGGTCGCAAAAACCACACCCACAAAAGCTATTGCAGAAAGAATGAGTTCAATGAGAGATTGTGTCAAAGTTTCAGTACGTTGGAACTGCGGCGGACAAAACTCTTTGGGACACCCCGCTCCCCCTCACAATGTTGGCCACATTTATCCAATTCACAACATTGTGAGGGGAAGCGTGGGCTTAATGTTTACCTGGGAACTGAGATTCAAGAATATACCACAAAGTGTCTTAAGAGTTTTGTCCAAGATTGTAGCTTGATATGGCAATATTAAGGTTGCGTATAGCTAGATATATTCAGATATCAAACCTTATCTGCATTGAGTGCAAGGGTTATGTCATTGGAAAAATAAAGCTTGCACAATGACAATTAGGAGCCTATCCAGTCGCAGTCTTGGCTTTACATACTATGTCGCTTCTGTTATATCACTAACACATTTAGTGAGGTTCCATATCACTACCTCAAACTCAGCAGGCTATTATCATAATCAAGACAGCCACAAACGCAAAAACAAAAAGATTGATCAGCGACCAAAGTCCTCCCACTGCCGTTTCGACCGGCACACATGCACAAATACCCGACACAACCATCTGCAAAGAGCTTGTCTGGTAGTATACGATGACTTCTTATTGCTTCATTAGACATGTATCACAAAGATTACATATAATAGCCGGCTTGCAATGAAAGAAGCAATGTTATGTTGCATATTGAGAAGTCCATATGATAAACTATCATTGGAGGAGTAACAGCTCCCAAATTCGGTGTCAGACTTTCCCAATCCTTTGCCAACTATGTCGACTGTCAGTGGTTCTGTGGAATTATCTTGGCGTGCGTACAGTAGAAAGGGTTAAAAGGAATAGGGTTGTATTATATGTACAGGGCTCATTTGCCACGTTTCAACGATCAAGACCAAAACCACCCAAATTTGCAAAGGGTCCCTTGTGAAGTCACTGTACCGATTTGTAGGCTAGGCTAAACAGATAAAGTGGATAATGAACTGCTTAGTCTTAAGATATTTCACCTAGCCTACGTCACATTCATGTGTTGCTTTGTTCTGTACTGACTATAGATGACCTGAATCAGAAACATGACTATGGAAAAGTTCTGTCAAGCTGGTTTAATCACTCACTTGAATCCTGGCAGTGTCCGATGTAGGGTCGCCTACAATCCTCCAAGAACAACTATAACTCTGTTTAAATATAGCTGCGGATGTATTCAATAAATCCTCATGCCACACTTCTATTGAGCTTTTATTTAATGGAAGCGTGTTTCACAATCAATGGCAAAATAAAACTCAAACTCCGATTTAAGTATTAAGAACAACCGCAGACCTCCGAACACTAAACGATCATTTTTCTTTCCCCCGCTATTCGTTGTCTTTTACATTAGGGGACACATGTATGTTCCTAACTATTGAGTACAATTCTTTTCGGATTTTACATATGTAACCTTTGTACTGAAATTGTGTTTATATGAAAACTGCATCTGTAGCAAGTTATCCAGTAATAGGCAGTTATACCTACAGTAAAATTGAAGTTCAAACTGTCATTTATATGACTAAATTATAACACGAGCTCGTATCTCCAAGCCGTACTTGGTACTTTTAAAAAGATCACATATTTAACTACTTGCAGGTCGCATGTAGGCTACTATAGTATATCATGGCATGGCAGCAGTGTTCATACATACATCATGCAGCCTATCCATAGTTCAGTCTGTGTAGTAAACGCACGAATGCTGTACAACGCTCACGATACTGTATTGTCGCATTAGGGTTTTGTTGTATTCATACTTCGGTTACTTGTACTGTATTTTATCCGTGGAGGATAAAGAACGGTCACTTGGCCTTTGTCGTGGGATAACGCACGGTAACCTGAACAGAATGGACCAATAGGAGTTGAGCATTATTGTTGCGTTGTTTGGGCCAATCACATCGTGAAGGCTAGGGGGTAGTACGTTAAGAAAAGAGATTCAAGAAAGAAAACTCAAACAAAGCTTTAAAGTTGACTAATGTTTATTCTAAGTGTAAAAGAAATCCCTTTCTCTGATCTATCAAAGAGCTGCCAGGATAGACTTGATTAAACACTGTCACATGTTGAGTATGAATTGATTCTAATCTACATGATGAGTAACAAACTTCTACTCTAAACGGCGAGAAACGAACTTCTGTCTCAAAACTTAAGTTGGTCCTTTCTGTTTGGCTGTCTATTTCCAACTCTCTCCAGGAAGGGAGTTACCTAAAAGTACTAAGGTGGTTTCCAGACAGAGTTGTCTGCAAACTATGGGATGGGGAATCCTGATTGGACTAAGACATGCACATGCCTAACAAATGACCAATGAGAAAAGTTTGCAAGAAGTAGGACGCTGACTGGCGACCTCTATTTCTGTATTTGGGGAAGACACTTGCTATGTCACTGAATGGACTTCATCGAAACTATAAGTGTCAAGAATCTGACAGGACATCGAATTTATTGTGTGGGAACGTCCACATAATGGGGCTGAGCTGTCAGAACCTGTCTGCTTGAATTCCCAAGGTAAACTCTCTGAAGTAGAATGTCAAGGAGGGTATTTAAGTGCATGGCGATTAGCCTTATTATTTGACATTATTACCAAGTATGCCAAGTATGTCTAATTTAGCTTCGAGGTGTTGAATATGGTTCAGTTAGCCTACGTGTTTACATATTCCATTCAGTAATTTTAGCGTGTGCGAATGTGAACAATTTTATGCATGGGATGGTTAGGAAGGGAATAGAAACGGAAAAAATGTATCTGGTATTTCTTCTGTTGTTAGGTCCAATAGACTTGAGATTTGATGTAGTTCTATGTTAAGATTGTTATGGTTCTATAGTTTCTTCCAGATATTTGGAAAATTCTGGGACTGGTACGTCTTCCATTGTTACTTATCTGCGGACTTTTTATTGTGCTTTTTATACTTCAAAAGGGAATGAAGCGTTTCTTACAAGGAGAACACGCTGATCAGAGAGGTAGTGATATTTCAATCGCTTCCGACAAATTGATTTCTATTTTCACATAAGACTAAGACAACAATCAATACAACACAATGGCAACAGCCAATCAAGAAACACCTTGTTAAACAGTGCACATCTACCCGAAGCATCCCAGAAATTATGAAAGTGATTCTCCGCATCTATGATATTAATAGAATGCGACTAGAATACTTGTAAAGCAGCCATCCAGAAAGTAGTCGACGTTTTTTAGTTTGGTGATTCTGTCTTTTTGCACTGAAAAAGTTTTGTTTTATATATTCGTTTTTGCGTCCCTTGGTTTGAATTTTAAAGTATTTACTAACATAACAATTGAGATACGACAATCAGCTGGAACATGAATGGAGACATAAAATAATTGTATATTTGCGAGCGTTTGCTTTTAGTTGCGTTTTGCTTGGACATTCCCTGTTCTTTTTTATTGTTATAAATTTCAGAAAAATTGAAAACGTCTTCACATACATATCAGTTTGCCTTGTTAATGTGAAGTAATTGGACATTCAGGTTTGAAATTCAAAGGTCTTTTTTATTTCCAAGGAAGTTTGAAGTTTAAAAAAAAAAATCAAATTTAGAAGCAGGAATCCACAACTGAGAAAACAGTTTTTCTTAACGCTTGATTAGAACAAATATGGGTTTTTGGAATTGGATGTTTAGATTTATTTTGATTTGATGTTTGTTAGGAAAGTTGGAGAAAAGGGGATGTTTCTCTAAAAAATATGTCATGACGCAGACCCGTTAATGGCCTCATTTTTTCAGGTATAATGCGTTAAGGCAGAGCAATGAAATGCAAAAAATTACCTAATACTTTTATTGAAAAGTGTTAGTCAATCGACCAATAGTCAACCACTTTATCAAAATTTCATGGAAAACTAGGAATCGTCCTTGGATTAACTCTATGCTACCCGCCACTTTTAATGGGACATGTGGAGTGGTCGCCTAGTGAGATCCATGAGATGGATCATCAAAAAAAACACGGGAGTCAGATTGACAGACAGGCAGATTTTTAAGAAGAACTTAAAGTTAATTACAATATATTAACTTGAGTGTAGTTTGTGCAACTCAACACTACAATACATACAATTTAGAAAAAAAAAAAAAAAACAAGACGATTTAATTAATGGGTGGGACGTGTAATCAGTATTAATAAGTGAACTGACAGAATATCTTCTCAACTCATTGTGTACCCAAAAAAGGGGGATCGAGTTACTCCAAACGGGTCGACAGTGGATAAATTCTTTCTTTACGTGCTCTAACTGATACCGGGGAATGATGGCACAAAAATTATGTCATTATTTGAAACCAGACACGGACACAACTGGCCCTTGACTGGATTCTTATACGCCAAAGTATCTATAAACGATTACGTAATAAGACATCCCCTTCTTATTACTCCTACATGCAAAACATTCCATTAAATAAGAAACGGTATCCCTCTCTATGGAATATGACTTTTGACAACGAAGTGACATTCGGGTTGGTTATGGAAGTTTATTTGTCAGAATTAAAGGCCAAATTCTTATAGTCAAACAGTACCAATTCTCCCTACCTCTTTACTCAGCCCCGTTATACAATTGTCTGATATTCATTTTCATCCAGACAAAATCTCAGTTTATATTGCTTCAGAAAAAAGTACTCAATGTGCATAACCAGAACACTCTCTGTACAGTTCATACTGTGTAATGTTAGCTTTGGTTCTCTGCATTGTTTAAGTTAGCAGTTAATCAAAAAGCTGAGTAAATTGAGAGTTTCTGTTACTCCCTACAAAATGTGTAGCTTGTGGTGAGAGGATTTGCCCTTTGATGTCCTTCTACTATGGTTACATATGACCGAGTCGATACAAAATACCGGTACAACTGCTTCTTGGAAGTACTGCGGTAATATTAACTGCAACTATCTGTTTGATAAATTTCGTAGTTTCGCCGAATTTGGAAGAAAATGTTTGGAAAATTTTAAGTATTGATGAAAGGTTCGAGTACATTGTCAGCTTGCCAATTTTGATCTGTTTTGTTCATGTAAATTAGCAACCTCGAAGACTATATGGCACATATCACACTGTATATAATGTCAAAAACCTCTCACTGTTTGATATGCACAAGTCTAAAACGGCTACACGGATTTGTTTTTTTTATTTGGAGGGGGCAGTCAGGTTGTTGTTGCGAGAAGGAACTTGGTCTGATTGGGGCAGCAAATGTGCTCTTTGTCCCCGGTGTCCTTTTTTCAATTATCACCAACATTTTTTGGGCAGTAAAGAGGCAAAATGGGCCAGGCCGGTAGCCACGGAATGGTCTGTAAACGATCGCTCGACTCTGTCTTTGTTTCATCAGTCTGACTGGCTTGTGCTGGGCAATTTAGATGGGGTGGTGGGTTGGGGGAATGAAAATTAACGTTCTGAATTCATAGTTTGCACAGTTTGAAATAATCATTTTTCATTATCAAGCATGTCGTACTTGGCCTTTTTATAGTGTTAAATTGGTTTATCCCATGATATCTTTGCAACAACTTCCTACAATTTGAGTCTTAACACGAAGTCCATACGTACATCTTTGACTGCGACTCATTTTCTCGCATTATGATAAATAGAGGGTAAAAACTAAAGGCTATTTTAGCCGTAGTTCAAAAACATGTGGAAAAAATCACATATGTATTACAATAATTGCATGAAACATGGCACAACATCACAACAACAACATACAGCACAAAATGATACAACTAACGTAACGGTATTTCGCAACATTCATGGCCAAAAATTGCGTCATAACAAATAACCGCCCCTAACAGGCCGACTATGTAACATAACATTAAGTGTTACAAAAAAAAAGGATAATCAGTTTATACTGATGTCTTAATCGGAAAATACGAATCAACTAAAATCTGACTTACAGAAGACCATTCCACTCAGTCATGAATGGCTTGCAAGGATCACGTGACCGAATTATAGGATTGATGTGGGCCAGTTTATTGCCATAGCTTGTAAAAGTTAAATCCTGAAATTATGGAAGGTAGATTATTGGGGAATTTACTATTGTTCCAACAAGTCTGAGGAACTTTCCTTGACCCCTAATACTGAACGAAATACCTCCATGAACGATATACATTGCCCAAAAGTACTAGGCCATTTGACCAACTTAAACGATATGGTATACAGCAACCGAAGTAAGCAATAAGCAATATTCTTAATTTCCCGCAAACCCTTTAATCGATATTACTATAAAACCACACATTTAAAATTGGTCTCGGCTGGCACCCTTCCACAGGTCCAGATACATAGTGACCCCTGTCCTTAACATTAAGATGGACATTCGTGCATGCATAACCTTACCTAAGTCACCAAAAGACTAAAAGGTACTTACAATACGGGTATTTCCTTGGCGTCTCGGAAGGTCTCTCCAGGCGAAATTCCGGCTGAAGTTTTTCGCACCTGCTCCCCTAGGCCGTGTATTTTTAACACAAAATTATGGGGCATGACACGAAATCCCACCAATAGATACTCGGGGGTTCCTCTACCCGTTGAAAGATAATCAAAATACAAAAATTGATTAGCAAGTTCAATAATCAATAAGTCGGTCCTTCCCCTATATAAAAGATAGTGGCCTCTATCAGTCCATCGAAAGAATTACTACGTTAACGTATACTATAAGTTTCGGCGATTGAGTACGCCTGGTTGGGAGCCTTCTACCTGTTGTACCTTACAACAGAGGTTATAAAGCTATGTAGAGAATTTTTCAGTGGTTTCTCCTCGCAATACAATATCTATCACCAATTTACGAGAAAACAGGTGCGCTTTACGCACATGTACAACATACTCTCACTTTGTCCAACAATAAGCTCGACTACTACTAGGACAACTTGAAGTTCGACTGGCTCCAATGCATCCCAGACACAAGGAGTCAAATGGAAATCCCAGTTGGGGGACTGACCTCGGGATCACCGAAATATATTGAGCTCTGCTGACGTCACACAATTTTCTGCATACTTCAAGTTTACGATCAAGGAAATTGTGGAACTTACTAGAATATTATCTCAAGTTTTCATACAGGAGTGGCGCCAGGATTTGCCCGACGGGGGGGGGGGGGGCAGCATTTTAAGGCCCCGACAAAGGCGATAGGTAAGTCCCGGAGGGACGCAACTTAACAGAATTTGTGGGCGCAAAGAGCGCGCCGTAATTCTGGAGATTTTTTTAAGCAAGTACCTAAATCTAGAGTTTATTTTGAAGAAAAACTCTAAATGTTTGAAAAAAAAATGGTTTTTGCAAGGACCATTTAAATGTTGGGGTCTTTATTAAAGAATCCAGTCCCTATGTGGGCAAATTCAAAAACGTTTTATACGCGACAGCTGAAATTCTGTTGGGGTTGCTTGTTCTAGTCCTACGTACTAAGGTCCCAAGACGAGACTAGAAGTTTGCCCGAAAAGTTTATTCCTCCTTTTTTGACAAACATTTGAAAATTAAGAGCTTATTTTACTGCAGAAATGTTGAAATTTTATATAAGAATATTCGGTTTTTGGTAAGGTTATAATAAAATTGGGTTCTCTATTAAGTGATAAACCTTTCAAGAGCAAAATCAGGTACAACGTCGGGGGATTAAAAGAATTGTCTGATTATTTGTTTTACTGAGTATCCATCAAAATACTTCTTCCACTTTTAACAATCTGAACCTTATATTTGACAGTTGGAGATAAATTGTAAGTTTGTGACAGACTTTGGTTTTTTATGTATGGAAGAATTTTACCTCCTTATAAGAAAAACCAAATAGGGGGTGATCTGTGAATTTGTTGGGGTTACTGAATATCATCAGGCAGATTTAATGCCCTCCGACCATATTGAAAAATTTTTCTGCGGAAAAACGTTGGCTGCCCATATATTTGAAGTTTTATTTGTACTGAAATAGGCGTACGGGAGCGTTTCAGTATGGGAGGGAACAAAATTGTCTTTTTTCTTTTGTCCGAAAAATGTACTACTGCTCAAAAGACTATTTAAGTTTAGCGCACAGAAATTTCTGGAAAATTGAGAGTCAGAGACAGCAGGAAAAGGAATTTCCCGGACTGGTAACTAGAAACACAGTAGCTTTCTTTCGCAATAAAGTTTTCACTTTAAAATACTGCCCCAAAACGATAAATAATTTGCAAGCATGTTGTTCTGTTAAGTAATTTGTTCGACCAAAGCATTATCTAAGCAGAGCGCCACCATCACTTGGCGCGGAACGAACAGAAAATTGTTAAAAAATCTATCCCCTTAGACAGCCGACAATGGTATTCCCCGGGCTTGTAACTATAAATAGAGTAGTCGTTATTTTGAGCTTTTCTTTGGAATGAAAGTTTCACTTCAATATAAAAAATACCCAACTGGTTAAGTGATCAGAAAATTACAAGATAAAGGGTACTGCTACAATCAGACGTAATGGTATTGTCTCTTTTTAGGGGAAAACTATGCAACGGTATTGAAAACATTCTGTTTTTCCACTCTTCTAGGAACTCCGTTGTATTCAATTGCAATATTCTCTAAATAGAAGAAACTTTCTACGTGACTGCCCCAACTCCAGACTATAAATGATTTTACTTTGAACGTACTTGAAAATATGTCACGTTACAAGGTGGCTTCAAATGAATCTTCAGTCAGACTTATGGGGAGACATATTCAAGCTACTATGTATCATTATGTGTAGCTGAAAAAGGCCTGGCCGATTTTCAAATTGTCGGGGCCGGCCAAATGACAGACCGTTGGGCACTGATGTTCATGAAAAGCCACTCGCCCCACGTTTTTGTGAGGAAAATTCGGAATTGTGAGTTTCCTTGAAGAATATAGCCTTTTAGTAAGCAAAAGCAAGTGCGAGTGACTGAAGTTATCAGGCCCACACATTTCATAGTGGGCATGTAGATGAAGGTTCCTCTACGAAATTGGATTTTCTCAGCAGCAGGGGAGGGGCAGCCTTCCCCGATGAGGGAGTGACCTTGCACGCAAGGATTGAAGATGGGGTGAGGGTTAGCAGAGCTAGTAAGAAGTGATGAAAAACGACTCAGATATACATTAATATAGGGTTACAAAAGGAAGAAATTAATTCATTAAAAAAAAAACAGTTCATGATCATCCATCCAGTAACTTCACGGTCCTTAACGTTTTTCATTTTTGGACTCCGGCAAAAAATGCCGCCCTTCCTAGACGAAGGATGAGACAAGATACATGGAATGAGGTATAACAGAGCTAAGAAGAAGTGATTGAAAATTGACTTTAATATGCTTTAAATTATCATTATAAAACAAAAAATATGTTCAAGATCACCCAGCATGTGACTTCAGTCGATTTAGGTTTTTTAATTATTATTTTTTTTGTTACTTTTAGGCCTCCTCGACGAAACCCGACGTGTTCCTCCGACGGGGGGCATGGCCCCCGGTCCCCCGCTGGCGCCACCCCTGTTATCATATAATATACGTTCAGTCAAAATTGTCCTGCAAAATAATCATCGGGAGATTTAAGGTCACCCCGCTGAACATTCGGCAAATGGTCACAATTTGTCCCGAAATCATCCCCAAAGTAGCGCAATAACCATCGAATGATCATATCTAGCCACAATATATATTTTCCGACATAGGTTCGTTGAGAAATTGGTCCGTTTTTTCCTGAATGCGATCAATCCCGCTTTGTTTATGCTACGAATCTGCCTACACCACACCTTAGGAAGCCATCTTGAAAATACAATAAAGAAGGCAGCATTTCGACACAAGGTCCAACGCAGCATCTGGGTATACCCATTCGTATGTAGGTGATGCGAAAGTAGTACAGTTTAATGCATATAGGTAAGCAGAACAAACACTTTGAGATGTATAGCATTTTTAGTGAAGATACCGTGATAACAAGAAAAATAACACTGTTTTTGGATGAATTATTTGTTTTCTCTCTGTCAATTGACACTTTGACATATTCTCACCTTGAAGACGAGAAATGTGAAACGTCCGCGAATGAACTTATCCTTCAGGTTTCTCGAAAAGCGAATAACGGAGACCCTAGCCAAAGTGCACTCTCTGAAAATGGCTAGCTACTTAAAAAATCTGTTTCGTTGGAATATTCAACTTACTGTCTTTCATCAATTGAAAAAAAAAGAAAAGAAAAAAACAAACAAACAAACTTACTCACTTGAGACTATGTAACAATTATTGACATTTTCAACGGGCGTCCATTTTCAATCGAATACAAGGATTGCATACCTTGGGCTGCCGCTTCACGAAGACTTTAACGTTCCTGCTGCCCATGCATGATGCTAAATAGTTTACAAGGTTGCTAATTACCAGAGAAATACTTTTCGTTGGGTTTACCCTTTGCAGTTGGTGGGCTGACCTCGAGGTCACCAAAAAATATTAAGCTCTGATGGCGTCGCACAATTTCAAATTTCAGCCGCTTATGCATGGAAATGTACACTTGGAAAAAAGAATGGCTGTTTTATTCTGTTTTATTATCATTGACGAACAAGAAAACTTCATGAAAGTTACCAGACTAACTTCGCAAGTTATCATATCACCAATTTCAGGCGAATGTGTCGGCTAAAAGGCGCAAGAATATCCGGGAGATTTTAGGTCACCTTTCTGAGTTGAACGTTGGCGACATCATCCCAGAAGCTGCCCAACACTTCTCAAATGGAATCCTCTTATTTAATCAAGGAAAATACTTTCCCACATAATTTCGTTCAACTTGATAGATTGTTCCAATTTTCCTGATAACGGAGCGCTTTGTTTATGCTTCGAATTTGTTTGCAGTACACCTGATAGTTAGTCAGCCATCTTGAAACGCAATGCATGATGGTGTCTAGCATATTGCAGCACTGCGATTCAAGATCCAATACAATGCCATGCATCGGGCGTGTACATTCGTAAGTGAATCGAAAGTATGTACAAATAATGAATAGATAAGCAGAACAAAGGCACAGTATTCTTTATCAGTTTATAGCATTTTCAGCGAAGATAAAAGGATAACAATAAGAGGTACTTATATATTTTGGAAATAAAATTTGTTCTCTCTCTTTCAAATGATATTTCAACATATTCTCACCTTGAAAACAGGACATGTTCAGTTTTAAACTTCTCAAGTGAGCTCTTGCTCCTTCGGTTTTCACCGAAAGCTTATGACGAAGACTCTAGCCACAGTTCACCTCCTAACAATCTCTGTCTACTAAAACGAGTTTCTTTTGAATTTTTAACATTCTATTTTTCTTCAATTGCCAAAAAATACTCGATTACGTAATACCATTTATAGGAATTATTGGCATTTTTAACGGGTATCCTTTTTTTTTTTTTTTTTTTTCTTTTGCTCTGCGTTGGCTAGGTCGCGTACGGTCTCCCAGAATACATTCACCGCAAGTGCAGAGGGTATAAAGATTGCGCAATAACTGTCACAAATGTTAGGTCTGCTCCCCAAATGTGGCAATACTGAAACATGAAAGTACGGTTACGCAGGTAAGCACCTGAAATAATGCATAGTAGCTATTTCAGATGTGGCAATTTGTGAAGGATTTGCGAAAATAAGGTTCTGTGCTGCTACTTGAGTGCGAAAAGTCTACAGCACTTGATCAGGTTGGAGAAGTCACAAAGGCGGAGTCGCAAAAAGTGCTTACATCGAATATGAAGAAATTCCAACTATTTGCCAACTGCCTTGACTCTAACCATTTTCATTTTTTAGGGGGAGGGGACGAGACCCCAGATCTAGTCGGCCCTGCCACGACGAAAGGTAATAAATTTGTGCAAATATTTAGTCAATTGAATCCAATGTTCAGAATTAATAAGAAATGATTTGTCAAGTCCAAGTTTAACATTCAAAATTGTTGAACAAACTCGACTTTTAATGAGTGCCGATTAGACTTGGAGGAAAATCCTAACACCGAAAGTAATTTGTGGCTCTCTTAATTGTATAACATTTATTTGACAAAAATTTGTGTAAAAGTTGTAGAAAATGGAGAAACCCAAGGTTTAATCTATTTAGGAGTGGTCTGAGAGTCTAATAATGTATGGGCTAGGAGGGTTTTCGTGTGCATGAGATGTACCCTAAGTTACTCTGCTGATTCTAGTAGGGGACCTTCTGGTGTCAAAAAAAATCGAGGGTAGACTTTCTCTAACCCGGTAGCAAGTGAGAAAATTGAGCACATGTTCATGGAAAGAGACGAAATTTTTGTCGCTAAAATTAGGGGTAGGGGAAACTAAAACAGTCATATCTCCTCTGTTAATTAACCCAGAAAAATGAATTACCACTCAAAATGTTTGTTTTAATGAGATCTACAGATTACATACATTGATTATGACTTTTATTCAATAACTAGGTCATTTGAGGTCAAAAGGTCGTCAAAATGTAGGTCAGCTCAAAATCTGACGGACATTCAAAATTCAGCAAATAGTTTGCACCTGCGATTTTTTTGTCTCTGTTAAACACTTTTAAACAATAGAATAGACGTAGTAAAACAGATTGATATGCATTTAGCAAGATTTTAAATGAATCTGGTTGTGTTGCAAGGTTTGTAAATAACCTTTTTTCAAAAACACTCAATTTTGACTTGTGAAAAGTCAAAACGGTAACCTGTATCAGTTATACTTTATATTGTACCCTTTGTACAAGTTCTCACATAGAAAATGTTTACACTGGGTGACACGGCAACACTATATGAAGGGGTAGTTGCTTAGAATCATTCAGGTGGCAGCACAAGAAGGAAAGAAATAATACCAGAAGAGTGTGTGGATACATTCAACCAAGTGGATTTTTGCAGTCAGAACCATTGGTAGCATTCATACCAATGCGGCAATTGCAGAATGAGGTGCAACGAGAGTTTTTTTTCGACAGGAACAGCTCTGAGTAGCACATTTGGAACAATTGCACCTGACAGTATACTCCTCGGGTATTGGATTCTTTCCTTCTCGTGGGACGAGTGGTCATCAACGACCTCAAATCCGTAGAGGCACGGATCAAGGATATCATTGTCTGTCTTTGTCAAGACATTGATCATCTGGTACGTGGCATAGAATGTCCTTTTTATGTGCAGTTCTGTTGCAATGCTGGTGGGCGGTAAATCATCCAGACATGGGCGCTGTGCATGGTGGTACAGATGACACCTTAGTTGGTCAAGTGTTCTGTAGGTTTGTGACTTCTTAAAAACCTGTATCAGGTATCTTTCTGCTGCAGAAACTTGTCTGCCAATGTCATTCATGGTCCCTAATTGCAGTAGATACTTTTCAGGGTTTGCTTTCATAGCTGCATGTTTTGTGCCGAACTTGCTGGTGTAGTCACACCCTGCCAAAGTATGCACAGCAGGCAAAACTTGACAAAGACCCAGTCCAATCTTGTCTGCAAGATCATGTACTGGAACATATCTAGAAGTATCCCTGACACCAGTTTTTATCCAAAGTTCTTCAAGGCCTTCTGATTTCAATTTACTCCAGTGGTACAAAAATAGGATGAGTACATCTCTATCTGAAGATAGCACAACCAGTTTTTCTGATCCACCTTTTGTAGCATGAAGAGCATGAAGTACAGTTCTCAGGTCGGCTTCCTCAATTTCTGCATTCAGTTCAGAAGCCTCAGTTACTGATCCACCAGACCACTTGTAGGACAGAGGGCCAGTTCCATCAGAAACGTCAAAACTGCTTACCAGCACCTCAGTTACTGATGGGTCCCATTTATGACATAGCGCTGTGCGATGAATGAGGGTTTCCAGTTTTGCTTTATTTCTGCTTGACGGCCAGAACCTATCCATTTCGACTGGAAGTGGGGTTTTTCTATCAATTTCCAGTAGATCTATGGGTGACTTTTTCTCCCTTTTCTGGCGTTCCGAGTCTTTAATGGACCTTTCAAGGTAAGAATCAAACACCAAGTCGATTCTGGAAGCTCCCTTTGAGGCGTGCTGAACGATATTAATCACGCTATCGCACAACTCTCCAAAGTCCCACATGTCATTCGTGTTGATTTTGCGAACATTGGCCATGACATCAACTATACACCCAGTTTTCAAACAACTACGTGGCAGTTCCTTGGGACTTTGTCTTTTTTCAATCTCTTGGACAATGTTATTCTTGGTTGCACTGGTCATGAGGCCTTCATCATCAAACAAATAAGAACCTGAACATACATCAAACTTGAGCAATTCTTCCATGGACTTCCCTTGCTCCTTAGCAATATCAAGCATCCGTTGCAACTGAGCATCTTCGCGCTTCGATATCTTTTTAGGAACTTTTTTGGAATTACTTAACTTGTGAACTGAAGCAAAGGTTTTAAGGTTAGTTCTGTGAATGGTGTCTGAAAGTCGAACTGTCTTCTTGCAAAACCGCTCTTCGCGAAATTTCTCATAGACAGTCAACCCAATACCATTCACATTCAAAAGCTGACTGCTGATTTCCTCAGTCATCACTTCCTTTGTCTGTATATTATGAAGCCTCTTCTCATTTGGTGGAGTCACAAAAGGGTTCTCATTTCTCTCAATAACTTGGAGGATTGAGAGAATGTTCCTCTCTTCTGACTTTGTGGTAGCTGTTGTGAATGCTCTGTTTACATCTAGTTCGTAGTTAGTCGTATTTGAGCATGTCAACTCTCTGTGTAGATTAGTTATCGCGAGCATCTCGTGGTAGATTATTTCCCACTTAGCAACATACTGCTTCTTCCTAGTGCTTCCGATGATACCTGAAGGACTTTTTGGGACCGATTGATAGTCTGTTCAAGAGCCATGTCGGCACCCACCGCATTGAAACATCCTGGAACCCGCTTCACTGCAAACCTTCCCTTCATAAATTCCTGATGCACTGTCGGCGCAGTTTCAGGTAGCCTATGCACGTCCTCGAGGAATAAGGAACACCAACGAAGGTAGTTCGTTGAATCAAAAGCAGCAAACAGTGGCAAGAGATCCTGGATTGATTGGAGCTGAAGCGGCCAATCACCATCTCTATCACTCCGAATGAGGTTTTCCAGGGATGACATCAGTTTCAAGAAAAAGTTCCAGTACTTAAAAGTTTCACTTTCCTCACAGCCTTCATGTACAAATCCATCAAAGTCATCAATCAGAGTGCCACAGCCATTCTTGAAATTTTGGAGATGTCTTCTGCTAGCATCTTTTGACTTTTCACAAATCGCCTTCCTCGGCTGTCTTACAGTTTCCAAGTGGTTTCTGTTCTTTTCCATGTTGCTGTCTTTGTGGAAAAATTCAACCCACTGTAGTCTTGATAAAGCTTCTTTCAACAGCTGTAGTCCCTTCAGTGATCTGACATAGTTTCTGCCATTTAGAACCGACTCAACCACATTTACACCAAAGGTGCCACTCTCAATTAGTATGCTCTCTGCCCCACTGCCCCTCAGATACTTTCCCAGACAACCCAAGGCAACCTTGGCCAAATGAAATGATCCAAGGCACAAAACAATGTTGCTGAATTCGTTTGGTCGTAGAAGCTGTATTTCGCGGGCTATATGGTATACTCCTTCATCGCAGGTCACCGGTAGAACAGGCTGGTCAAGATACCATAGAATTCCTTGGAGATTTTTCATGTTGGAGTAAACAGTATCATACTGCGTAACTGGATAAGGGAGAACTGGAAGGAATCCTACACGTTTGAGTGAGACTTTGTCAGCAGTGCTCAAGACAGAGTTGGCGGCACTCCATATTGGCATCATTTGATTCTGTGGCTTGGTTTGAATTATTTCAGGACTGGATTCGGCAAGATCCAACCGACCTAAGAGCCAAGCAACATCCTGCTTTCGATAATCATTCAGTACATCCTGTTTTACAGGACGTCTGTCTGAGATGACGTAATCCTTAGGTAAATCAGCATTTTTAGATGGCTTGTGGAACTCTTTCAGTTCCTGGCACTTCAAATTAGTACTGAAAGCTTTTGGTCCATGGATGATGTCTGTTTGGGAGATTCTTGGCTTGCATTCCTGAGCTCCCCCATGATCCTGGAACAAAACTGTAACCGTATCATGGCTGCGACCTGTGCCAGAAAGTGTAGCTTCGTCATGGTCAAAATTATCAAAGGCTCCCATTGTGAACATGGTTCTATTAAAGTGGCTTGGGAATGGGACTGTACCTTCACTAGCCTCTACAGTATATGAAGCCATGTCATTCTGAAATCGCATCAGTTCATCATAACTGGTGCAAACACCCAAGTGATTGAAACTTGTAATTAGGGTAGCACTCTTACAAACATCATAAATAGCTTCCCTGTTCATGATATGCAGTGGCCTTCTTTTTTTCCCGTTGTGAAAAATGTAGTACATTATTTGGAACATGCTGCATATTTGAAGCCTCCTTGACTTAGAGACCTTACATGTCCCAACCAAAAGCTCGTCATCACCATCAGCTTGTTCAGATTGACCCCTGTCACCGACATTTAAGTCCTTAATATCACAATTGAACAAAAATGCAAAACACTTCAGCAGGGGATCTGGGATTGGAACAGCATCCCATGATTCCTTCAAATCAGCTGCGTCACAAAACCTGTCATTTAGATCAAAATTTACACCCTTCAGTGATTCTCTTATTAGCTCAGCACATTCCTTAATGGCATCAGACCCTCGGATTGTTTCAGCCATATCACTGACAGAGAGACCTTTGTAGAAAAACATCATAGACTTGTTAACTTTCTTTGGCTGTGAAAAGCAAATCTTGTCACCAAAGTGATTTGTGAGAAGGAGTTTAACCTCACAGTTTGTTACAGGAGGCCTACTTTTGGCATTTTTTGAGTCCAAATGTCTATTCATCAAGTCCCTAACATAACTAAGTTCAAATCCTTCACCGTTTGTTAAACCAGTTTTAATAACCTCCAGCACACCAGTCCATGCCTTCTTCTTCCATGAAATAGGAATTTTTCAGCAGATTCATTCCTTTTGCTTTCACGATCATACTGGAGTAGATATGAATTAATACATGATTTGTGACAGTATAAGTCAGCACCAAAAACTGAGTTAATGTCCTGTAAATCACATGTCCTGGTGTAAACCTCGTCCAGGAAGAAAACACTGGCTTCTAGAAATTTTTCGGCTCTGTTCATTTCTGAAATTCTATACTTAGTGCACTCTCCACTGTGTTTGATGAAACCACATATTACACATTTCTGATTGTACATTTCACACTGATCTGTTGGGTTATGTCTAGGAGTAACACCAGATCGTCGGACAGTAGATGGCAGTTGAGAGAAATTGGTCGTATCACATGATTCCTCTTTTGCTCTTTCCTCTCGTCCATGTCGTTCCGCGATTCAATCAAGTGTCTTCTTTAACGTGTAACCTTTGTAACAAGTATTAGTTACATGATAGACAAAGTTATCATCTGCTATTAACTTGAGTCTCTTACTAACTTCATCATTCCGGATGGCAGCAGCCTTCCGTACTTGCGTTCGGCCGTTCTCTGTAGAGGACGCGGGTTTGGCAATTGATTTCTGGCAAATAATGCACTTGTTGGCATCAAAAGTGGTCTCACGCTGTCCAAGGCCAGTCAATTTAACAGCTACAGGCTCTGCCATGTCGGATGAGTTGTGGTGTGATTGGCGGCCCTGTAAAAAACCACAGCGTCACTCTCAGTCAGTTTAGTTGCTAACGGAATTAAAAACATTAACACAATGTTTGTTCACAATATGCCAAGCACACTTCTCCCAACTCACAATTCTAACACCATAACATTGTCCCTAGGGTACATGGGTACACTAGCCCTAGCTGATGCACAGCAGTGACTGCACATTAGCCTAGGCCTACAGTAAGTCTAGGCATAGGGTAATTGGACTAGAGTTAGGTCTGGACTGTCCATGTTTTCTAACGAAGACTTCTTCATATTTTAACTAATTTTTCTTTAGCTTAGGTATAGCCTAGGCCTAGAGTAAGCCTAAGTCTAAGGTAAGTGGACTAACGTTAAGCCAAGGCCTGGACTACATGTGCATATTTTCTACCACAGAATTCTTATTCTTACTTCTTCTTTTCTCTTAAGTCTAGGCATAGCCCGGTAAGGCCTACAGTAAGTCTAGGGCTAGGACAGTTGGACTAACGTTAATCTTAGGCCTGAACTGTGCATGTTTTTTTTTTTTTTTTTTTTTTTTGCAAAGAGTCCTTCTTATTCTTACTTCTTTCTCGTAAGCATAGCCCTAGCGTAGGCCTACAGTAAGCCTCCTAGGGCAGTTGAAGTGACTAATGTTAGGTACAGGCGTGGATGTGCATGTTTTTTTTTTTTTTACCAAAGACTTCTTTTTATTCTTAGGCCTACCTATTTTTTTCTTATGCGATAGGTCTATAGCCTAGGCCTAGAGTAAACCTAAGCCTAGGGTAGTTGGACAAACATTAAAGCCTAGGCCTGTTCTGTGCGTATTTGTTTTACCAAAGAATTCTTCCTATTCTCCCATTTTATTTCTCTGAAGCTTAGGCCTTCCCTTAGGTCTTCAGTAAGCCTCCTAGGGCAGTTGAAATGACTATGTTAGGTATAGGCCTGGACAGTGCATGTTTTTTCTACCAAAGAATTCTTAAGCTTATTGTTACCTTTTTCCCTTAAGCAATAGGTCCAGCCTAGACCGTGAGTAATCCTATAAGCCTAGGGTAGTTGGACAAACATTAAGCCTAGGCCTGGGCTGTGTATATTTTTTACGATGGAACTCTTCATATTCTTACTTCTTTTTTCTCTTAAGCTTTGGCCTAGCCTTAGGCCTCAGTAAGCCTATAACGTTAGGCCAGAGCAGTTGTACTAACATTAACCCTAGGCATGGTTCGTGCATGTTTTTTACCAAAGACTTCTAAAGCTTACCTCTTTTTTCTCTAATTCTTGTTGTTGAAGATCAGTCAAAAGGGTCAGCGTATCCTATTTCAGGGACACTGCCACCATGCAGGCAACAATAGCATCACTTCTACAAAGCTCATGTGCAAACAACAAATCAGCCTACCGGCCACCGGGCACAAGTTAGCATGTGTTTTGGTAGTTGTAAAATACAAGGAATACCTTTTCTAAAGCCAAAAGTACAAATCAGGCCAAAGTTGAAGGTGTTGGATTTGTTGAAGGAGGGGGTTTTGGAGGAGATAAAATAGCTTTGGGTTTCAGGTCTTTCTCCTAAGCCCTTACCTTGTCCCCCCCCCCCCCTCCCGAAAGTCTGCAGGCCGCTAGATAATGACTTTATAGATACAGAAATCTTTATTTTTAGGGGGGTTCTCATGATTTTTCTGATATTTCATGACCGTTTAAAGACAAAGCAGGTCAAATGAAATGCAAAAAAATGTAACAACGGTGAATCAATAGCAATCAGAACTGAAGGAAATTCATCATAATCAAAATATCATGTTTCGGTCAATATAGCCCCAGTCAAAACTGAGTGTTTTGAAATGGGGTAACTTACTAAACTTACTACACCTCCCATTTCATTTAAAAGTTGGCTTAATGTATATAAATGTGTTGCTATATGTTTATTCTAATGTTTAAAAGTGTTTAACAGAGAAAAAAAATCGCAGGTGCAAACTATTTGATGTTTTCTTGGTGTCTGTCAGATTTTGGGCTGACCTACTTTTTGACGACCTTTTGACCTCATATGACTTAGTTATTGAATAAAACTCACAATCAATGTATGTATTCTGTAGAGCTCATTGAAACAAACATTTTGAGTGGTACTTCATGTTTCTGGGTTAATTAACAGAGGAGATATGACTGTTTTAATTTCCCCTACCCCTAATTTTAGCGACTAAAATTTCGACCTTTTCCATGAATATGTGCCCATTTTTTTCACTTCCTACCGGGTTAGAGAAAGTCTAACCTCTATTTCTTATGAGACCAGATGGTCCCCTTCCAGAATCAGAAGAGTAACTTAGGGTACATCTCATGCACACGAAACCCCCCCCCCCCCCCCAGCCGATAGACTATAAGGGAAATAGCAAATCTAGTTTTGAATGGGAATTCAATTGATATAGGCCCGCATATAATAGGACAAGTCAGAAGGCTTTCGGGAGAAGATCACTCTGAAAATATGCCCATCACAATGTGAAAACAATCTGCAAATAACATTTATTTACTATTTCTGGTATTCATACTTCATATGTGTTTACTCTGGCATCTTTGTATCTACAGCTCAATACGTGCAGATTTATAGCAAGTGGTTGCGTAGTAAAGTCGATATGCAAAGGTAATAGAATGCTTTCACGTAAGATCACAATTCGTAAGTAGCTCCAACTGCCTTGGCAATATCAACATTGTTTCAGTGCAACATTCACACGAGGGTCTTCAGCTATTTCTAAGCCAGCTACTACTTAGCCAGCGTTTTAGCCACCGATTTTTGCCCGTCAAAAGTGGCGGGAATTGTGACGTCAGTGAAAGCACATTAGACCGTTCCACGTAATAGTTTAGAGTAAATTGTTGATGAATAATTAGTATTTCGATTTAACGAACTGGGTGAGGGGCTAAGAAGTACACTAAACTAAAAGGTGCTTGCTTGGCATGGGAATGAATTCAAGTAAACTTGGGAGACACTCAACCAAAAGATGCGTAAAGATGTAGAAACCCTTTAAAATAATTTGTAAAATTAGCAAAGAAAAAATTTTCACTTGCAAAACCAGGCTAGTTATATAATACCTTAAATTTAGGATATTTTGCAAATACCGAAAACGGTTCTTCAGAAATCCATTAGTGCATTACGATTTTGTTTCTTTTGCACTTCTATTGTTTTGTACACGCTTCCTTCTTTTGACTAAACTTCCTATGCAGGCCACCATCACAAGGGTACCACCGAGTAATGATGTCCAAAGTGGTTTAGTTCTAAAAAATACGAACTGCCAGAAAAAAGCAATAACGATTTGTGACGTAGATACAATGCTCACAGAAGTTGCATTTTCCAGTGAATATGCAACGTAAATCGAAATTTGAGCCATAGCATAGGACAGACCAGCCGCAACTAACGTTAATAGGGCCATTTGTGATGGACAGGTCCAGCTTTGTGTTGCTAGACAGATAATTAAATTAATAAATGCCGACTGGAATGCATTTGCAAGTGAAGACAGGTAAGGGTGGATACCAATTGTTGACTGTTTCCTCACTACAACAGCGGTGACAGCGATTAGTGATGCAGTTATGAGTGCAAATGCAGCTCCTTTTAGAGGATCATAATGGATGTTGCTATCGCCTTCCTCTGTACCAAATATAAAAGTTGGTCGCGTAGCAACTACAACGCCTACAATAGCCAGTACAGCAAAGAATAAATCAATGATCCGGGGTGGTTCACGGAGAATAAGCCAACTGAGAAAGCCAATGAAAATAACTTGCAGTTGTATTATTGTAACTACGTCAGCGATTCCCATATATCTCAATGCAAGGACGTTAGTAACAGTCATTACGGCTACAGACATTCCACTAGGTAAGAACCAAATGTATTTTTTTATCTCTCTTGGGGGTTGGTTTCCCTTATATATGATGAGGACTAAAGACGTCATCATGACAACTGGCATAATAGTCACTACCACCTGGGAAGGACTTATTACCATCGAAGAAGACTTGAGTAATGAGTGAAAAAGAGTAGAGAAAATTGCTGCATTAAAAGCCACAAACATTCCACGACGAAAATACACATATTTCATCGTCCTTTGCATTAAGGAATTGTCCACTATTAAGTTTTCCCCCTCACAAGTTTCTTCCAAATCTAATTGTTCTATGCTCTCCGCCATACTTCAGATTTATAAATCACGATGAAATCCAGCCCGTGCTCTCCATATAGCTCATTAGCAGTTGATAAAGTGAAATGTAAATAATGCTCTTTGGTCCCGCTGACCACCCTGATCGACTGACTGTACTGAGATGACCGCACAAAGCTTCCTTATGTAGTCCCACTATGTCTTTTTTGACAAGATTCCTTTGGCACCCTATCTGCAATTTTATGGTCCTCTGGGCCAAGGAGTTTTAATCTTAATACGTAATTAATGAAGTGGAAATACCCTGAAAGGAGAAGTTAGCCTAATGTATAACTGAAGTCGTCTGTGACGTATGCTGTTTTCCTGTGTTGGCCTACATCGTCGTATGTTTTAACAGCACGTTTTGAAGATTAAAATCACAGGCGCTTGTGGTAAATTACCAACGGGTGTCATTGAGATGTTGTTCTTTCTTCATGACGTTCGTTTCTATACGTGTGCAGTATTATCGCCAATCCCTGACACACACCTAGGGAAAGAGAATTTAAAATTAAGTGTTTTCTCTAACTTTTGTATATGACACGTAACGCACAATAAAACGTGAGAGACTAGTTGTAAAATGTCATTAACATTTGCATTGTTGATAGGTGAGTGGTTCTACTGTTGCAAAATAATTTTTATGTCTCCCCTTTAAAAGAGAGATTCATGGACTTCTAACAGTAACGTTTTGATTACTGTGGGAATTCAGAAATTAGAATTAGAAACATGCTACAAATACCTAAAGTAACATCGACCTTTAGGGTTTCAAATTGAAGCAAACGTAACAGACACGTGTACTTGCTCTAGGCTGTTCATTTGTTCCTCTTCTCCGGTCTAAGGACTAGAGGAACAGGGACGAAATGTCTGTGGTATTAATCATCTCACACAATAAAACCCGATTTGTTATGGTAACTTAGCACAATGAATGTCTCTTAATAACTGCGACTTGACCCATTAGGATGGAAACTGGGGCTTAAAACTCCATCTAACTGACTAACTCTTAATTACTGCACGGTCAAGTGGTTAGAGCATCCGACTTGCAATTGGGAGGTCTGGAGTTTGAGTCCTGTTCGATTGAGTCATAGAGAAGACTTTCAAAATGGAAACCATTGGCATTGTGCTTAGTGCTCAACCTAAGCAGGAGTTGGAAAAACAAGCCAGTAAGTCACAAATGGAAAAAGCATTGTGGCGGGTTCGACTTACCCCAGTTGGTATGAAATTGGACTGGATCAACCTATCTAACTAGCTGCAATTAAGTCACTCTACTGCTAGTCTTATGACGCAAGTCTTACATGTGCTGATCATACTATTGTGGGGTCAGAAACTGATATTTCTCGAGCTAATCATAGAAAGTGACGTTCATAGTTCGTACTCCTAACCGACTTTATGTGACGTTAAATGGGTTATCTCCGTCGAAAAATTCACTAGGTATTAGTTGGGAGGAACAGCCCGCTACCGGTAAAAATGGAAAGGTTGTTTAAATATTATGATCCTTCAGTGTCAACCTTCGCCTTTGGTAGAAAGACCTATTGCTAGTGGAATTAGCAATCATTGTTTAGAATATACATAATTTTTTTCTACGAACTTGAATCTTCCAAAAGGCATAGAGGATGACACACTCATTGTCTGTTTAACTTGGAAGTAACGGGATGAAGGAAAATGAAAAACTAGTGCGCCACTGACATGTGGTTTTTTGTAACATAGCCTATGATATGAATTTACTGCAAATGGCACGGCTATATATCTTCGCATCTCTTCATTTTTACAGTAGGTAAAGTCTGCATAGCAGATTTTGTCTCTTTATTTGGCATGGACTTTTTCATTGTACCCATCATTAAACAAGGTGTTGGTTGTCCTGTTTTGCATGTTCAGTGCGTCCATTCATATAGTGCACATGAACTTTGTGGGTTTGAAACAGTAGTGGTATGCCAAGACCATCACAAATCTGCAGTTTGTTTATACATAAACAGACTAATATAGCTCGCACACTGGCAGATACGAGCTTATCCAAATTCAGTAAAATGCTTGGCACACCTTTCTCTTCTGCTATACATCACTAACATGTTTAGTTAGAGAGTCCCCCAAGTTTAATTCACCCTCAGCAGGCTATAATCCAGACAATGGCACAGACGCAATAAGAAAGTCTTCAGGAACAAAGTTCGCCCATTGCCGTTTCAGAAAGGCACACAAACACACATGGCAAACACAGTTTACACACCACCTGTTCGGTAGTAAAACACCGTAGCTTCATGTCGTATTTAAATTAGACAGCAGCTGGGCAATGAACGGAGCAATGTTTTGTTAAATAAGACTTGTTAAATATTTAATGTTTTGTTAAATAAGACTGTAACGGCAACAGCAGGGGATACAATTAGATACTGGAGGCATGTGGCCTTTTTGGAGTTTACCATCAGGGGCGCAAATCCGGAGGGGGGGAGGGAGGGGAGCCTACGCCACCTCAAGTGAAAAAGTGGGGGGCCAAATCGTCACCCCCCCCCCCCATAAAAAAAGAAATTGAGTAGACCTAAAAATACAGTCACCTTTTTTCGTTTCTTTTTTCGTTCGAAACAGTTTTTCTGGAGCTTCGGAAATACTAGAACACAAGAGCTTCCGGGGGCTTCGCCCCCTGGACCCCCAAAGGGGCTTTGTCCCTGGATCCCACCAGGGGCCCTTTGGGGCTTCGCGCTCGCGGTGCCTGCTACGCGTGCACAATTTAATATTCATGGGTACATCATAAGCATTCCCCCCACCATCTCAAACAGAGATTTGCGCCCTGTTTACCATTTTACCAATAGTCATACTCCTTTTATCTAGAACCAGGACCATAAAATAGCCTATACGTTCTACAAACATGTTAAACCTAACCTCGATCCGATCGGATAAAATGATTGATTGATATTATCTCTATTTTCACTAGGATCTTTAATTAACATTTTCTACAAATATATGCTCATTCACGCATATGGCGTTGCATTAAACGCTAGAAGTTTAAAAAATCTTTTTGATGGCAGTGTTTCCGCTAAACGTCCAGCACTAGGGATTAAAGGAATCAGGTTGTTTAATCTATGCAGGGCTCATTTCCAAAGTCTCATCGAACAGAGCCAAAAACAACCCAATATCTCAATGAGTCCCTGGTAAAATGACTAAGCCAAGGATAGGTAGGATGGCTAAACTGGATGACCAACCGTTTAGTCTTGAGACATGTTAAGTACGTCACTTTCATGATTCGTATATGTCTCTATTGACAAACAGGAACAGAAACATGGTATTAACCGAAGTCCCCACAACTGGACGAAGGAAACATTAAGATTCACTTTAATCTCGGCAGTGATATTAAGCCGTTTAAACCATTTACCGTTGTTTGGGTCCTTTTGGACCCATACGGATAGCGCGACTGTTTCACGCGGAACTCGAAACTGCGAGTAGCTACCCGAAAATTTGGCCACAACAACGAGAGGGACAATAGTTTAAGGTCATGGGGTCAATAACCTACGGAAGCTGATGCGGGGCGTGCTACGTCCGCTTTTCCGCCCACTCCCGAGGCGCGCAAATATGCATCGATTTGAGCCCAACGGTAAAGGGTTAAAAGCCGCAAAACCATGATTCTGTTAAATACAGCTGCGGATGTATTCAATGAATCATAGTCTTCATGTCGGATGCGTTTCTCACCATCAAGTGCGAAGTAAAGCTCACACTCCATGTCTTGTTTGTTGTATTGTACCATTACGAACTGGCCTTTCAAAAAAAAGTTCACATTTGATCCAAATTGTTGAATTGGTTGCCACCCAACGTGAAGTTGTAATTCATAAGCCAACGGCTTCTCCCACATTCGTGGTGGCTAAGCGTCATAAAACAACTGCCCTTCAATGCCTGATTATTACAAAGCTATAAACAAATATGTCGTTTACTGATTCGATTTTATTTCTAAGCAAATACTCACTATATCCAGAATACATTTTTATTAACTTTAATAAATACCTTTAGCTCAAAGCTCAAAGCTATACGACGAATGGCTATCACTTAACAACTAACCTGATTATTGTCCGTCTGAAGCATTTTCATCGACCGGTAGGCTAAAACTCTGCCAAGTAATCAACGTATAATCGCTAATGCATTCATGAAAATGTGGTCTATTTTACATTTCGAGAGTACACATGTCGTTGGTGTAGCACGTCAATGCCTGCTGGTTGTATAACGTAATCTGCATAGGTGTACGATCCGGGGAGGGGAAGGCTGTTGGAAGAATGGAAGCTTTGCACAATGTTTCTCAAATTTCCCAGTCGGCGAATTGTTCTTGCGTTTTTGCCCAATGTTACGTTGTGTACTGTATATACATGAAGTGATGGCGTCGTGCTTCTATGCAGAACATGAGAAAATGCTCCTGCGTCAGGCCTCATTAGAAGGGGGAAAGCTAACTGTTGAACAATTATGCAAACCCTATAATCGAAATCGTGGGCTTCCATATCTTTCGACAATCACAATCGAAAAATAATTTCTTTCCTTTGCAAATAATAAAGAGGTAGATACCGCTAGTGGTAAAGGTTCTTCTTCGTTTAGTTTGTAGTTTTCAGTGTCTCCTGTTCCCCGGTTTGTGTCGCATTTCAGTAACCTCTAGATTTAAAAACTTTTGCAAAATGTGATGCCTATTAAATTGGCTTGAAGCTGTCGACTACGGTTCAGTTTTGCGTATACATCCCATTGAAAAAAATTAGCGTTCCGTGTATGTTTTTAATTAATGCATTGAAATGGAAGACAGAGAGAGAGAAAGAAAAAAATAAGAAAATACTTGACCAGTATGCTTATATTTACGACCAATTTCATAATTAAATAAAGACCAATTGCCTAGGCAACGGTTCTTAACGTCTACAAGATGTTCCGATAAAATAACTTAACTTCAATACAATTTTTCCATGAAGGTTACATTTTTGAGACAATTATATATGTAACAAGTGCATTAAAACTCTGTAGTTCACTCTTCGCTCTTGTCCGAATTTTTCCTCTTGACTAAACTTCCAATGCAGGCTACCATTACAAGGCCACCCCCGAGAACTGATGTCCACATTGGTGAAATTCTGAAAAATATAAATTGCCAGAGGAAAGCAAAAACAATTTGTGATGTCATGATAATGGTTACGAGTGTGACTCTTTCCAAATAGAAGGCGATGAAGAGCGAAATCTGAGCAATAGCATAAAAGAGACCAGCCCCTATCAGCGTGACGGATATCAATCTAGTTTGGCACGTCCAGTTTTGAGCTGATATGCAAACCGTCAAATTAATAAACAACGATAGTGTGGCATTTGCAATTGAAGATATATATGGATGAATACCTAACTTTGACTGTTTTCTAACAACAACATTTGCTACAGCAATTAATATTGCACAAAGGAGTGCAAATGCCCCACCACGAAGTGGATCATTAACGGTATGGCTAAGATCACGCTTATTTTGGCCAAATATAAAGGTTGGTCTGGTCGCAAAAACCACACCCACAAAAGCCATTGCAGAAAGAATGAGTTCATTGAGTCGGGGTGTTTCACGGAGAATAATCCAACCCAACAAGCTAACAAGTATAACCGAAAATTGACATACGGTGTTCACATCAACGAGACTCATGTATCTCAGGGCAAGTACTATAAAAATATTTAAGAAAGCTACTGCAATGCCGCTCGGTAGAAGCCAGATGCATTGTTTCATATCTTTTGGTGGCGGGATTCCCTTATATATAATGAGAACGAGTGACACTACTATGACGATTGGCACTGAGCTAACGACTGCCTGGAACGGACTTACTATCATCGGAATAAACTTTAATAATGTTTGATTGAGAGAGAAAAATAAAGCGGCATTGAAGGCTGCATATATCCCTCGACGTAAATAGAAATGTTTCATCGTTCTGTACAAGATCGAATTGAGCAAAGTCAAGTTATTCGAACGGCAAATATTGTCCTGATCTGTTCTTCTAATGTCGTTTCCTTTCTGTAAAATGTCTACAGATACACTGTCTGGAGCCATGTTTAATGGAAAGTCAATCCTTCGTTGAATCTACAAATATCGCTTTTAGCCTTTTCATTCCAAAATGTACGATGCACATCTTTTCTTGGTACTAGGTGGTGTGATACTTATTTGAGGGATGACGGTAGCAGTTTTTTTCGTCTGCCTTATGAAAAGGGAAGAAATGTTAAAAACGTTACCACGAAGCGAACACAAAATATAAAATGAATATTAATGAAAACGATATTTAAAAAACGCCCTTGGCATTTTTCGCTTTGGTATATTTGGCATGCTTTGAAGTCTTCATGGATTAATTTTTAGTTATTTTGCGTGACACTTATGTTTAGTGAACAATAAACGTATATGTAGTTGCGAGTAAAAATTGGGAACGTTCATATTCTCAAAATTCAAAGTTCTTTTATCCTACATGACAACTTACTTGTTGGGTAGATGTTCACTGTTCAAAAAGGTGTTTCTTGATTGGTTCTTGTGTTGGTGTTGTATCGATTGTATTCTTTGTTAGGTTAAGGTACTGGGTTAGGGATTAGGGTTATTGTTAGTCGCTAAGGAAATTTCTTGTTAAACATCGCCCAAATTGTTTCCCACAGTGTAATCACGTGTTGCCTTAAATTAGTTGGACACTTAATTTCTTTTTAAAACTTTTTTAAAGCGATTTCATTTTAATTTAAAGATCTTTCATGCATACCGCAAATAACAATCCAAATTCTGCAACTGTAATACATTCTGCCTTTTAATTGTTGTCTTGTTTATTCAACGAAAAATTATTTCCAAGTTTACAAGTTCAAAAAATTCATGAAAGCCTTTCAAACTTTGTGTTTTAAGATATTTAAATTTTAATCTTTCCCATTAACTGGAAATCATTGGAGAAAGGCGAAAATTTTTAGTGTTGATGCAAAAAACATCAATCTTTCCCTATCGTTTTGTACAAGAGTAAGCTTTTTGTGCAGCTTGGAGCAATATAAAATAAGGCATTTGGCTTAGAATTGATGCCTTTCGTGCCCGCACTTCCACTCCTTTGAGGAACAGAACAAAAATAATGCAATTAAACACGGTCATAATTCAATAGATGCCAAACTGAACGGTTGCAGCTGCACCAATGTTTATCCCTTTAAATATCACACAACACTTCGTGCGACACTCAACTGTACCATTGTGATTAGCTTCAGTGTATGCTAAAAATATAGTCATTAATTTAGTGTATACCTCGGTTCATACTACCTAGCATAAAATAGGAAAGACTAGAGGAACATATGCTATACGTTTGCATCAATATTGGGTCAAAACTGGGATTCTAGTTCTATTTGAAAAACTTAATAGGAAGGTTTTAAACAAAAGACAGTCCTTAAACTGAAATAAAGATATTGAATAAAGCCTTTGTAGAATGTGAGGCTGTAAACAAAATTAAGAGCAGCATACACCGTATAGATGCATCAATCCTTCCTGTTTTGAAATATTGAGTCATCACGGTTTCCAATTTCTGACGTATGGTGACCTTAAAATACTTTTGATATCCTCAAGAAACTTATCCTTAACATAAAAATGAACATTATGTGCAATATTATGCTTTGCGAAATATTTTGTATGAAAGTTGATCGGCAAAAACATTAGCACACATGAAAAAACGCATACGCACATATCATTTCATCCCCACAACTGGAAAAGGCTGTTCAAAGGTGGAGGTCCAAAACTCCAGCAACCCAAAATAAACTAACACAAATATAGTTATTGGTAAAGTATATCGATCTCACATATAGCTTACCGAATAAACGTCTTACTTTCGTATTTCAACAAATGATCAATGTATATTGCTGCGATAAGGTATTACATTTATTTTTTACATTCATATGGTTCATATAATCATAAAAGTTAGCATAATGTAATGTTGACATATTAAATCACTCTAAATTGTTACCTTCGTACACTGGTGGGCACTCCGGATTTGCATTATTTCCAGAATATAATATAACATGAGATTAAAGGTATTTAGAGAGAAGTGTTACTCTTACAAGTTAAACCCACTTCAAGTACAGCAAAGCTTCTTCTCAGATTCAATTCACATTATGGGCTGACGAGTCCTCCGGCTTTGATACCAACAACTTCTGATGCGAATATGGTGAGACTTCTCAGTGTTCAGACTGTGCGGTTACTATGCCATATGTGAGAACTGGTCACTTCAATAACAAGACCGTAGAAACTGCAGCACCATTAGTTTTCTCCCCTTGTGCATGTGTTGAATACTTCTTGGACTTTTGGTCTCTCAGTTAAACACTTGGCAACAGCAGTAGGTGTGTTTTATGACCAATTGGATAATGATAAGACTGCAGTATTATTCTGGCCCAATTGATGATTTGTTCAAAAAGGTAACTGTAAAAAGGTTGGGACAAGCGTAAATTAGAACCGGAGCAATCACAGTGCGTTGGTACACTGTAAACAATCGTAAAATTGTAGTCAGTTTTATAGGCGAGCTTGGATCAGCATGGTTAGCGTTAGTCACTGAAAATCCGAGCTAGCCTAAAGGTAGACATGTAAAGCAATACCAATCGGTCCCCCACACGTGTTCTGCATACTGTACTAACGGAGCCAAATACTATGTGCATTAACTCATGCCTACGTTTTGGCACTAACCTACTGTATAAGGAGGATGAAATTCCCTCCGGTTAACTAGCGAGGCCTCTTTCTAAGTTGTGATGTGACAATTGATATCTTCGGATACAAGCTATCATGCGCTGATGAAAATACTCACTACTGTCACTACTTCCTTAAAAGTTTTCATACCCACACTTCTGCTTTTATTATTTCATCGATGCGGTAACACTCTAATGAAAGGGATTTGCAGAAGAAAGCAATCATTGACTCCAAACTTGGTAGTCAACTTTGCACCTTTCAATGGCTGAAAATTGAGTCACAATTCCATATCCATCGCCCGACAGATGCTTACTTTTAAAGTAATGCACTTTTCTGACTTGAGATAAAGTTTGTCATGCAAAATCTTTGATACCATTGTGGTATATAGACGTAACATTGCATTCAATTTATTTATAATTTTTATGCTTCTGCACAAAATATTTAGCATTGCTGTTCGCTATTCCCTACATATCGTATAGGGCAATGTAAGTTCTACAAGAAAATATATTCAAAGTACCCAAAAGTATCAGAATTTCGAGGACACACAAGGTCTTTAAATATGAAGAAAAACAAAACAAATCTGAGGCAATTGTCCCCACACTTCGTAACTTTCTGTGGCCTTTTTGAAAAATGGAAGTATTTTCAACAAAGATATCCAACCCTTAAAGTGAGATATCTTGAGTCGGGAAAAGGGTCAGTATTGCGAGTTTACGTGGAGGTCATTTTCTGTATTTTTTGTCTCGCTTCCTAGTGAAGAGCCAGATTATGTCCTTTAAATAATAATGTTAGTATACTCTGCTTTATGAGAAGTGTAATTTAACATACACTTAATAACCCTTCCACAAATTACGCTTTATCCAGGCCACTTTCTTTAGTTAAAGAAACTCTGTTTAATTTGCAACCCTCAACCATCGTATACAGTACTATTTTTTGTTGGCATGAGCAGAAAACTTATTTCATAGGAAATTAGAAACATGACACTTTCCAAAGAGAACCGATGTTTATCTGAAACGTTGTTAAATTAAACGGCCGCGTCCTAGTAAATAGACTTTTGTTTTACCGCAGTAATACGCAGTACTTACGCTTGAAACCATTCCAAACCACGGTCTCTGATTGGTTCATTTGGCTAAATTACTGCAGTATATGTTCGTACTGGCCATATTATGTTTTAACCTTACTCAAAATCAATAAATGGGCTAAACATGGAAATTTGTATCTGGCGCATATCTGGTTCGGATATGAAATTTCTATCTGGCTTAAACAAACAAATTAGGCGGATGTAACTTGATAAAACACAAAGAAATGTAAGCCCCATAGAATTTTTTGTGGGACAGATACGTTGCATAAAAGGCGAATCCATAAATTTGGCCCATAGGGATTTATATATTACACGCCATATGTGGACCAGATATGTGATAAGCAACTGGCGTTTCGAATTTGCATGATTCAAGAGTGCCATGCAGTTATATAGGCTAAGCCTGCACCAGCATTATTTTATTAGTGCTCTACCTTTGTGTCAAGCATCAGAAGCTCTGCATAGCCAGTAAATACAAGATTTATCTGAACATTTCCAACAAAGTTTAAATTCTTTGTTTAATTGACATTTGTAGTTTCCAAATTTCAACGTAAAATTGATTTCAGCAAACATTTTGTTGCAGGTTTTATGTTTTTTCACATTACATTTCCTATATTCAAAAGAAATGAAAGGCGGAGCTCAAGGTCCTGACCTACGTCCGCGTTGAAAAGAAATTTGCTCTTTTATTAGTTTAATATAGCTGAATATTTGGTAAATGGTTAAATGTAGTGACTTTGGTTGTTGATAACTATTCAGCTTCCGAGGCCTAAGTGTGTGACAAGTGACCACAAACTAAAAACTAAAGTTATATTTGAACTTATATGATCATATGAAACATATATTCCTCTTGCATGGTATATGAAAATTGTATAGCTGGCCTGAAATGGCCATATCAAGCTTATCTTTTATACTCAATATTCTCCTAAACATGAATGAAGCACCCCCAAAACGGACGTGAATTTCATAAAGAACTGGCATGATTCCTGAGGAATATGTGCAGCAGATTCACTGTGAAAAAGATTATACTTTTGTCGATGAAAATATTTCGGAAATTTTGGGTCTTTTCGCCGACTCGAGTCCAACCACCTCGCAGATCCTCATTGCCCCTTCACCCATGACATGCTGATTTATCGGAATAAAAGTAGGTTCTGGGTCAAGGACATCGAATTTAATAAAAAAAAAACTAGCCCTTTTTCGAGTCTTTGGTGTTCAGTTTTTTAAAAAAAAAAAAAACTTTGATGGGACTAACACTTCTTTCACAACGCTGTCGAAAATTCAGGCTACAATAACTGATGATCTATTTGGAGAGTGTTTCAAATAAATCCGATACTTTGTCAATTGAAACCAATCTTTTGAATTGATTCATATTAAATGTCCAATGGGTGGTCCGATGCATATAATAAAAATCTTGAAACATGCTATGAAGTTTAAAAAATCCGGTAAACAATCCTGGTTGATACATTTATTCGATAAAAACCCCACATTGCACGAAACAAAGACAAAAACATCTTGACAGAGCCGGACTAGGAGAAGATCATTACTTCTCCAAGATAAACTTGCTTTGAAATGTATGAGTACCAGATTTTCCAATAAGAATGGTAAAACTTGTAGCACCAACACGAAATGGAGATTATATTTTTCAAACTATAAGGACTTTTCCAACAAAACATGCAAGTGTTTTAGAACTCTGTATCAGACTCCACATTTTGCACTGTTTTTTCCCTTTTGACCAAACTTCCAATGCAAGCTGCCATGACAAGGCCACCACCGAGGACTGATGTCCACAGTGGTGAAAGCTTGAAAAATATGAATTGCCAGAAGAATGCGATAACAATTTGTGATGTCATAATGATTGCAACGGGTGTGACCCTTTCCAGGTAGAAGGCGACGTAGAGTGAAATCTGAGCAACAGTATGGGATACACCAACCCCTATTAGCGTGACGGATATCAATCTGCTTTGACAAGTCCAGTTTTGAGTCGTAATGCAAACCATTAAATTAATCAACGTCGATAGTGTTGCATTTGCAACTGAGGACATATATGGATGAATACCTAGAGTTGACTGCTTTCTGACAACAACGTGCGCGAAAGCAATTAATATTGCACAAAGAAGGGCCAAGGCCCCTCCACGAAGTGGATCATAAACGGTATGGCTAAGATCTCTATTGTCAAGACCAAATACAAAGGTTGGTCTGGTCGCAAAGACCACGCCCACAAAAGCCATGGCGGCAAATAAGAGATCATAGATTCGGGGTGTTTCACGGAGAATAATCCAACCAAGAAAGCTAACAGTTATAACAGAGAGTTGACATACAGTGACCACATCAACGAGACTCATGTATCTCAGGGCAAGTACGATAAGAAAATTTAACAAAGCTATTGCAATGCCACTCGGTAGAAGCCACATGTATTGTTTAATATCTCTCCGAGGTGGGATTCCCTTATAAATAATAAGAACGAGTGAAGCCACTATGACGATTGGCACTGAGCTAACGACTGCCTGGAACGGACTTACTGTCATCGGAATAAACTTTAATAAAGTTTGGTTGAGAGAGAAAAATATGGAAGCATTGAAGGCTGCATACATCCCTCGGCGTAAATAGAAATGCTTAGCTGTTCTGTGTATAACAGAACTGAACATCGTCAGTTTCTTGGAATCACAACAGTTGTCTGAATCCGTTCTGTAGTGTTCAACCTCTAATATCTCTAAAGATGCACTTCCTGAAGTCATGTTTGAGGAGAAAAGCATCCGTGACAATTGTGAAAATAAACGTTTGGGCTTTTTAAGCCAAATGGTAGGGTGAAAATTCCTTCCTTAGTAATATGATACTTATAGTAAAGTGATGACGGTTAGTGTTTTGTCTTCCGTTGATTCTTCCCAAAGTAAACGTCTATTATCTCTGTAATGACATGGAAATAAAAAATGTTTAAAATATATAACAGAAGGTAACATAAGTTATTAATATGAAGAAAATAACGATATCAAACTCTAGTAAGACGTGACAGTTCATTAATACCTACACTACCATGTAGCAAGATTAGGTCCTTTGCCGACCAATGTGTTCGACACCTCATTCTGGATATAATTTACTGTGATAATATTCCCTCTATCCCAAACGTTTATGGTCCTATCATTGATGATCCCAGCTTTCAAAAAAAAAAACCATGTCCTCTTACCTTTGGTATTTTACCTGTACCAATCTTCAATGTGGTGGCAACATTAACTTGATCTAAAAAAAATTGGGGTTAGGTTGTATGGAGTTTAACGACCTAGTTTTCAACCTATTGGTTAAAGTCGAGCCGGCCATGGTCCTTTGTTGCTCACTGGTTGTTTCCCCTTTTCCATTACTTAGGCTGAGCACCAAGCACAATTGTAGAAGGTTCCGTTTTTAAATCTTCGGTATGATCTGTCCAAGTCTCGAAATCTTGAACCTCCCGCGTTTGTTTTGTTTTTTATTTTGTTTATTTTATGTACTTCTCATTGATTTTTTACCTCTCCTTTCTTTTAACTTACATTCTTTCCAATTTAGTTAGGATTTTACTTGTAGACTGCCAATGTAGAACACAGTCGACCGTGTTGGTGTGTCGTTTAACTCATTTTACTCACTAAAAATGTATGGGGTTTCAACAGCGTCTATTGCAGGCAATTAGTTTTTGTCTTATTTCTGTTAGTATCGTCGGTAAGGTCACTGATTGCTTTAAACATTACCATTTGCATTCTGATAATTCTGTTTTCATTAAAAATTTCTCCCTTAAAACAGTCATAAGGGGAGAGGTTACTGGAAGTTTAATATAATCCACTGCTTTAGAACTCTGCTTATGTTCACCTGTTCACATTAATGGAAGTATATATTGCTACATCGGAACGTCATTCAAATGTTCCATACGATTCCCTAATCGGTGGAAAATATGTAAGTGTTGTATTCGCAGAAACTTCATCTCTTTAAAGTTAGAAAAAACTCTTTTCAATGAACCTTTTCATGTAAAAAATGAATGTATCTCAGTCTCAGGATTTTACATAATCATCGAAAGCTCCGTATTTCCCAAAGTAACCTGAAACTCTTTTATAAAAGTCAATCAGAAGGCATCATTGTGAAATCAAGGAATCAATTGGTTAAAGATCAAGTAATCATCGGGTAGAAGAAGGCTGGAAGAGCTCCCAAATGATTTTAAAAATTTAGAGAGTAGTCGTCGCGCCCACAAATTTAAAACTTAACCTAAAACTGATGGTAATGAAATTTTAACCCATAAAACTGATCTGTTTCAGGAAATTCAAAATTACTTTTTGTCTTTATGTAAGCCATCCTTCTTTTTGACCAGGCTTCCTCCGTTTGATCATGTTGTTGGTCAAAATGTGTGTCAAGTTCAACTATCTTTACAGGAGTGTTGTACATCTGACTTCTAGAGTCATGGCAAATATCGGGCGGGCAGAGATGAGTTTTCGATTAACAGTTTTATAAGGAAATTTGGCCTTTAATAGGCAACTAAGTAGTTGATTAACTTAATAATGCGTTTATTGTTCGATCTACTCCTGTTGAGCAAAGTCATGTTATATCACCACTCTAATTCACAATCCTGTGGAAAATCCCGTTTTTATTTTAAATTACCTCCCAGTAACTCTCTTTTGAATAAGGATTATAAGATAAACACAATAGTCATTGCTACTGGAGTTTAAATGATCATTCCTGGTGTAAAGCAAATGGTCGTAACCAGTCTGATTTTCTTAGTTAACGTTTCATCGGCCAGAATACAAGATTCATACTAGATATAATCGATTCTTCTCCTGAGGGAAATATTCCTTTTCTTTGTAGACTTTGAAAAGGCCTTTGACAGAGCTGATTCGATTTTATAAACATGACGCTTGACTTTCTTTTCATTTTGGCATTAATTTGAGATATTGGATTTCTACATTTTATGAAAATAACTGAGGGAATGTGTGCATCAACGGGTATTCCATTTTTTGAGAGGGGCTATTGCAAGGTTGTTCGCTGAGCTCATTTTCAATAATGCTTCGAGCTAAACTCTTGGGTGAATTAGTCACAAGAAATAATCTGTTTAAGGGTGTGCTTATCCTTTGCAACTGACAAAGTATAGTTCAGTAAAAAGCTTTTGTCGACGTTGGAACTTTCACCTTGACTGAGATGTCATCTATAGTTAGGTACTTTGAAAAATGCTTGTGGTATTCACATCAATCATATGAAAAACATATCTCAGCCCTTTGGAGCCTTTATGTTACGCAGAAAGGCGTTCATCTTTCGGGCTCACTCAGTTTCACTCAATGAAGTACGTGGATAACTTTGTATTCGTAACAGAAATGGTCTCTCAACTTTTTGCAAAAGCTCTATATACTTTAAACCAAATTCCCAATCTTATCTAAAAATAGAATCATTATGAAGTCCTTTTCCCTGTCTAAGTGAGTTTTTTTTTCCAAGTACTCCCTGATGGACCTGTTAAATTTTTCTAAGAAGTAGGAAGCTGTATTTCATTAAGAGTGGGAACCTTGATAAGATTAAGCGTATAATTCACTCTCTACAAAACGTCCGGTTCCAATTAAACCGGAAAAGGATCAAATAGGCACTGAACAGAAAAAGGTTGAAGTATTTGCTTAGCATGCCGTGACGTCTCTTCTTGAGAAAGCAACATAAACATCCCAGTACATCAAAGGCGGTGTGGGGTGTAACTGATATCTGAGTTTGTCACTTGATCTGTGCACTAAAATGAGCTAAGCTTTCATTGTATTCACACTTCGTGAAAAGCAATTAACACATGCTTGATTGACCTGTTAGCTAACCTCAAATGTTACGTAACTTTTTGTGTTTTTTAATATATCTGTTATTGTCAATCGATTAATCAGACGTGAAATGTGACTATATCAAGTCAGGTGAAGTGAGCTTCATTTCCTCCCTGAGGCGATAAGAGGTAATCAGGCAGTTGAAGGAGAATGTAACAAAAAGTAAGAAGGAACGTTTCATCATGGTCTATGTTGAAAATAAACCGTTTTGGTTGAAAATGTGCCAAATCTAGTCAGAAATTTGATCCTTTTTCGGTTCATTGCCCATTTGATCGATTCTTTTCCGGTTCAATTTGAACCCGGCGTTTTTAGAGTGTATTCACTTTGTCAATTCAAAGGGCCTTGGAGGTGCTAAAATCACACATATTGGTATTGTTTTTTTGGTTTTGAAAGTCACTTGAATTAAAGGTAATCTTTTCTCTTTTTAACACATGCTTCAGCTAGTTAATTATAAAAACCCAAATGCTGCAAATAACAACTCAAATCCTGAAAAATTTACTTTATTTCTTCCCTTCTTTTTGGAGAAAGCAAACACATACAAGCGTCGTGGTGCTTGACCAACGGGAAATTACTTTCATGTTCAACAGTTTCACTTTCATTACAATTCCTTCAAAGTTTTGTTATTAACGTTTTTATCTTTGGTCTCTCAACTGATGAGGAATAAGTTAATGAGGAAACTGTTGGTTAAAATGGTAAGTATGACAATTTCCGTCCTTCTGTTTTAGCATAGCAGGTTGCAATTATCCCTGCATGCAATTTCGAACTTTCAGGTTTGTCATTTTAAGAAATATTACCTTAAGAGAAACAAACGACGATAAATTAATAGATGCACCACACTCTGAAGACAGTTGGGTTAAACTAATTATTGCTACCATGTGGTCACGTATGTGAAAATTAAAAACTGGGTGAAACTTGTCAGAGATGGTTGAATTTACGGGTGAAGTATGTAATGAGATACCACATTCTTGTTTAACCCATCACTTGGCTGACAAATTGGAAAAACATTATCACCCAATTCCAGGACTGTCGTATACGTGACGAGATGTTGGTGAACATTTTACCCAACTGCTCTTAGAGTGTGTAAGTTCTGCCACTGCAGTGATGTCTGTCTATCTAAATAGCGAACGACACTGCAAACTCCATTCTACTTTATTTTTGTTAATCTCTTCAGGATATGCAAATAATGTTAATATTCATTAATTAAGTATGTTCTTACAAAACAATATACCAACAAGCATAAAAACAAAAGACTAGCACTACAGTCACGTGCTATAAGTTAACGGTATTATCAAAATATTGCTCCTAAAACATCTATTAGTAAAACATTGTATTGAATAAAGCACTCGTAGGTTACAACGGCAATGAACACAATTGAAACAAGAATATAACGTATAAAGGAATCCGTCATTCATGTTTTGAAATATCATGCATGTCATCGCGATTTACAATTTCAGACCTGTGGTAAATTCAAAAATTATCTTAGGAATCGTCTAAAAACTTATTCTTAGAATGAAAACAAATATTAAATACCAAATAATGCTACTTTGAGATATTTTGTTCGGAAACTAAGCGTAAAAACACGAATACTCACAAATTTACACATACACACCTATCAGTCCATTCACACAACTGGAAACGTCCCGTTGAGACCTGATTCGAAACCTCCAACAACCCAAACCAAACCAACACAGTCGTATTTCACTGAGGAATATCAGTTTAATATCCATTGAAATTGCTTCCTTGGCCTTAAATTTAACAATTAATAGTCCACTGAAGACTTAGGATATGTATTGAATTGACTATCTATATTCCCCGCCAAAAGTAAATGAAACAAATTTTCTTCCCTTCTCCCCCTTCCATTTTTAGGTACAATTTTGTAACTATTAGATAGGACACAAGGCATTGACGATGCAGCCAGGGGAGAGCGGATTCCAAGTGGTCCAGTGAAGTTAAGAAAATTACGAATGCATTTTGTCACTGTGTCATCGTTTTTGCACTTGTTTTGTCCTGAATTGTGTGCCCTAGAAATCTAAATTCGGTCCTTGGTTTCACAATTGACAGCAATGACAGTGTACACATATCATGCATCGCTCTTCTACTTTAAGAAGATAAAGGTAGGCCTATTAGACACCCAATTGAAGAGGACTCAATTATCGTATACCTAAATTATCTACAGTTAGAGGCAAAGCATATTAGACTAAAGGGATGAATTTCATATGTTTGTATCTCAACTCGAAACTGTTCTGGGACAAAAGGTGATGATCTTTATTTTAAACTTTCACGTGATTCATATAATCATAAGAAGCCAGCGTAGTCTTTTAATACTTAAGTAAATATATGGATTTCTTTAGTATAAATACGGCCACTTTTAATCCGGATCTGCAACTTCGTCATCATTAGCTACCATTAAAATTACATTAGATATCCTCAAAGCACCTAAGGCTCAGTGCACTTTTTACCAAGCCAACTAAACTCAAAAACATTAGACTCGAAGCCTCTTCTCAAATCCAATTTTAAACTACAGGGCTAGAGACTACTATGGCTTTTATACCTACAACATGTGATGCAAAAAATATTTCTGTCAAAGCTACCGCATAAATGTTTCTTGCCCACTATGTGGAGGCAAAACAACATACATAAGTCACAGTTATATCCACATAACGACATGTAGAAATTAAAGAACGAAAAATTATCTGAAGATGGTAAACGATACCAATTCTTGTATTTCCGTTGCGTGCGTCGCAGAACCCGTCTTACTTACAGACTGGCTCAAAAATTGAGGATATGATGCATTTCACTCCAAAAACACAATAAAAAATGAACAATAATTCAGAGTCAGTATCAATATCAAACCAGTGATATACCGCTTGCTCTCTTCTAAACAGTGCACATGTCTACGGAATACCACCTCAATTACTAATACTGTTAAGTCTTCTGTAAACCCTTAACTCTTCATCCTCACCTCATTGAATTTAAATGTTATTGATACCAGTAAATTTTGGAATATATCAAATATTTCATCGAAAACAAGCAGTCCGTATTTTGATTTATTTATGATTGGGAAGATTTTTGCTCCGTCGAAACAGTCGATTAAACTCGATATTTTCGGAGTTTCTAGAAATTATCATATTGTTGAATTTGAATGGGCATACTTTCGATGTAAAATTGAACAATTGGCAAGTCATGCATCTAATCAGGTAGCGTACATCTCTGATCGTTTTGTCATTTGAGCATTTTTATTGGAGTGTACAGTTCATTGCAAGCGAAAATAGAAGAACTGCGGGAACTATAATTTAGTGCGAAAAATGCCAGTTCTATATTACTACTGGATTGCGATGTTTCAAAATTTTCTTTACGCCTCCACCAACTGATGGTGGGACTCTCCTTGGACAATCTCTTCGTTATGATTAGACCGACTGCATGGTCAAGAGGTTATACCATCCGACTTGCAATCGGGAGGTGGGAATTTTGAGTCCTGGCCGGGTCATACCGAAGACTTTGAAAATGGAACCTTCTGTCATTGTGTTAGATGCTCAGCATATGCAATGGAGTAGGGAAAACAAGCCAGTGAGCCACAACTAGAAAAGGGGACTTTGCCGGCATGTCTTGAACCAATTGGTTGGAAACTGGGCCGTAGAACTAAATGTAACTAACTTTGCCATGATTAGATTACTCAAGCAGAAAATCATCTGTCCACCCAGACTGATATGATACCATATGCCTATGGTTAGCTGAGTATGCAGAAAAATCTGAAAATTGTGGAGTCATGAATTCTAAAAAAATCGTCAACTTATTCATGAAAGGTTTATTTGCATTTACCATGTGGTGATTTTGTAAGTTTCACAATTCATTACGTTAACTTTAGACGTCTGTAAATAAACCAAGTCAATGAAATATTTGAGTAACCTCAACTTATAAACCCGTAACCTAACTTACTGTGTAAGTTGAAAGTAAAGAGACATCTCTTGGCTCTCTTAGATACACATTAGGTGGTTATGGCTTGGTTTAATCAAGCTTGAAACTATCTTGACTCAAAATTGGGGGAAATGTAAGCTGAGTCTCAAAGAAAAAGTTGTCAACTATTTTTTCAAGTGTAATGTAAGCTTGAAATGCGATAATTTGCCACAGCTAAAAATTAACCTTAAGTCTAGAATAACAAGAATATTTAGAGACAGTCAAAATGGTGAACTCAACTCTAGTTACGCTAAACTTCTGAAAAATAAAACTACTAAAAGAAAATGGCGTCGTGGACTGACCCCGGTGGCCCGAACTTCTCGTGGACTAGACTGATTAGTAGCAATGGTATTGTCCCACTTTACACAACAGTCTCAGGAAAAATTTGAACAACCAGTTTCTTCACCTCCTGGTTTTCAAGAGTAGCAGTGTTCGGTGAAACTGTTAAAATAGCGCTTTTCACGTGTCTCGGTACGGACAGTAGTAGTTGGTTTTCCAAATGCTGGATCCCCGAGTTTGTAAGCTTTTCCTTCTATAAAATAATAGCCTGGCCTAGTTCCTATGTGTGGATCCTCCCTCTGGCGAGCTGCATTTGTCAAGTTGCAAGTTGAAACACTCCTGCAATCACACTTACCGGCTCAGGGCGGGATTCCTGTTCTTGAATTAGTTCTATCTTGCACCATAGCTGTACATACTAAATAATGAAGTTTATCCACTTGATTTTAAATGGTGCATGAGTATTTATTTTGGAAACTAGATTCTATGTCACTGTTTATGTATAAAAAGCAAAACTGTTAGAACTAAGTTTTCCCTGTTTTGACTACACTCGAGTCTCTATTAGAGGAACAGGAATTACAGCAATGAGAGAATGCGTTGCTTAAATGTCAGTTATTCATCCAGTTCAAACGAAGGGAAGGACGAGCTTTTTCCTCCTCTTCCAGCTCCCTGTTCAGTACATTGGCAGTAAAAGCAGAAGTGATATACTTATTTGTAATAAACAATTTAAAGGAATATTCCGATGTCAATTTTATTGGGTCTCAAATGAAGGAGAATAATTTTTTATCGCCCTTCTTTCAATACGGTTTGACTTACTGGCCGGCTGGGATGCTCCCCACCCCACTGCGAGTAAACCTTGGGGAAACCTTTGGCTTTATCGGTATTTTGTAGTGTAACGAACTAGTAAGGAATTCAATAATAACTCAAGACAAGGGGCCATGGCCTCAGTCAAGGGATGAATTGTTTAATTAAGTGATAAGTTTTCGACAAAGTGTCAGTAAGTTGCCTTTTTCTTGTCTTTATGATAACCTTACAATTGTCATCAAATACTACCAAATCCGTTACGGTGATGGTGATGCAAGCGTGATGCCGTTCTCAATATATTATTATGATGCCCTAACAAGTGGTTTTAAGCTTGTTTCTTTACCCCTAATAAATTCAGTGATGACAAAATTGTTAGTCCGTGAGACGGGTTGTTTCTTTATGAAGGTTAAGGAAATGTCAGAAATCGTATTCAGGTTGTAGCTAGGAACCTTGGAAGACGTTGACGACGGAAGCATACATCATGCTTTGCAGTTTTTGCTTCCATAAGGCGGATCCGAACAGTCAGGTGATAGTTTGATTGAAAGAAGGGTTAAAGGTCATATCAAGTTTTGATATGTTAGGGACTGACATTGAAATCGGATGTGTGGTTCTCAAGATGTCAGCAATTAAAGTGTTTTTTTTAACAAACAATGAACTTGAAGCAAGCACATATGACATCATATCCCCACATAAGTACATAGTCTTTTGCTTTTCTTAAAACTTTAGAAATGATGTTTTCCTCAACAATCCCTTGTTATTAAATTGTGACTGCATAAGGGACATGAGAACTTAACAAACTATGTCCCCCGACACACACAGGAAGGTCCTATTTATATTTCTATTAACTTCAAGGTCAACACAACAGTGTGATAAAACAAAGGGAAACAAAGCATCCATTGTCAATGTGAGGAAGTGGTTAAAGCTCTCCTGCCTTCAAATTTAATTTGAAACACAAATCTGCTGATCTCATTTCCAGAAATTCATGTCCGATTTAAATGGAAATTTCACCACACTGGAAGTCTTGTACATGCGAAAATTATTTCTTTCACTTAAACTTCCCATTTAAGTCGGACATATACGGGGTCCACCACTTTTAATCTTTCAAATATTTTGCTTTGCATGTGCCATGGATAGTTGAGCACGTGACTGTCTCAATTTCACTGAATATGAGGGGTTGGGCAAGCATGAAATTAAGATGATTTAGAGCTCGTGAACCCCACCAATGATCGACATCACTACTCTGATTCATCTCTACCTCATAGAGGTAATATTACCATTCACAGAATAACATCTTATGATCAGAAAGTTTAACATCCAAAATGCATGAGTAACGTTAGCAAGGCAAGCAACATCGAGTAATTAGCTTAAAGGGATATTCCGGTGACAATTTTCAAGAACTTCATAAGATCCAGGCACTTCTATTTTCTTCATTGGTGAAGAATCCATCTTAACACCATGTTACGTTCAGAAATTAGGACTTTTAACAGGAAATATTCAAACTAAAGTAATACATTGCATTGTGGGAAATCTATGATGTCCTACCGGCAGATTAATGGAGCATTTTGATATAATGATCACGCATTCAAATGAAATATGCATATAATTTTAAAACAGGAAAATTGTGCTAACAAAATTTCAGGTCAACCTCAACGAAAATTATTCAATGTAATTACTGGTGCGAAGTTTGGAGGTAAAATTTATTAATCCCATTTTAAAAAACAACAACAGATTTTGGAAGCAATCTGCTAGTATTACATAACATCTTGTAACATTGAGGGAAAAGTACGAGTCTGTCACCGGTTTTTTTTTTAAAAAGGGCGTATCTTTTAACAGGAATATCTTGAGTTACAAACAAGCTAGGGCCTAGGCGTGGAGGTTACACATTATCAAACAAAGGTTACACATTATCAATCAAAGGTTACACATTATCAAAAGAGCAGGGAGTTATAATTCTAGAAGCTAGGTTTGCTCGTTTAAAAAATATTTGAAAGTATAAAGCTTGAAAGTAAGAAAAACTTTGGGATTCTTTGGGCGAAAATTTGCTCCTTTGCATACATTCTGAAGCTCAGGGAATATTGAAAATTATACACGTCGGCTTGAGCAAATTCCTAGCCTGTCGGGCGACTGATGATTGTTGGGATTGGACAGGTATCAATCAAATCTTCGCATTTTGATCATATGAATGAAAGGAAAATTCATTATGAAAGTTTTCCGAAAATTTGCGGCTTGAATCGACAAACATGTGCAAATCAAGAGCCTCTTTAAAAGAAAATTTGGAATTAAGTTTCGAAAGAAAATTTGTCTTTTTTGTTGGACAAATGAGCAACAGCTTTGATTATCGCACTGGTACAATACTATAATCTAAACAACTGTAGAGTTTGAAGGCAGACATTCGTCGCGCCAAACTACATATATACCGGTAGCTAGGTAGTGTACACAAACTCTCAATTGGCACAGACATTCTGATTGACATGTATCTCAAAAATGCAGATTAGCTCGTATAGCACATTAGTCTACGTCCTGATTTCACATTACAAAATGGAATCAACTGCCATTATACTTGGTGCTCAGAATAATCAAGAGGAGCTAGCAAAGCAGGCCAGAGAGCCACAACTGTAAAAAAGGGCCATGGCCGACCCTACTTAAACCAGTAAGTTAGAAATTGAGCTTTAACACTTCATCTAAACAAATATTATTACACATTAAGACATTATATACTCACCAGAGTATGCACTGAAAATTGTTTGTCAAATGAGGTTTTAAGGCTCATTTTCTAACAAATTGGTAAAGGTCCGGACGGCAACTCATTGGGGGTCTCATTGGCTTGCTTTCCCTGCTTCATTGTTTACGTTGAACATATAGCATTTTAAACGTTTAAAAAAGTCTTCAGTACAGTTTGGTGTGGATGACAGATGAGTTTAGACAGCCGTGGAATGGTCTATATTAAGTCGGTCGGGAGAATTCGAACTGTCTGGGTCAAGAATAGCTGCCTATAACTAACAAATAATTCTTAAATGAGTGCTGGCAAGGAGCTAGGGATCATATTAGTCAAGGTGCATTTAAGGGCTAATTCCCCTTTCCGTTTAACCCGAGGTTCACTGCTTATCAAATTTCAACCTTCGGAGCTATTTCCAAATGCTTCAATGGGCATTTAATTGGTAGTGACTGCCGCACTTCTTAAAGGGGTAATGCATGGGATGAACTTATTTTCAATGGGAGTTCGTAACCCTATAGATTGTTATTAAAGAATACTCAGGGAATTTTGAGGTCTAATAAAGTTCTAATTATCATCTCCATTCCAAGATGATGCCACAGAACAAACGGCTGACCCAACTGGTGATGAACTGAAAAATTATGGCAACAAATTGAGATATTTGCCATTCACTGCCCCTATATTTTATTGACATCTCCAAGGTTGCCTAAACTCGGTTTATTTTAATGCTGGATTGATATTTATTTTAGCAATGATTTTACTGATATAATCAGATTCCCTAAAATTTTAAGAAACCTTTCGTGATGTAAATTTTATCAAGTTCAAGTGCAATGAACGTTTTAAAGGAAAGAGGAAATTAAGCTGCAAAATATCACAATAAGGTTTCACCGGTTGAATGTGCCCTAAGAGTAGATACCTGGACTGTAAGACTGTGTACGGTAGTATTCAATGGAATTAACTTCCCATATTGGCACACAAATTCCATAGTTATTCGACAAAGATCCTGATGCAGATATTTACATCCAAGTATAGACAGGTCAGCATGTCACTTGTCGATCTAGTTTCATGTTTACTTGTTACAAATTGAGTTGCTATGGAGGGGCAGTTACATTGTAGGCTAAGGGAAAAATTAAATATTGATCTAATACAAATGTACATGTGAACCTTCAGGGCTGGCAGTTCAGTGTGGCCTGAGAAAAAGTAAAATTTAAAACTTACAAAGTTATCTCTCACTCAGCTCCCGGAAATTGATATTTGTGTATTTATTCTCTCAATCTTTCACGTATTTTAATGCTGCAACTCAGTCGTCAAAGCTTGCTATTATATTCCTGTCTGCTACTGTTTGTACAGTTATCCAGGCCTCTCTCTTTCTTCATATGTTGTTAACAACAATAAAACTATTGATAACTTTAACTCCCACCCCTCCCTCCAAACACACACCACACATACAAGCAGTATCCGTGACGCTATCTTTCGCGGGGTTGGAATTGATCACCATCCTTATGGGTGACAATGACTTGACCGAAAATGTCGAATATTGCTTAGCTGTATTTATGGAGTGCCCCCTCTATTTTGTCACGCGCTGCCCATAAGTCATGTTACTTCGTCAAGCTTGGTTATCTGAAGCATTTTGAACTAAATTTTTTCCCGTAAAGGGGTAAGTCATTGCAAAAGCAACTGTTGTTTTATCTGTGTTCAGTGGCGGAGCTGCCATATGGTCGGGGGGGGGCGGTCGCCCCCTGACGGACCAAAATCGTCTGTCGGCGCCCTTTTTGGGGTTTCAACATACTTTACTCTTGCACCATTTTTGGCAAAAGACAAAATTTAATAGCGTTGTTTTAAGGCCCAGATAACAAAATGCTCAAACAGCCACCGATAAATGTATTAACTGCACTTCATTCTGATGAAAAGGGTAATCTTCTGAAACATAGGCTTAGGTTTTGCCGCAAACGTATCTTCATGCTTTATACGCACTAATGAATGTTGTCGCTGTGCTAAGTTCACTGCTTCCACACCAAGCGTGATTATAAGCTTACAAAATACACAGACTGACATTAAATCAACCCCCCCCCCCCCCCGGCGGGTAAAAGATGTTGCAAAGGGCGCAGCAATAATTGTAGCGCAAATAGCCCTTTTGTTGTCGGGGATAAATGTCAGCATAGACAATAAAAAGACTTTTTCAAGATCATTTGAAGAGAACATTCAGGTTAAAATAAAATAGAACTGTTATAATAGTGGTAATGATTTAAGAATTGTAATGAGTAATTTTTATTTTGCTTTCCATCAAGTGACCATTATCATAATAAATGGCTATTTCTGACACTGCACAATAATTCTATGAAAATGCTTATTCCTGTACTTCCGAGGTCTAAAATGCCAGAATATTGCATCAAAAAAGCTTAAGTTTGGGAGACTTTTATTTATTATGAATATGGTATCTAGAAAGCCAAGCAGACCTCTTGTCTTGGCTATTTCTTTTGATGTACTTAATAAATGGCTATTTCAGAGTGGTCGCATGATGTAAATTACCTCATTTAATTTTTCTTCGTGTACTTATCTTGATTTCCAGGTGCCAAAAATGTACACCTAACGGTAATTAATTTCCATAACTTTTTCCCTCAGTAGGATTGCTTGCTATTTTGCTCTAGCAGGTTTAATCTTTACCTTCAAAGAGTGGCCCAATATTACATTAAAATCTTAAATCGAGACCTGACAATAACACACAAAATATAATGACTGCCTTCATACTAGAATGTGGAAGAGAAGGATAGAAACATGCGCGTCCGCAGGGAGGGGCAAGGGGGAGGACTTTCCCTCCCCTGGAAAATAAATAAAAAACCTGAAAAAAACGAAGAAAACATAAAGAAAAAGCCTACGAAGAAAGATTAACATCAATATTTCTTAACAGTTCACTCAGTGTTTTCCCTATTTATATGCGGTAAATAGGCTTTAGAAATGTCATTTCCATCGATCTGAGCTGCATTTTGGGCCAAAATTTTCTTGCGCTCCGCGCCAACTCATGGTGGCGCGGAGCTTTCCCCCTACAAGAATTTAGTTCCCCTTCCCCCCCGAACTTTCTTCAGTGGAAGCCCATGGATAGAAATTTTAACATGTTTTAATAGAAAAACTTGCTGAGGAGAAATGTCAAAGTAGTCTTCTACCAGGTGAAAATCAAAATAATGGAAAATCTGAAAAGCCGTGGCTTCAATCGTGCTCAGGATCAGGGTACTTACTCCTTCGAAGCGCCCCTGCAGACCAGTTTCGCCCCCTCTGACCGAAACCCCTAGCTCCGCCACTGTCTGTGTTGCCGTCCATATCCTATTTACTTGTATTAAAACTGATGAAAATCGTGTTCTAATAACTTAGGAGGAAGGACTAAGGTGATATGAATTGAATTGAATGGAGCCGAACTTGGACTATAAAGATTAACTGGTGCACTACGTAAGCCCCCAAATACTTGCACTATTGTCCACCCCAATTGACCGCTGACTCACATGGAGTCCGCCGTCCCCGGTCCCCATGTTTTAGTTTATATCTCGGTAAAGATGGCCCAGCTGTGGCCTCCGAAAATATAGCAAAAGCTATACTTTGTCTTAACTTTGATTGCGAACCGACCCGATACACTATCGATATAATTTCACATCAGCGAAAGTGTACCGGACACCGTTCGCATTATTGAAGGTGCATCGAATCAGTTTGTAATGAAAGGTAAAGGTGCAATCGCAGATGGTTTTCACATTTTTTTCAACTTTAATTCTGCACCATATTTAAACATGCAGTTAGAACTAACAAACATAATCACGTCCTAATGTCGCAATTGGTTACACAGGGACCGGGAAGACGGGGTAGCTAGGGGGGCTTTAGCCCTCGCACTTTTTTTTTTTTTTTTTTTTTTTTGTTGTGGGCATTTTGGGCCGCCTTAAACTGCATTATTTTATTGGACATATTGGGCCGCTTCGATGATTAGCCCCCGCACTTCAAAATTGGCTCCGCGGCCTCTGTTACAGTGTGGTTTCTCGACAAGTAATCAGAAATATCCATTTAACAGTAACACAAAATTAAGCGTCTCTCCTAACTTAAAAGAACTATTCAATCAATGTTTCTCTGTTCTAATGAACAATCAGTTCAGAAAGGGATGGAGTTTTTGGACAAAATGTTATATTCTCTGTCAAACTCTGATTGCCCCCTTAATACAAGAGTATTCTGAGACGTCATCCAGAATCCGACATAATTTTAACTGTATTTTCATGACAAGACACTTTACCCAGGCATTCCAAAAAGGGAGGGGCTGACTTAGGAAAATGCAGAGAACTGAAGGAGTTGATATATATTGATATGGTGAAAAGGGGAGGGCTGAGGCTGTTAAATCCCCCACCCCCTCCCTTGGATACGCACCTGTTACCTATTACAACATTATTGAAATCGCTCTCAATAAAATTGGTACTATAGTTTATAGAACGTTCTCAAAACAGTTTTCTGGTATTCAATGCCATTGAGGTTAATTTCGGGGATATCAGTGCGATTCCAGACGCTGGGTGAAGGGATGGAGAGGCCGGCTGGGTGGGTGATAGATTTAAGAAAAGGTGCTGAGGACTTTGGAAACTTAATTGCCAACACTTTTTCTGCTTTTTTTGTACCTCTTTATATTTTCTGTGTAAATTAAAGTTTTTAATACTGTTTCCCGCATCAAGCAGTCTAATTATAGTACAGATTTCGTAGTATCTACTTTTCACCAGCAGTACTGACATCGAAATATCTGCTTTGACTGGAGTGTTCATATTCCAAACAGGTTGAGCGCCATCAATAAAGTACAGTACTGTGAACGTTTAACTCCCGTACAATTATTCGCGCGTCCATACAACTCCGCACACTACTAAAGAACACCGCGCAAAAATAGAACAAAGTGTGAGACAAAAACTTCGTAGAATTCCGAACAATTCCTCGCGTGTTAAAATCGCACACATGACCGCAAAATTTTTTGTTTGAAGGAGCTACCAATGTAATGGTAACCTTTGCGGTCAAAGAATAGAATTTTTGAAGCCGTTTTAATAGAAAGGCCGTTCACAAGCAGTAAAAATTGTGCAGGCTTTGTTTGGGAACCGTTTGCAAGCAAACTTTGCCGCGGTCAGCGAGATTGTCGTAAGAAATACTTTGCTACTGTCTTATCGTACTTGACGGGTCGGAAGGTTACACAAATGTCGCTCTCATCCAGTGTGCAACGGTAATGAATTACGGTGAAAAAAATTTTACTTGAAGAAATTGATGGTAATCGAACATCGTTGCCCCGCGAGTTGTAACTCGGTGTTTAACAAACAAGAATTAACAGGTGGGATGAAAAGTGAATCTGCTACTGCTAAACGACGAGTAGCCTATACTTTGTTAGAGATGATGACCGAAGCTAGCTTACATCGCTGTTGAATCAACTATCATAAGGTTCTTTGGCTTGTATCATGTATATAGCCTATTACAAGATGGACGCATTTATATTCGTGTATGATCGCGTGCAATCCGGAGACTATAAATTGTACACTCTACTTAAACCATATGATTACCGTGAGCTCGTCACGGATTTTGAAAAGGTGCATTGCTCATTAAAAAAAAAACATGTTTCTCAAACCTGCAGGCCGACTCCATAATTTTGCACTTTAAAGAAATGCCGGGCGGAGGGTAAATTTAATTGGCTTCCCGTTTTATCCCCCTAAAAAGTACTGTACGGAAGTGCGGTACAAGAACTTCCTTCTTAGGCTAGGTCATTCGTGCTGTTGTATTACTATTATTTGACACTGCATAAAATGCGAATGTTCAAAAAAATTTTTAGTGAATTTTTTAGTAGACAGGGTCGGTAAAAAGTTATTATGACTCTATAGCCGGACCTAGTATCTCAGCTTATTAATGTAGCCTCTTACCGTTTTTAAGAAATGCTGGTACAGTCGTGTCCACACAAAAAAACATGTAATCCAAGTATAATCCAATGAATTGTGTCAATCGATGAAAAATATGGTAAAATTCTTTTAGTCCGATCACCAAAAGACCTCACCCAGCCCCTTGCATTGACCAATTTGTGAAATTGCCCCCTGTATCGACAAGAGAGTTATGTTGTTGGTTATTTCACATTCTCATGTCACGGACACCTACCCTATAGGCTACCATACCTCTGTATATTCTGACAAGCTCACATTGCGACATCTCCACATGTTTCAATAATTTGACCGTAGACAAATACATAAGTGTGGAAACATAAGGCAGTCACCATTTTGTTTGGACTGAGCCGTCTTGGCCTAAAACCACACGTACAACGAGATTGCCCGATGAAATCATGTTTTTCCTCAGCCAAGCATCCCATCCAATGTCCTATAATTTAGACGTTTTATCTACCCTAGGTCGTATGTCTATACCCCCCCCCCTCCCGCAACCCTACTCACCAAAACTTCTGTGAAAAAGGCGGCTAGCAGGTTGTCACAGTTTTGGCAAAGAGTTGCAACTACCTGGTTTTAGCGAGTCACTTGTTTACTGACACTGAGCCAACAATTCACAACAGTTTTTGAACACATGGAAACAGACGGAAGGCACAAAACAAGGCAGCCTCACTAAATGAGATTGATAAATACGCGTAACTTTTCAGTTCTTTCGTGCAGTCTCCGGTCCCCGAAAGATCGACTGTGTGAAAGTAAGGGTGATGAAAAGCACCGCTACGGCGCTCCGAGAGACCGCGTTTGGAGCCGCGTAACTATTATTGACAGTTCCCAGGTCTCTAATGACCCTGGGAGCTCGGACGTGTCAAGAAGTCACGCCATACAACGTGTATTGTAGAAAAGAAAACATCTCATAGCATTGTCGTGTGATCAATCAAATTCTAGTGTGCCCTGTCAAAGAACCAAGTTCATTACCTTAGACACTACGATAGTTTCTATTTGTTTATTTGTTCCGGAATGAAACTAACTGGCTTTATGAAACCTCGAGTGCTACCAGCAGACCATACACTCAATAGCTAAGTCCAGATTTGTCACACCTTTGAGGACAGAAAAGATGGTGTTGGGTAGGGCCTTGGTGAAAAGTTCGAAGAACGTGAAACTGAACTATAATGTGGACTCACTGCTTCGTAGTAATGCGCGTTAAAAATGTGGGGCATGGCATTACAGGGCCAGAATTTTACGACCGACTTTTACCTCTTAATATTAGCTTCAATCCAGTAGTTGTGATTTACTTTGAGTGCTTGAATGAGAAAAGATACCATGTGTACGATACCATATTGTACCAGACATGAGCATCTTTTACAGTGGCGGAGCTACGCGTTTGGGAGAGGGGAAAGGGGAAGAAGAGGAGACCCCCGCCAGATTTTGGCCTTGCCGACCCTTCCACCCCCAACTTAGGTCAGTTCAACGTTGGGATAAGTGAAAAATATAAATAACATAGGCTACCCTTCCAAAGGCTTAATTTTTCAATCCAGAGATAAACTAAAACCTCCAAATTTCCGGGGTTTCTCTCCTGGATCCCCACCCCAGGGACGGGCGCATTATTGTGCTCGGTTGCGCACTGAGCCGAAAAGTTTTACCCCCAGTATTATCCTTTGCCCTTAGTTCTCTCCTCCCCCACCACTTTTGCAATATTAACATTCTGGCACCGACCGTTGACCGTGAACATATAATCGTAGCTCCCGAACTATATCCGAAAATGCTAAAATGAAAGGAAACTTCCGAAAAGACAGTAACACAATCTCGAGTAAGCGCGAAAGTGTGCAATTGTTTTGTGGTAAAAAATTTAGAAAGCAGCAGACATCATAAATGTTGGCCCGTTATTTCATCCCTTTCTTCCGACAGTTTCGGCCTCCTATGGTAAGTTCCGACACCCTTTTACATCAGTTTAATGCATCATTGAGTTGTCCGAACATAGGACGATCGTCGACCATAGGAGTGTCAGAGTAGGGCAAGTAATCTATCTCGTTCGTCTCTCAATGTAACTGAGGAAAAATGAGTTTGGAAAATAAATTCACCAACAGTCGTCAATTTATATCACGCCAGTGGCGACGAACACGGGAAGAGTCTTAGGGCGGTCAGCACCACAAATGGAAAAATTGATGCATAGTAACCCCCCCCCCCCCACCTCAATTTCATTGTGCATGAGGCTTCTCAGGGGCCCAATAAAGGCTCTTCTTTTTGAAAATATTTTGTCTAAAAAGGCAAGCATTTTGAATGTCATCGGGAAGCCTTAATTCGCACTTTTAAACATTACGTATAACAACGGAGATCTCCAGTCGACGTGCTATCTTAGATTGGAAACGCAGATTCTTCAATAGTCCCAAACTTTTTAAATTTTCTTACATGAATCCCAGAATATAAATTATATTTTGCATTACAAGCTCGGTATATTTCCAAATATTTATTAAGAGCTACCTAAGCGCGCCGCATATAACGTTCCGCATACAGTTGTGTTAACACTTAAGAAAAAATGGAAAATCTGGGTGCTTGCCAGCCCCCCCCCCCTCCCCGACTGCAGTGGCGTCACCAGAATTTTCATTCTTGTGGGAACTGAGGGAAAAACAATTTTGCAGGGGGCACTGTTGCACTCTTCTCATGGCGCAAAAATTTTCCGCACACTACCGACACCAACTGAGGGTGACGTACTGCAGTGTACACCTCAGTTAGCAGTTCAGGCAGGATCATAAGCTTACATCTTTCCTTAAGAGAATCACACATTTAACTGCACATCAACTGCTTTGTCTTTCTCTTTCTAGTTCAGATCCCCTTCTTCAAAATGTCAGCCGGATCCGCTCGTGAGAGTATGTTTTACTAGATTTGCTATCAACAAAACCGTAATGGAAGTTGCCCTGGGCTGGAAGTAATTTTTCGACCAGTGTAAAGACAATAATGTTACCGTTAAAATACGACGTTAATACGTCTCAAAACTTTAAAAACTCAGGAGCTTCCAGTGCTTCGCCCTGTGGACCTCACCTCTGGTCACTCAGATTGAACTGCCCATCAAATTCTTTCTATATAGTTCATCTCCCATTTTTCGAAGCTTTAGCCGGATCCAACCTTGGTAGTAGTTTCACTAGATGTTTTACCACATATCTTACTCTAAGTTACCCTGGAGGTAATTTTAGACCAGTGTTAAGTCAAAAGAATTACCCTTTAACCTTGCAAAAACATTAAAACCCAGAAGCTCACGGGGGATTTCTCCCTGGACCCCCACCGGGGCTTTGCCCCTGGTCCTCACCAGGAGTCTTAAGACTGACCCCTGGAACTCACCCGATGACACTCGCGCTTTACGTGCCCCTGCCCCCCCCCCCTCTTGGCGGCGCAACTGTCCCCTAGAAAGAGTTCAGTTAGGCCACTGCTTTCATTGTTAAATGTATTCACATTTTTCGGCACTATGTGACAGCTAAATTATACTGTAGCCATGGATTCTACTCTAATTACCGCAATTATGATTGTGGTCGTCACAGTTACTGTTTCGGAAGCAAACTGACTAGACTTCTTACTATCATACTGCTCAAATTGTAAAGAGAGTTGCTACAAAAGACAAAGTAGCCTACATCTCAGTTCCTTCATCGCTAAACAAGTATTTTAAACGGATAAAAGCCAAGCAGTTAACCGTTCTCAAATGTAACTGAATAAAGCTCTAATGTCTTCGACTTTCGATTAATCATTCTAAAACAACGTCTATAAATAATTATGAAGTCTTCGCACCCTCCTGGGAGCTGTCAATTCAAATGGTAACTCTTTGTTTTGCCGACATTCCGTGAACACAGGGTACGTACTAAGGCTTATCATGTGGCAGCCTCGAGTGAACATATCCTGTAGGACGCATCGAATATCGGGTAGCGCATTTGAAATATCCGGTAGCACAAGTGGACAATGAGGTAGCACGTCTTGCTCATGCTAAAGCTTGTGCTAGAGGTGCCATCTTTGTGGAAACTGAGGTGTTATAAGTGCACTTCTGAGGGTTTAGATCACGGCTTCTCTTTGGATGGCAATGCACTTGTTGGGAATTCAGCAACCTACCGATTGAGATGTACCTAAATCATGGGTAGTGGAGGCAGCAAACAAATTGGGCCATTGCTTCCAGTTAGTCTTTGCTACCAGATGTCCCCAATAAAGAACCATATACCTATCCTGAAATATATTTTTCACAAAGATTTGCTAAAACTCCAGACCTTCTGGGTAACCCCCTGGATCCCACCTGAGGCTTTCACACGTTGGAATCCAAAAGAATATCTTAGCAAGCTCTGAACCCCATTTGCTAAAGGCACTAAATGTAGCTGTCCCGAGACTCCCAAGTTGTCATCAAGAGATACGTTAAAACGTCCGAGCTTCGCCCCATGGACATCTACCAGGTTTTTGTCCATGGACCCCACCAGTGTAAACTGGACGTATTACCCACTGTACCTACATGATACTTTAACAATGCAGCATGCGGGGGCACTGGGCACCCCTCCACCATCTCACGACAGCCATTATTTATCCTAAAAATACGTGGACACTTAACCAACACAAATTTTACTTCTTAAGGTAGTATACGTGGTACCAGAATGCATGTGAGGCTACCAAATATCTCAAAAAATTTCAAATGGGAGGAATAGTCTCACTCCCCCCCCCCCCCCGCCCCTCCCACCGTGGTACCATTTCCTTAACTCCTAAAACTATGACTCGTTTCCTGGCAGGCATAGACGTAGTCTACCGTACGAGACGGGGGCAGGAGCGGAGGCCAGGTGCGGTGAGCAATAATTTGCCATTTAACATGCAAAAGGTCGCGAGTTCGAGCAGTTATATAGAAAAATTAATTGATTAAGCGGAGCGTGAATCACTAGTAACTAGCAAAAGAACAGATTTGAAAAACCTGTTTGTTGGGACAAAAAGATCAGGAAAAGAACAGAATCCGTTGAAAAGCAGAATATTCATGAGCTCACAAAAAGAACAGATATCCACCAGAAATTTTACAGTTCTTCCAAGTGCAGAACAAGTAATTTATTACAGCTGTATGTGATTGATGAAAGGTCGTGACACCAAAAGAACAGAACTGTGATTCCAAATGGTCCCTTCGAGAGTCCTTGTCAACTTAGCTTTAATTTAAGCACCTCACGGAGAGCAATGACATGATAATTATGAACCTGACCGTTGACAAACAGGTGATCATGGCTAAGTGTGACCTCGGAGCGGTAAATACACTGTGCTTAGTTACAGTACTTCAGTTCAGAGTGCACCACAGCTACTGAATGAGTGTGCACTGAGGGTATATGCCCCATGTCAAAATTGTTACAACATAAAGTGCTTATTAGAAAAATAGGCAATTGATTTGTGATGGAACATTCTAATTGCAAGATCACTGCTTAGTTCAAATTAAGACAGTTAACTTCCCGAAATAGTTTCAGTCTGTAAACCCATCTCACCCAAATCGAGTGTAGCCCGATTAGGCTACCCCTAAATGTAGGTTGGCCTAGACCTAAATGATTACATGAACTGTCATATTATAAATGAGTGCACAAGAAAAGTCTGTGAAAGGTGTGTCGAAATGGGACTAAAGTACCCCCACATGCACGCACACACACACACACACATTTCAGACAAGTTATAGGAAGATTTTACATAAGATCAGTTTATTCTATGGCGAAATCCTTCAACGATAGTTAGCCTTAACCCCCGACCCGTATTGTTATCATTATTGTTACCAGTATTATTTTTTTATCAGTTTATTTATCTTTTTTTAAACTTTGTATTTACCAATGTTACTGATATTATTATGTTATTATTATTATTTTATTTTATTATTATTTTCATTACTGTATATTCTCTTGAGTTTCTTGCCTACTATCTGTACTGTATCAGTATGAGCGTTGCTTTCTCTTTCACCCTTTTTCTTTTTTAACTTCCCTTTTCTTACTTTTTCCTTTCTTTTTTCTTCCTTAAAAATTATTGTGTTCACCTTGATTGTTTCTCAGTCTCTTGTACCATATATTGGGGACGGAGTCATAGAGGATAAATTGAACTTGAACTTGAACACGTACCTTCCTAGGGAAATTAATGGGTTCTGGTGTATTTCCGTCCTCACAAAGGGTCTAGTCCTGATTCCAAGAGGAAGCCTTTTGTTTTCTCTGAAAAACTGTGGTAGTGCAGTTATTTTACTTCAAATGTGCGCAATATCTCACACCAAATCTTATCTATAAATTGTACTCAATGACGTTACGGGAGGTGTCAGGAAGTGCAATGTCTTGCCTTCCGTTTGTCCCCGCATGTAATGGAATGGAAGACAAAAAACATGTTTGGGGCAGATGATTTACTTCACAAACATCCCTGGGGAGTTTGAACCTAAGAATGTCCATTTAATATTTGTTCAGAAAGGTCAAAAACGACTGACTTGTCCGACATTTGCATCGTCCCTCTTCCAAACCCTGTATAACTCTTACCTATTTTGTCAAGGATACACATTTTGTGAAAAAAAAATCACGATGATGCACATTCTAACCCTTGAATCTAATAAAACCTACACTTAGAGTGTGCATCAAATAAATGGAATGTCGGTATTCTGATTCGGTGGTTTTACCCATGGCCAGTCTATCACATTCGTTCCGATCCCTGACTCAACCTGTAGGCCTAAAAGTGCAAAGAGTAGTAAATTTATTCACACTGGTGAACATAAACATTTGTTTTCCACACAGACAGCAATTGTAAATACTCAGGAATTTGGTACAACTTACTCTGTTGTATCACAAGGCTGGCTCTTGATTCTTCGGTCAAAGTTCTTAAAGATGCTTCCAATTTTGCTGGCAGGATTCGTTTTATATCTATATATATATCCGCCTTCAGAATCAAGAGTTATCCATCCAGTGACAATAATCTAATGACTCATTTGTTTCCTCTGAACTGGCGGGAAAATCCATTACTGGCAGCTCTTAGTAAAGCCTGGTACAGAAAAGGTCGCACGGGGGCATACTCTGGTGAACAGTTCTCATTAGTCAATAACAGGTTACCGGTCAGGGCAGTCCCTTTCGTTCCTAATTGTCTCTCCCAGCGATAAATAAATGCATGGGTGTAATAGAAAGCATTTAAACTGAGTGCAACCTATAGGCTATAGCAGTAGGGCTAAGGTAACTTCGAAGTAAACCGAGGCACGGTCACAGAGACCGGGAAGTAACAGAAACCTTTCACACAGTGGCGGCGCTACGGGAGGGGGAGAGGGGGGATCTGCCCCGCAGATTTTTGATTCCCCACCCGGCCATCAAGTTAAATGAGTTAGGAGTTACAGTAGGTTAGCCGAAGAAATGAGTAATATATCCCTCCAGAAACGTAAATTTTCATCCAGAGAAATGCTGAAACCGCAGAAATTCCGGGACTTTGCTTTGGACCCCCATCCAAAGGAGCTAGAGCTAAGTCGGGCTCGGGCTCGCGCTGTGCCCGAAAAAATTTGCCCACATTGCCCCCAACATTTTTCTTTGCCTTTAATCCCCCCCCCCCCCCCCCATGATCGTGACTTTCTGGCACCGCTACTGCTTATTAAACCTAGTTTAGCAAACTAACTGTAATATGAAAGGCAGAGGAAAATAATACCTGTGTGGATCTAAAATTCTTGCTACAGAGTGGGGTTGCGTTCACCGCAAAGGACAGAAATTCGAAACCGCGGTATGCTGGGGAAGGGCATAATTGGCCAGATACAAGAATTTGGAGAAGTACTGTCAGCATGTCGTGGTTGCACGCACGTATTATCTCGATGGGGTGGTGTACTAGTGCAAAGGTATAACACTAACGGATAAAAATATAGAAGACTACACATGGAAACCACCACTACCAGTATGCACTTTAAAGACTCACACTGTCAAGTTGAAAATATTACATCATTATTTTGCAGAAAGGCTCTTCGGAAAGATAATAAACTTTTAAGGGGGGTGGCAGTTTGCCATGCCCTCCCCCGACCTACATTGAAAAAAAGAGGAAAAACACACAGATCATGCTAGCTACGGGCTTTTATGAGAAGAAAAGACTGAACAAGTTCTTAAAAGTTAATTGGATGTATTTGGGGCAAATATGTAGGCTTATTTAAATGCTTTCATTCTGCAAATGAATGGGTCTATTCCTAACAACTGTCTATTTATCAGCATTCAAGCATTTTCAGTCTTCAAGTTTCTTGTTTTCGAGATTTGGGAAATTTATAGTTTTGATTTTGTTCATACATCATTTTCCGGCCAACACAAATGGGATCATGTGAAACCAGAACAAGACTGAAAAAATCATGTCGCTTGATTTGGGACTAAATAATGAGCACACACCATATTCAAAGGATTACATGCATTACTGGTCTTTGCCTTCTTCGTAATTCTTCCACCCTAGAAGAAGTCATCGGAAAGCTGAGAGTTGAATTTTCCCCTCGTCTATACTGAGAAGAAGATTTTAAACGGCCAGAGAAAATACCATTACATTCATATAAGTAACGGTCACTGCAACGCATACCGCCAAGCATGCAAAATTATGTTTCATGTCATTTCCTCCAAGACTTGAGCACCTACATCTGTACATTGGATCTTTCTTTTCAAATTTATGAAATGCATACAGTACTTTTAATTTCAATTACACAAGCCCGTCTAGGGGCAAAATAGCTCTGATTTCCAACTTTTCTGCAGCTATAGTTGAAACCCTGTGTGGGCCTCGAGTGGGAAATTGATTCTTAGCGATTGTTGACAGATGCATTTCCTTATTTGTGGAACTCTTGATCATCGAGACTTTTGCCATGATATTGTACTGAAACATGAAGTCCGAATATGAATACGTTCTCTCGCACGAAGAGAAATATTAGAAAAACTACCTTTTCAAACATTACTAAAACTTTGAACATTTCAAATTGTCATAAAAAGTAATAACAAAAGAAAATGTGCCATAACGAACTGGTAAAAAGGTCAATCAACCTGTTGCCAAATTTGTGAGGTAGAGCTGTCACACATTGTATTCTGGAATATTGACCGTAAAGGTCAGAGTTGTGGCAATCAGAAATATTTTAACGGCCCTCCCTGGAGATGATCAACCCCATTTGTACTGTTAAGTGTGTAAATGTGTCTAGTAGGTTGACTGTGGAAGTTTGGTGTGTGCAAAGATTGCAAGGTACAGTGCACATATGTATGGAACGTATTACACTCTTAAAAAAAATGGGCAAAATTTGCCCAACTTTTTGACCAACACTGGGCATCTATTCAACAACCTCAACAGTTGGGCAAAACTTTAACCATCCAAATTTGGTAAAGTTTGAACCTAACTGTTGGGCAGGAAACTACCCAACTGTTTGGTAAATGAGCATTTAAAACATACCCACTTGTTGGGCACGTCTTTTATTAAGATGTTGGGCAAATGCATTCACCAACCGTTGGTTAAACGTTAATCATCTTTTCCATAACCGTGGGTGCTTTTTCAACATCAGTTGGGCATATTCTTTAACCAACTGTTGGGCTAATCCCTAGTGCATTGCCCTAGTAAATGTGGCCATTTATAAATCAGGCTCAGATTATCCGACAATAAGGCATCATGAAGACTTGAAGATTGTGTTGAAATAAATATGAGCACATGGCAAGGAGAGAAGTATCCAATGATAGAATCAAACGATTAGGAAACCGTGATGCTGCCATAGTAAGCCAAAGGATGTAGGCTAGCCTAGTCTGTAGGCTAATCAAACTCACATTGACACATTACAGTACCAAACATAGTGTTAGGCTATGTTAGCCTAGCCTGGATGAGCAGGCGAACGTTTCGGCCATGGCTCAGTAGCAGCACCAGTTTCTTCCTAAATCGTGTTGATTATATCTTCGATATAAACATTAAATACTCCACACAACTCCTTGTACTCGTATTTAGCCTAAAACACACTCAAGAACCCCCAAGCTCCATTCCTCAAGGTAATCTGAGACATTAATCAGCGAGATAGTTGTCGTTTGATGAGCTGCTAATGACTTTGAACCACTGAGAAATACGTACGTACGCGCGCCTGTTCTTAACTTTCACATGTTCATTGTGTGCAATGCTTTTATCACATTTACGTATGCGGAACGCGCAAAGTTTATTGCCCAACCAATGAGCAAACATTATGCTAATTAGCAATTAATTACCCAACAAGTAGATAGACCAAATATATGCCCAACCGTTGAGTGTAAGCTTGTTAACAGTTTGCCCAATGATTGGATAGTGGAATAAACGTGAATCGAAGAAACGTTTTTACCATTAAATGAGCAAAGTTTGACCAACATTTAACCAAAGCGTTTTACCCAACGAAAATATTGCCCAGTGTTTTAAGAGTGTAGGACTTGAAATATGTCGAAAAAGAGATTGCGCTATGGTGGGAGAGGGACCAGGCTAAACAGCCGTAGAGGTTCTGTGTCCCCTTTTCACGTCCAAGAAGCCTACTCTTGATTTTGACACTTCCAGTCAGCGCTGAGAATCGCCCACACAGAAATGCAACTAAGGTTGCTGTAGAACTCATCAAATTTTCTTTCCTCTGCCCCATGATCAGCTATACCACTCTTCATTTTGCTTTGTGGAAGTTTTGCTCTTGTGCATATCTCCATCCCTGTTTTCTCACTGAAACTTCCCTCATCTCACTGTAACACTATGTTAACAGGGGTGGAGGACTCGAGTCCGGACTGAACTTGAGTCCCCTTTTTGGCTCCGACTCAGACTAGGACTCGGATCTCTGGACTTGGACTCGGACTCTTTGGACTTGCACTTGGGCTTGGACTTAAGCTTGAATTCGAAGTCGAGTGCATTAAGTCCAGCAAATTTTTCGTCACATTTTTTAATTTTCCAATCCAGCCAAAAGCGCAAAACTAAACATGTGGACTTGAGCACACTGGCTTCGGACTTGGACTTGGACACGTACTCGATCTTGTTGCAAGGGTGGCGCCAAGCGAGTGAGAGTCCGGGGCCATGTCCCCGTCAGGGAAGCCCCCCCCCCCCCCCTCCCCACGACTTAAGATTTTGTTTACCGTAGAGAAGACCGTGTTCTTCATGGGAGCTCTTTAAATTCCCAGTATTCCTTACAAAATTCCCATTTTTTCAATATACGCTCCAGATTTTCAAACATTCTGAAAAGAAAGTCAAAACATTTTCCGTTTTTACCGTATGAGAAAACATGATACCTCAACCCGACTTCAGCATTGATTTTGGGCAGGTCGATCTTCAATACAGAAGACTCCAAACTTTCAGTTCTCTTCTGTAAATACCTTTATTTCTTTAAAACTTCTGCATACAATTCTTTCAATATACTTAGGCGAACAAGACGGGGAGGGATCGCGGTGGACAGACTGCCCACCAAATTTTGACAAAATTTAGAATTCGGAAAGGAATGTGGGACAAATTTGGACAGCTGTTGAGTTAAAAAATTTTGACATTTTTTAATTTCAAGAATAACTCCTCCTAAGCGTGCTTGAAATCGTAAAATAGATGCTCCCGATAAAGGAGGAAAACATATTCAGTGTAATTTTTTTTTATAAAAACTCAGAAAGACAATGACTTCGCTACACTGTCACAGTCGGGTAGGCCAAGGAAAAAGCTGTAGTTTTACTTCAGAGTCAACACAATGCCCCAAAAGGTCGATCAAAATTCTTTTAGACGTACATTTGTTCAAATAAGAAAAAAGTATACTGTCTCAGGCTATAACATTTTGATGAAAAACAACTTACAGATACTACAATAAAGCGACGTATTAGGGGAGCCTAAGGCTTAAAAGAAACAATATTTCTTCAGCAATCTCAGTTTGAACCGGTTTTTAGTCTTCGCGACTCCATGCCCGAGATTGCCACTTATCTGAATTCTTTCAAAGCTTAACCCGAAGAATAACAATAAAACGTTTCTTTCCAAGTAAAATTTTGAAAATACTAAATGATTGCAAAGATTTGTGACAAATTCAGGCGGCTTAAGCTAAAGTCTTTCTTTGCTTCTACTCCATATTTTATGTAGTCTTAAAAATCTTGGGCCAAACTGGTAAAATATTCCGGCGAAGGTCGAAAAAGGGGTTCTGGGTTTTCACGGACGAATAGGATCGATTCGTGCAGGTAGGTCTGATCAGGGAGTTCTGATGCAGTGCCCAATGGTTTTCCATCTGTCCTTCCCCAACAGCCAAATTCGAGCAACGTTAATGAAAATTGGTCAGACTGTTTTCAGTTACATATAATGATAACAGGTATTGTGAGAGGGTCTCTCTACAAATCTAACTGAAAATTCATTCGAACCCACCTTGAAACGTGACATATCTAAAAGACCTTGGAAGTTAAATCATTTATGGACTTCGGGCATCCACATCAAAAATTCCATCAATTCAGTGGATCTTACAATTGCATAAGACGGAGAGTCGCAATAAAAGTATTCTTACAATTCCGTATCATAGTGAAAATTAAGAGAAAAGATACCATTTTATCTAAAGGTAGTGGTACAAACATTTTATCTTGTAATATTCTGATCACTTAGCAAGTTGTTTTTATTTTTTATTTTTGAATGAAAAGATACTCAAATTGCAAACTTGAAGACAAACTCTAAATAACGACTGATTCATTTCTAGTTACAAGCATGTGAAATGCTATTTCCAGGTGTCTGAGGGCTCAATTTTTCGAAATTTTCCGTACGCTCCGCACCAAACGATAGTGACACTCCCCTTTGATTGTATTTTGGTCAAACAGATTTCTTAACCGTTGTGAGAACATTGAATGCTTACAAATCATTTTTCGTTTAGGGGTCAACATTAGGCATGATGGAATCTGCATCTTCTCTCACATAGCAAGTTGCTGTGCTTTCTATTGAAGTGAAAATTCTATTGCAAAAACTGTCATAAAACAACAACTTGCTTCAAATATATCAGATTTTTCAAATATTTGTTATAAATGGCAAAAGACTATCCGGAAGATGCCAATTTTGGTGGATACTCCGTACAATAAAAATTCCAAGCCAACCCCTGTCAATCCCCCCCCCCCCCACACACACACATTCTTCTTAATTTTGCTCTTCGGACAGGGAGACTTTGACTTTATACAAACCCGAGCCAAATTTTTCAATATCACCTTACCAAATGGAACTTGAAGTAGCGCATCGGCCGGGGGAAGGGGGCAGGTGGGCAAAGTGCTCCCCTCCGACAGGTTCGACCTGGAAAATCAGTTCAATCCACCAGGTCGCACTAAAAGGGAAAATTTAAGGAGAGAAGAAAGGGAGAAAAGGAGAGACAGGGAAAAGAAGAGGAGTGAAATGGAAACAGATTATTTTGTTTCAGACAGGCGTCCGCAAATTCTTTTTTCGTTAGTTGTTCATCGGGCTAGCTGTTCTTTTAGTCTCCTTGTCCGCATGCATATCTATTTGTCTACTTTTAATATGTCTTTGTGGAGACTTTCCTTCGGCATACTTGCCCGGTGGGCTGTACGACATTGCGTAGTGTACTAGTGCGAGTAACCTCTTACTAGTCCCAGACCGTGGGGCGTGGGACTTCAGATAAGACAAAACTGAGAAGTCCTGATCCTTTTCTTATTAAAAACCCGTGGAAGTTTCAAGTGATACACTCTAAAATCAAAAGAGTAAACTACCGTTTGAACATACGTCAGATTAAAGCAGAGAATGGTTATTAATAGTTGTTTTTGGCGATTCCCATCGTTTTTTGTCTTTAGTTAGTTACATAACGTTTTACGGCACAGTTTCCAACCAATTGGTTCAAGTAGAGCGGGCCGCGGCCTTTTGTCCAGTTGTGACTCACTGATCCATTTGATCCTATTTCGGTTCAATTTGAACCAAATGTTTTAGAGTGTACGAGTACCCCAATTGTTTCAAAAATTTGTCTGAACATAACAACTTATTATAGCCAAAGTAAAATTTTCATGAAAAATCAAAACGATTACAAAAATCGCGACTCATTCGGACAGCTTATAAAACAGTTATCCCTCAGCCTCACTTATAGTCTTGGTTAGAACTTTGCCGGAAATGGTAGAAGATTCGGGCGACTTTTGCAACATGTCCTGAGATGATTTCAATTGCCAGATTGTACGGGAAGACACGAGTGGACATGTGTATAAATATACTTAAAACTTTTTCCCCCAAATTGCTAGTGGTACATTATATAGTATGGGGTAATTTTCTGATCATTTTGAAGGCTAATTTGTTCATTTTCAAGTTGTAAAAGTGAGCATGTTATGCAAAAGAAAGCTCAAAATAACCGCAACTGTTGATCTTTTCACAAACGTACAATTCTGTAAAATAAAAATCACAAGTTTAAATTTCAACATTTTCTGGGATCCTCCGGACCCCTGAAAAGAGCTCCGGCGCCCGCTTTGATATAGCCTCCCACTTCCCAGAAATTGCCGGAAGGAAGTGGTATGCGAAACAGTTTGGAATTAAGCCACTTTCCTGCTTAGTAGCGGATTAAATATTACAAAACCTTAAACTGCTTGAAATCGCAATTAACTAGCACGTTTGAAATTGCGTCAGGATTATTCAGTGCCGTTACTAAGGGACAGAATCAGTTTTCCTTTCTTCATAACCTCCAATCCACCTTCCTACCCCCCCCCCCCCATCAGTTTTTTTAACTTTGCTCTTGAGTATGTAGCGCATGTGCCTCTTTCAACTGTTTAAAAAGCATTACAAATATTCATAAAACTTAAGTTTCAAAGACCTACCAGGACTTGGGTGACCATAAGGAAGCTTGGACAATTCGATTTCGGTGCATATAATGCTGCACAAATAATTTTTGTCAAGCAGGACTATATGTAATTGACGTATTGCCTATCAAACCCCACCGTACCAGCCCTGAATACTGTCCAAAGACCCTTCCGTCCAGTGGCGGCGGAACCGGGGGGGGGCTTAGCCCCCGCGAATGAAAAAGTGGAGGGGCTTAAGTCATGTTTAGCCCCCCCCCCCCCACCAATATTTGTAAGGTGCGCTTCAAGAAGTGGTGACCGGCGACGGCGGGAGAATATTGAAGAAGTGGGTGGTGAACATATTCTCCATCAGTCTAATGCACAATAAAGGCCTACTAAGAATTTTAGGGGAAAGGTTGTCGATGAAAAAGATACTGGACACGCTAAAGCCTCTTTATCATCCCCCAACCCAATCTCTGAGGTCTTCGAAAAGAGGAAGCAGTATGGTCTGTTATTGCGTAATCTTGTTAAGTTTTACTGATCGATTTTCATGAGGTTGAACAACGTATTCTACTACCGTTAGTACACAAGTCTGTAGTACGTTTGGGATTTGAGCTGCCATGTGGTCAGGGGGCTGTCGCCCCCCTGAAGGACTAAAATCGTCTGTCGGCGCCCTTTTTAGGTTTTTAACATACTTAACTCTTGCACCATTTTTGACAAAAGACATAATTTAATAGCGTTGTTTAAAGGCCCAGATAACAAAATGCCCAAACAGCCACCAGTAACTGTACTATCTGCACTTTTATTCTGATGAAAAGGGTCATCTTCTGTAAAGGATAGGTTTTGCCGAGACGCATCTTCATGCTTTATACGCACCAATGAATGCTGTCGCTGTGCTAAGTTCATTGCTTCCACCATTGTTTATAAGCTAACAAAATACACAGAATGACATTAAATTAACCCTCCCTGTCAATAACAGATGTTGCAAAGGGCGCATCAATAACTGAAGTTCAAATAGACCTCATGTTGTCGGGGATATTTGTCAACATAGACAATAAAAAGAGTTTATAAAGGTACCAAAATAGCTTCCACAACATTTTTAAAAATCATTTGAAGAGAACATTCAGGTTAAAATAAAATAAAACAGTCATCATAATAGAAATGGTTTAAGAGTTTTATTGAGCAGTTTCCATTTTGCTTTACTTCAAGTTCAACTGTTCAAGTGACCATTTCCATGATAAATGGCAATTGTTTGGTGTTTTCTGTAGTTACGTGACGACTCAACTTGAAGCCAGAAAATTGCATCTAATAAGCCTAGGTTTCTGAGGTTTAGGCTACTTTTATTTAATATGAATTCGGTATATAGAGAGCCAAGCAGACCTTTTGTCTTGGATATTTCTTGCAATGTACTTAACAAATGGCTATTTCAGAGCGGTCACAGGATGTAAAATACGTCAAGTAATGTTTCTTCGTGCAATTATCTTGATTTTCAGATGCCAAAAATGTAAACCTTACGGTGATTAATTTCCATAACTTTTTCCCCGTGTAAGATTTGCTTGCTATTATGCTCTAACGGATTTAATCTTTATCTTCACAAAGTAGCCCATTATAAGATTAGAATCTTAAATCGAGGCCTGACAATGGCACACAAAATAAAATGACGCCTTTATAGTAGAATGTGAAAGAGAGGGATAGAAACATGGGCGTCCGTAGGGTAAGGGCAAGGGGGCACTTGCCCTCCCCTGGAAAATAAAAACAAACCTGAAAAAACGAAAAAACATAATGAAAAAGACGAAGAAAAATTAACATTAACATTTCTTAATAGTTCACTCAGTGTTCTCCCTATTTATATGCGGTAAACAGGCTTTAGAAATGACATTTCCAGCGATCTGGGAGACACTGTGGGGGATAAAATTTTCTTGGGCTCCGCGCCAACTCATGGTGGCGCGGAGCTTTCCCCCTTATAGCATTTTGCCTAAAAGAATTTTGTTCCCCGGAATTTTCTCCTGCGGAGGCCCACGGAGAGACAATTTAAACATGTTTTAATAGAAAAACTTGCAGAGGAGAAATGTGCAAAGTAGTCTTCTACCAGGTTCGGAAAATCAAATGGGAAGTCTGGAAAGCTATGGCCCCGATCGTGCTGAGGTTCAGGGTATTTACTACTTCGAAGCGCCCCTGCAAACCATTTTCGCCCCTCTGACTGAAATCCCTAGCTCCGCCACTGGATTTGAGATCGGTATAGATAAGGTTGGTGGTATCCTTGGGAGGAACCACGGGAGGGGGTGTTTTGGGGACAAATGGTATGATCTAGGGGAAATATAATTGACTAATTGACATGTATGAGTGGACAAATGTAACAAGGGGTGCAGAAAGTGAATAACACGGCAAACAGAGAGAATGAAAGAGGATGCATAATTAATTATTGTTCTTGAATCATCTCAATTTATCTGATATGTATTACCATTTTGCATAGGCTGAATTTTTTCGTTTTAGTTGAGAAATTGCAAACATGAGACCCATATTTTAATGCTGGATACATGCAACATAGAACACGCGGGAAGTGCCGTTTCCGGCCACCTGGGGGGTCTGTAAAGTCAAAAATTTTCTTGTACGCTCCGCGCCAACTGATGGTGGCGCTCCGCTTAGATAGTCCTGCTGGCACTCAGCCCCCCTCCCCCCCCCAATATTTTTTCCGTTCCGCCGCGCCTGCTTCCGTCGTCACCGTTATGGACTACCACTTTGAGTACTTAAAATTACTTCGAGCAGTGATCAGAACAAACCCAAAAACAGTTTCGGAATAGCCGTACACTATTTAACTAGTGAGAACGATATTTTCGTGAACTTGCAGAATACACGCTGATATTAATATGCACCAAATAAGCTTCCTTACAGCTGCACTTGATTTCATGACTATCTTTAAGTACTTTTTGACTAACGAATAAGTAGCTTCTTTGGTGCCACAAGCATGCGTAGTAGACTACGGAGCTTTTAAGGTGTCATATGTAATAGACCCAATATCTGGACCAATAATTTGCCTGTCTTGTGAAGTTATATAGGTATATGATCCAAATATTTAAATACATAAGTTTAGTAGATTATAAGAACTGTACATGAAGTGCATTTGAATTTAAGCATTTTTCAAGAAGAATATTGAAATGTTAATATCTGGCATGTTTGATATTTCAGCCAATATTTCGGTCAGAGAAAAAAGTCTAGATTTCCACTTGCAAATACATTATTATGGTAAGTATTGCCACTGCCACAATGAGCAGGGAAGGGGAGGCAGTAAATATTTTTAACGGGGTCCTTTGAGCATCCCACGTCGATTAAAAGGTTGGGGTAGAACTAAACCGAAAACGTTTGAATGTTTAAAAGCCTGGGCAATTGAAAGATAGTTTTACACGAATTTGACAGGAGGGAGCACAGAACTTGAGTCCTCACATTTTTACTTTGGTAAGGCTCTGGTCTCATCTCCCTTTCATGTGTTGGCTTAAAACAGAATTCAACGCAGCTGTTACCATATGCGTACCGGGATATTTTTTGTGGGGAGGGCGTAAGCAAAGTTTTTCTCGAATAATTGCCCCTTTATTATGTTTTGTCAGAATGAACCAACCGTTTTTGCTCGAATTGGGAGGGCGGGTGCGCCCCTGCACCCCGCCGCGTACGCCTATGGTTGTTACTATTTGTCATGTGTAGGTAGACGAAGAGTAGTTCAAACGACTATTTTCGAACGGACAAATAGAAAAAGTAAAGCTAAAGTCGATCAAGAACCTCCACAAGGAAAAGAAGAAAATGTTTCAGTCGTGCGTAAAGCGTCCTAAAGCATGTTCAGTACAGTTCATCAAGTTTTTAAATATAAATTTTGGTATTCAGTGATCAACATATTTACTTCAGCAAGATATGTTTCTACTTGTGTTATAAACACAACCAATAGGCTAACCATCGGTGATGTCTGAAAATACGTTCCGATAATTGGGTGTTTCAGAATATAACTTCGTAAGAAGCTTAACATTTTTACTGCACGCACACAGAACAATCGAGTGAGAGTGAACCAAGTCACTATCTAATAGAGTACAAAGTGTGGATTCACTACATCGGAGAGTTAGTTCATTCAACGGATAATGAAATTCACTCCAAGACGAGTGAAATTCGCTCCAAAAATGAGTGTGATTTTTTCACTCTTCTTGGAGTTAATTTCTTCTCCTTTGGAGTGATCTTTTCTTTTTTTAGATTAGGAGCATATTCCGGGACAAACTGCTGCATGGATGCAGCCCTGTAGACTCTCTAGGCCATGAGAGACTTACCACCCCATGTTTCAAGTAAGCACTGAGTCCCTCATTGACATGTGAACATCATCCAAAAGTAAAAATTTAATTTCTGTCAGCTGTAGCCCAACTGTAGTCTGACACCATCCCTGACTAAGCCTGCATGAAGGGTTGCACCATGTATCATCAATTATAATTTATGCACACTTGAATTTTGGCATCCTTTTTGTGGCGCAATCCTCACAATTGTTTCAGACAAATAAAAAATAAGGTCTTTCCCAAACAGTTAAAGAACGCGCACATGATTTTCCTGAACAAAGGAGTGGCGGGCGCTAGGGTTTTGCCGAAAATCTGGTGGCAATTGGCTGTACGACGGGGAGGGGAGCAATAAATCGAACCCCCGACAAAGGAAATTGCCAAAGACTCGGGGGAGGAGGGCAAAGTTATCGGGACGAATCAGTCGCGGGGGCTATATTAGGTTAAAGCTCCACGCGAGTGTTCAAATTTTACCAATTTATTTAAGACATTTCGTTGCTTTGGCTATACAAACAAAATCGTGTGCTCCCACTTGTGGTGCCGTAATTGCACTACCCCTTCCCATGCCAGCATTTCTAGCTATCGGTTTTCATATTGCTGTAATCTACCTTTTCCTATTGAAAGGGCCTTAAATTGCAGCACAAAAACTTCTTCCTCCATCATGGTTAAAAGATATTCATTAGCTTTTGTCTAGGTATCATTTTGCGGAGTTTTGCGGAGAAAATTAAAATCGGATGAGTGTTGCAAGGGTACTTGAAAAAAAATGAAACAGAATTTTGATTTGTACATTTCCCACCTGTTAGGTTAACTACGGTATGTTTCCTTTGAAAATCCTTTGTAAAATCTGTTTAGGATAAGGGCCTCATCTAGGTCCTGCATGGGTAGAACCATACTTAGGGGCGAATATTTCGGCTGTCAATATTTCACCTGAGCAAAATGATAATTATTATTCAATTACGACGCAAGAATTTTTCATAACTTCACCTCATCCCTTCATGGCACCTTTAGAACTCCGTAGAAACAAAAACAGATAAAATCAATAACCTGTTTGCTTCGTATCTCTTCTTTAATGTTTTTTGTCTGCTGCGTCTTCTAGGGGAGTACAGTACAGTTGTTTGGCCGTTATGCAATTAGAGATAATGCCAAACTACATTTCAGTGATACAGGAAGGGACGCTGAGGACTATTAATGAATGTATTCGTATGTGGGTAAAATGAAACTGCTGTCACATTGCCGCAGGAGGAGGGGACGAGAAATGTACGTATGCCGCCGGGGGATTTCATTTTTTTCTTGGGAAAGCTTTTGTCTGCATGATAAAATATGTAGTCCCTCGATGATTGATTTTTCTGATAGGAAGGGGAGGTTTTTCAATGAAAGAAACCAGATATTCCAGGCTAAAAGAACCCTAATTATTCGTCGAAAACGTGATTTTGCCTCCCTTATCCTTTGGCGACTCACCGCCTCTGTCGGAGGTTTCGTATTATTGACCGCCCCCACCGGTAACCCTTCGGGGAGCTTGGTCCACTGTCGGTAAACCTGGTCCTGTACTGTAAGACTGGTAACAAGCCAGACTCCTTTACAGGTAAAGAAGTGAATGACAAATCTTTCCACCTGTATAGTGATGATGCATGTTCAAGAAAATTTGCCAGTAAAGTCATACTCTCGGAGAGGTGGTCAACATAACTTCTGCCCCTCAAATCCAAATGGTAACCGACATACTGGTTACCTCTGTTCATTGAAGATACAAGTCTTAAACAACTAAGGTACAGTCCAAGGCTTTTATCCTAACGTAGACTGTAATAATAGGTATGCCTCTCCTGAATGTGTCGTGCACATTAAATTTCAGTAAACGAGATTTCTGACATGTATGGGTATAATGGATAGTTGTAGCTTCCTTTCCTCGACTGAATAAAACATTAAGCATCACCCCTCACCTTGAAAGCGAAATGAAAAAAAAAAAACCCTACATCGTGACTGAGGGCACCACCAAAACGTGTAAAAGCCAACTGGTGTGTAAAGTTAAAGTAGGAAAAGTCAAACAAAAGATAATTTGTTGAACTTGAAAGTGCCTCCTTTCCAATCAGTCAATAAAAAGCTCCATTAGAATATCACTGTAGAAGGTTTCAGAATTCAATAACTTGACCGAAAGGCTTATTCCCCAACGCAGAAGAGCCTTCAAGGGGAAATTCAAGGGGGAGCCAATCAAAATAGCAATCACAAGGGACTTAAGCAGTGACTTGAGCAATGTTTAAACTGAAGCTGTCCCAAAGATAGTGGATCGGGGGTTTTAACTACGTCTGAAGGCCGATTAACCCTTTTGGGGGCTCACATACAGAAGTTTCACCGGCCTAGAGAGGGATCTATGGCAATGAAGTGTCCTCTTATCCCTTGAAAATTTTAAGCCTAGATGCAAATCTGTGGGCAATTTTCCAGCCTGAGAGAACTCATTTTGAACTCGAAGGTTTAGTTGTGGTGTTTTTGGTGAAATATTTTTATCCTTCAATTCAAGACATTTTTTATTGGATGGAGGGGACCGGGCACACTCCCACATGTCCCCACCCCTAGTGGCTGCGGACCTTTTCTTAAGCATCACCAAAGAAGACTTCGTACCAAAATAGTTGGATATGTAACTACCGTTCTTCACTACTTGGCATTCACCCATCAGAAGCCCTACACAGCTGCATGGTTTCACGGGAAATTGTCTAAGTTCCAAGAAATTGGACAAATGTCATTCAACCACCTGTTGAAAGTTTTACTCGTGGCGAAGATATTTTTCAACAGAATATACTTAAAGTATGATCAGAATGATGAAAATTCTGATTAACAAATGCGCTTGTTTCTATTCGAAATCAAAGATTCTTTTGTTAACTATTTTGTTGTTGTTCCATTTTATGAGCCAAAGATCAGTGTAAATAAAATATGGAAAAAAAATAAAAAAAAAAATATTCGAAGTCAAAACGTATCCTTTTTTATTACGGATGTTTTCTCTTAGGATGTCCTTGGCCACCAAAACTTTTGAAACGCCAATTTAAAATGTGTGTATCACGATGACCATTAGCCTTACTAGTCGGGTGTGTCTTTTCATCCAACCCAATTAACTATATAACACGCATTCGACCTCAAAAGTGTTCAAAAATTTTGCTTTTTGTCAGGGTCTTGGAATGGTCGCTACTGAGCTATAATGTGATTCACATGTTCATTGGTTCAAATCCCCGGTGATGTACGGGGTTTTTCTCCGGGTATCGTCTTTCCTCGAAATTGGCATTACGCTTGCTACTGTACTAAAACAGGTTGTGCATGTGACAAAGTTGTTTGCACGTCGTGCTAAAGTACCGTCGGCTGGAGCAGTTAACTAGCCAGCCTTGTCTTGAAGGTCTGTTGCGGCTCAAGCCCTCCAAGGAAAATTATCGGGCGGCAGTGGCGGAGCCAGGAATTTTCAGTGGGGTGGGGGGGGGGTCTGCATGTGATGGTTGGGTATCAAATGTACACTGAGCGAAGCGCCACCATTAGTATGTCTGTTGTTTAGTCTCTGATGCCTAAAAGAATTCAGGAAATGGGAGTGGTAGTCAAGCATCCAAATTTTTAATTGTGATTACAACTGTAATGAGGGGGTAATTTGCAGCGCGCGAAGCGCGCTGAAATTTTCGTCCATTTCAAATATTTGAAAATATGGAGCTTGTGGTGCAGAAATGTTTAGATGCTGGGTTTCCTGCAAGGAAAAATGTGAACAGTTGGGGGATTACTGAAGAATTGCATTTTCTATCGGCAAATCTGTGGTTGGGGGTCGACCAAAGATCATTGTTGCTACATAATGTTATCCAACGCCTACGTAATGAGGCTCTCCTACGAAATTTTTTGACCTTGTATTGGAGAAAGCATGGAATTTTATGAAAGAAAATTTATGAAAACAGCAATTAATATAGTTGACGGTGTCACTTGGTAATCTGGTGTCAAAAGTGTAGCAAATTTCCGATTTTGTCACATCCAGAGCTCGGAAAGGTTTACCAAAGTGAAGGTATGAGCGAACACTTCTGCTAAGGAATTGCAATTTGCAGCGCGCAAAGCGCGCGGAAAATTTTGCTCTATTGAATCAAATAATGTCGAATATGGAGCTTTTGTTAGAGAAGATTGATTGGGAATTTCGCAATTTCATGAATTGTCAAAGCTACACACTAAACTGGTCTCACAACTGGCAATTTCCGAATTCTTCATTTTCAGAGCCCCATGCCCCATCTTGGTGTTTAAGAATAGGGGGGAGAGATGCAAAATGGTGCTAAATGTTTCAATATGTTAAGCCACTATACCTTGATATACCTTAGGAACCTCGGTGGACACATGTCTATTGACCTCTATGTCCTCATCTTCTTTATCTTCATGATCTGGAATACATTCCTTAATATTTATCTAATTTGGTGTGTCACAACTAGTAACCAATCAGGGGACTGCATGTATGTGTTCCGATCTCCCCGAGACATGAAAGCTCCGCGTTTTGGTCGCACTCACACACTGGTGCAGCATACCTCAGACGAAGAGCACCTGAGTCAATCTGTATATAGTTAAAATTTAATACTTCTTTTTTTCCGGCTGTTAATCGAGGAATAAAACCGCCAATTATCTTGAATCAGAACTAAATCTTCTTCCCATCTGTTTATTCATATCTCAACTTGTATCGCCTACAAAGTCTGCGACATCCCCATACAAGTCATCGTATCAACGATTGACCCATTATCTGACAGCAGTCGTAGGCCCACGTATTGACATAGACAGTAATGCGATGTTACAAAGAGCGTTACAAACGGCCGTTGGCGGAAAACGCTTGATTTAGAATTCGTCGTTGCACAATGTGTAAACAAAGGGGAATTACCAAATGATACGGAAGATTGATACATTGTACTTTACATTTTTCATTTTAAATACGGTAATCAAATAATGTAACAAGTTACAACTATGACTGTATTTTAAAAAAGTAATTAGGCATAGGTTATAATTAGCCTGGCTATCTATACATTTTTTTACCATCCCGGTGGGGGGTACGCATACCCTCTCTGGATCCCACACTGTCGGGCGGAAGTAAGGCTTACTTCCACAATACCGAGTAAAAACTCTGTTTTAGTTGGTCACATTTTTCTCAATACCTTTCCATTTTCCTTGCAGAAAATTCCATATATGCTAAAGTGCCTTTAATTGCAATTCACCATCCGTTGAAAGTGCAAACACTTTAAGGGAGCCCCCCCCCCCGCCATGCGATCAAATTTAGGCCCTCTTCTGGAAAATCTCTGATCTGCCCCTGCTGTTTGAATTCTTCTACCACTCGTTAAATATCCTGCCAAAGTGAACTTTTAAACCAAATTTCCCCTTGGCACCGTCGCATTCTTTTAACGTCGTAGAAATTGACCTTACAACCCTTTGTATTGGGATTGTCTTTTCTGTTTATGATTTCTGTTTGTGAATGGTGGTAAAACATACTTGAATATATAGCTGCTGGAGAACAAGTTGGTTGAAGTTCATTGTTTACTTATCTGACTAGATGTGCCAAAATTGTTTTGTTCACCCACGTATGAACCATATATACTGCAGTCCTTTATTGCTTTAATATTAATTGTCATGAATATTCACCTCATTTTATCAGTTTATATCATGGCAGTTGTAGTCCGGCAGCCTAGGGCCTTGGGGTAGATGAACTAGGTTCCAATAACGAAATATATCAGCATGAAGCGAGTCACCTGGAATGTTCAGATATGTGAGTCTGCTAGTAGGTCTTGCGGCCATTTTCCAAAATGGCGGCCAAGGCATCGGACTGTTTGATAACAAAACTTTGATAGGACCTCCTATTAAAGCGTGTAAGGTGTCATATGGAAGACAATTAAATTTCCTATAGGGATACCATATATGATGGGTGTTGTGCTGAATTAAATGACGTTTGGGGGCAAAAAATGTAATTTTTAGCCATTTTCCCCGAAATTTAAATTACATTAATTTACATATTTCTTTACATTTTTTACAAATCTTAAGATAATACATTGAAACTTTCCTAAAAATGATTCCTATACATAGGTACTATTGTGTCAAAACAACAAGGTTATTGCTGTTAAGAAACGAAAGTTACAGTCTTTCAAAGTTAACAATTTGAAATTTCAGGAAATAGAATTTTGTACCTGAAAAAGTATTTCGCCCTGTTCTCAATTCGCATCAGCTCAACTAGTACAACTGGTTAGGCCCAAATAAAACCAATATTGTACACGTTGGGTTTAAAACATAACAAGATACAAGCATGATGATTGAACTTGGCCAATATAGCGGCAAGGCACAGACAATTGCAACAATTCGCAAGGGAGGCTCTGCAATGCCTAGATGTCACTTAAAGAGTGACAAATTGAAATGAGGTTCAGTGCTAACCTTTCGATTCGAAAACCAAACAAAATGCAACCATAGCAGCACTCCGGTCGAGCAGAAAGGTTGGTCATGAAACTGAAATTGGTGTAAGTGTATTTGCTGTCTTCACGATGCAGTGTTGCATAGGCCTGCTAGTCGATTAGCCTGGAGGACTCGAGCTGTATGTAATTTGTAAAAGGGAATTTCTTCTGCATTTCAAACTTATCAGTGACTGAAAGGGCGAGAAGTAAACTGCTGTAAAAAATTATAGAGGTAAGAAAATTGATTGTTTTGCAATTGAGGGAAATGTTAATGACTAAAGGCCCAGTTCTCTCACCCCAGAAACAGTACCAATTCTCCTAACCTTCTTACTGAAGCCCCTCCACAATTGTCTGAAATTCATCCTCATCCAGATACAGTCTCAATTTATTGCTTCAAGTTGAGTATGGAAACACTCAATTTATGTAATCAAAACAGGCTCAAAACCGTTCATGCTGTGTAATATAAGCTTTAGTACTCTGCATTGTTTGAATTAGCTGCCAATCAAAGAGCTGAGCCAATAGAGAATTTCGGTACCGCCGTACAAAAATTGTAGTTTGGGGTAAGAGGTTGGGCCCTTTAAGGTGAGTATGACATGGCCAGAGAAAGTTTATCAGTAAGTTACTTCTTTTGGTACAACTTGAAATAAAATCAATGTTTTCCGGACCAAACTAAGTTGATATATACGGGGGATTACGACCATGTGAATTTAAAAAAAAAAAGAAAGAAAAAAGGGTAATCCACGAAGTTGCAAATCACAACTCAATTATGGCCCATTTAAATCACTGCTCATCTGTAAGCTATATTAATTCAAGGTATAAGCTGATAGCTGATGTTTTCAGAACATTGTCTTGACCGTCAATCTATCCATGTTTTATTTTAGAGTATTTCTTTCTGTAAGGGGTGTCATATCTTCAAGGCTGGCCCTTGTTTTCAGTGGCCACACGTTGCATGGTATTGTTATTTCTGTGTCTACGCCGATTTCTCTGTGTGTGCACTATAAGAGGAAGTGTCCTCATCTTCGAGTCTCCTATGCTGGCTAGGGCACATGCAGCCTAGGTACCACGATCGATGTTTTCTCTGTAGAGGTTTTTCACCGAAGTCACTGCCCTGCGCATTACTACATTTTTACGGCCAAGCGTTCGTTGTAATGACAAAAGCTTTCGGTAGAAACCTACAACTTAAAGTTAAAAAAATCAGCACGAAAATTTTCTCCTAAACACTGACAAAATAATCTACTTGTGTGTGCTAATATTAAGCAAAACAAGTCACGTAGTTAAAGGTATATTTACCCAACTGTCATAACGTACTGAGTTTTTAAACAGTGAGAGTGCCTGTAAAATGTCAACAGGTTCAGTGCTGTTATTAGTCTCGTGTGTCATCTAGCAGTGTTCATCAGCAAATCTGGTATTCCTTCTTGAACTCACTCACAAAACAGGGGGCTATTACACTCCTGACGCTTAACCTTGATACCTTTTATACATCTATCAAAGTTCCAGTCCCTTCCGAGACATCCGTTTTACCTTTCGGGTCAGGGAGACCAACCTTAGACAAATTTCTGTTCTTTTCCTGATCTTTATCTGTGGACAGCGAATTGAGCTGACAGTTTTGACAGTTTGACAATAATAAGATCTGATGAATAATGCAGCAACTTAAATTCTGTTAAATATCTGTTCTTTTTGTGTTCTTTTTCTGTAAAAGAACAGAAAAATTTTGCAAACAACAGAAAAGATCAGAAAGTGCTGCAAGCCTGTTCTTTTGCTAGTTACTAGTGAATTTAGCCAAGAGTCACAGTAGAGAAACAGCATATTTTCAATTCCGTTGTAGTTTTCCGGAAAGATTTAAGACTTTTTTCATCTAACGGAAGTCGCACATTTGATGTGGCTCCATTGGGATACATTTCCGATCACATAATTCAGTCAAACAACCGTGGACTCATACCCCTGAGTAAAAAGAGGACATCAGCCTG